>VWZI01003559.1:230542-269222 GCA_013396835.1 Psilopogon haemacephalus | reverse complement strand
TGAATTGGTTAATTTTCACTGGGTAATTTCAAAAGTCAAATGAATTGGAATAGTTGAAAAAAGTTAAAAGAATTCCAGACTCTTAAGTGATTCCTAATTGTGGCCTGGGCAATTGAAGAAAGAGGAGGGGAAAAAAAAACATCATAGTAAAGAGAAATGAATCTCATGAGGTTCAATAAGGCAAAGTGCAAGTTCCTGCACCTAAATCAGGGCAATCCTAGACATCAATCCAGGCTGGGGGATGAGATTGAGAGCAGCCCTGCAGAGAAGGACTTGCGGGTGCTGGAGGGTGAGAAGCTGGACATGAGCAATGTCCTTGCACCTTGCACCTTCTTGCACCTTCTGTGCAAGAGCAGCACAGAAGGCCAATGGCAGCCTGGGCTGCATCTAAAGAAGTGTGGCCAGAGATGGAGAGAGGGGATCCTGCCACTCTGCTCTGCCCTGATTAGACCTGCTCTAGTTGGAGGCATTCCTGCTCACTGCAGGGTGCTTGGACAAGATGCCCTTTGAAGGTCCCTTCCAACTTGACACATTCTGTGTGGTTCCCTGATTCTGTAAATGCTGCTTCTGTAGCATACTTAATCATCACTGAAATGGGAATTTTATGGTTAAAACCGGAACAAAAGAGGCCTAAAAAGCAGGAAAATAAGCATCTATGATTTATGGAGGTCTTGCATTTGGAAGCTGGGTACAATTTATTCAAGCTCTCATTAGTCAATATTAGCTCCAGAACATTTTTCTGTGTTTTTCACAGATCTCTTGCAGTGCCTGTTGGCATTTCTGACCAGAAAATCATAGAACTTCCATGTGGAGTAAAATTTCTGTTAGACAAGACTTGTTCTGCATCAATTTTACTTCGGATTTAACCAGCTGAGCCATGAGGCTGCAGTAATTTTGCTTGCTTCAGCATGTGTGGTATAAAAATAGTGATTATAATGTAGCTGTCAGGTTGATGGAAAGGGCTGTGCCAGCTCAGGGCTGTTGCTTTCTGTGGAGAAGGCTGAGTGGTTTCTGAGCTGCGTGCATGGAGGAGTGTGCTGTTAGTTCAGAATCTTCCAACAGGTGTAGTGTTCAGGACATTTCGCAGAGTCACAGAATGTCAGGTTGGAAGAAGCCCCAAGGATCCTTCCCAGGTAACAGTACAGCTGGAATGAGCTGGTCCAGCACCCCAAGAAGCTGAGTCTTAGAACTGTCCAATGTAAGGGAATGCACTGCTGCCCTTGGGGGACAATTCCAGTGATTGTTCTCATGGGGAAACATTTCCTTTTGGAGTTCAATAGCAATCTCCCCAGCAGTCACTTGACTTCATCACTTCTTGTCTTTTCTGTGAGAGGTCTTGGAAAAAAAGGAGTCTTCATCCTCCTGGTAGCCACCCTTTAGGTACTGGTCCATGGTAATAAGGTCTGCCCTAAGCCTTCTCTTCTCCAGGCTGAACAACCCCAGCTCTCTCAGCCTTTCCTCCCCTGGCAGGGCTGCCAGGCCTCTGAGCATTCTCCCTGGCCCTTCTCTGGACACCCTCCAGCCTATCCAGTGCTCCAGATGAAGTCTGACCAGAGTTGAGCAGGGTGGTACAATGACTTCTGTATCTCTGCTGGTGATGCCCTTGATGATCCAACCCAGCATCCTGATGTCTTTCTTTTCCCCCTGCAGCTTGCTGTTCACTCATGCTGAGCTTGTTGTCCACCAAGACCCCCAGGTCCCTTTGCATGGGGCTGCTCTCCAGCCAGGTGGATTCCAGTCTGAGCTGCAGTCCCAGGCTGGATATTCCCAGCTGCAGGACCCTACACTTGTCTCTGCTGAACTACATAAGGTTCTTGCTAGCCCACTCCTTCAGCCTGTCCAGGCCTTCCTGGAGGGTGGCTCTCCCTTCTGGACCATCAACCTCCTCAGTCATTTAGGTGTCATCTACAAAGCTCATTGAGGTGTTCTTGATCCAGACACCCAGATTCTCATGAAGATATTGAAAAGCTTTGGGCCCAATTTTGATCCTTGTGGTCCCCACTTCTGACTGGCTGCCAGTTTGACAACAATCGACTGCTGCCCTCTGGGTAAGACCTAGCAGGCAGTTCCCCACCACCTGCACAGACCACTTGTCTAGGCCTTAACATGTTAGTTTCTCTGGGAGAAGACCGTGGGGGGACTAAAGACTTGGGGAAGTCCAAGAAGACAATGCCCACTGCTGGCCTCGCACCGCCCGAGTGAATTCCCTCATACTGCAAGGTGATCAGCTTTGTCAACTACAAGTTGATCCTGACAACATACCTTCTGCGTAGTCCCATGTGTCCCTGTGGCTTTGAACTTTCAAATGCTAGCAGCCATCAGCTTTGGATATTTAAGTGGCATGGGGTAATGGAAAGTTGATGAGCCTACTAATATAATAGCATGGCAATGGGATTAGCGTTGGCACCAGTTGGGAGAGAGGCTCGATGGAGGGGAGATGCCTGCTGATACTGTGTTATGTTTCGGTGTAATCCACTCTGTAACAGCTGCTGTCAGGTTTGACATTGGACATTCATCACAGTTTGTCCTCTGCTGGGGTGGAACAGCTTTACCTTCTCTATGTAGCTACCCATGATGCAATATCAGAGCCGAGTCGCAGCTTGTCTTTCTCTGCATCAGCAGGCAGGCTGCGGCAGGCTGCTCACACTCACAGCCACATCTGCAGCTTCATTCCAGACCCCTTCTCAAACACTTCTCCCCTCCTAACCTTGACCTATATTTGTCCAGCTCTCCTGAGAATATTGTGTCCATCCAGGAGCAATTTCTTGCACACAAACATTCCTCGTGTGCTCCACACCCACCTAAGTCAGTGTCAGATGAGACCCTCACACTGAAAGGTTATTCAACTATTAGGTAATTGCTGATCAATTACAGTCTGCAAATCTGACATATTGGGTTTTGTTTGTTTGTTTGTTTGTTTTTTTTAATGGGGAACCAGTTTTATTTCTAAAAGTGGTCCTAAAAGTGGACATGTTCCTTGTGGCTTCTTCTGATAATTCTAATCAGCCAAAATAACTATATCTGACCTCTTCTACCAAGTCTGGTGTATTTGCATAGAATCATAGAATGGGTTGGGTTGTGTGCTGGTTTGAGGCTATTTGGAATATTTTAATGAGAAAATAGGCTGTGAAAAGAAAACAATGCTGATGTCTGCTCCACCCATAGGTTTACTGAGAAGTATAAAAGCAAGGTCATAAACATAGATAAGACAGTGTGTCTGAGCTCTCTGTTGCTCTCACTCTCTTCTTAGCTTCTAGCTGGATCTGTGTAACCCAACTGATCAATTCTCCTTCTTATCCCCCTCGCCAATCCTTCTAATCCACCTTACACGTTAGGCAGATTCTGGGATAAGGTTGGAAGGTGGGAAGAAGATGGAAGGGCGTTTGGGAACCCCTCTTGGGGACTCTGATTTCTGGGAGGGGTACTGTGTTTCTGTATTACTTTTAACTTGTATATTTCTCTCTCTATATATATATAGCTGTAAATATCTGTAATGTAAATATCTGCTTGTATATTGTGCTAAGCTGTGAATATAAAGCTTCTGTCCTTAACTTCCAGCTGGCTGAGTCTAGTATGGGTGAACTCAAATGTGGCAGGGGGGCAGGTAACTCCCAAGCCATCACAAGTTGGAAGGGATCTTAGAGACTATCTGGTTCCAGACCTCTTGCTGTGGGCAGAGACACCTTCCATTAGCCCAGGCTGCTCAGCACCTCATCCAACCTGGCCTTGAACATCTCAGGCAGGAGCATCCACAACCTTCCTGGGCAACCTGTGCCAGCGTCTCCCCACCTTCACTGCAAAGAATTTCTTCCTACTCTCCAGTCTCAATCTCCCCTCTTCCAGCTAAAAGGCATTGCCCCTCAAGCTATTACTACAACTCTTCTAAACAGTCTCTCCCCAGCTTTCTTGTAGCCCCATTCAGGCACTGGATGGCAGCTCTACTGTCTCCCTGGAGGCTTCTCTTCTCCAGGCTGAACAGCCCTAACTCTCTCAGCCTGTCCCCACAGCAAAATTGCTCCACTCTTTGATCATCTTCATGGCCTCCTCTGGACCTCTTCCAACAGTTTCATGTCCTTCTTGTACTAGGAGCACCAGTAGAGGACACAGTGCTCCAGGTGGGCTCTCAGGAGAGCATCACAACTTTACAGAGGGTTCCCCAGGATTTAATTTAGTTACTATATGCCTTGGTCTGTGAGTCTGAAGAGATGGGTGTTCTTATCCACCTTCTCTTTCTCCTTCCTAAAAATTATTAGTCAGAAGGAAAGAAAATTGCAAGGTTGGAGATGAATGGTCTAATCTCCTGCCTTAAATTTTCCCATTTTCCTGCATTATTCATACTTTTTTGGACTGTCTGTGGGCAGCACAAGATGAATGCTGATGGCTGTGCTTCCTGTTCACTGCCACCTGGGCCATGCCAGGAGAATATCTTCAGTGAGCACCTGTTCTCCAGCTCCTGACTTAGAAGAGTCACAGGTTTGGGTCTCTGGTAACTTATAATTGTCTTCCTAACAGGATCTTTTTGAAGTCTATGAAGCAGAGACATTTTCTGACTGTGAATGAGCACAGGTAGTACTGCAGCTCAAAGAGCCTGGGCACATTAACCTCTTCTGCCTAATAGTGATCCTTGTTGCTTTCCACAGCTCCTGAAAGTAGGTTGCAATGAGGTGGGGTCAGTCTCTTCTCCCATAGTGATGGAACAAGAGGAGATGTTGTGAAATTTGTTGTGAGAGTGGTCAGGCATTGAAGCAGGCAGCCCAGGGAATTGGATTCACCATTCCTGGAGGTGTTAAGAACTATGTGGCCGTGGAATGTGGAGACATGTTTCAGTGGCAATGGTGGAGTTGGGTTGATGTTTGGAGTCATCTTAGAGGTCTTTTCCAATCAAAGCTATTCTATGATTCTATGCCTGTTACTTCTTATCTGGCTATACTGTTGTGGTGGTCTTTTTTTCTCTCCTGCTTTTCTGGAGGGAAACTCCTTTCTTAGCATTTGAAACTGGGGTTTCTCTTTTGCTGCCACTTCTGTGGTAAGAGCACTTCAGTCTGTGTCTGTTCCTCTGGTAAAAGACTCACTCTGACTTCTGGGCCTGGAGAGAAAATGAACAAGTCTGATTGAGAGACTCTCTCCTATCAGCAGAGGCCACAGGAAAGTGCCCTCATGGCCCTGCAGTTGATACTAAAAACTCAACTTCAATCTAAGGCAACAGTAATGGAAAAATCTAAAGCCACTAGCTTGGAGATTTGATAAAGTTGTCCCTGTTAGTACCATGGTGATGAGTCCATAGGAGTTTTACTCCTAACACCAGAAGTGTGTTGTGTAAATCTACAACTGAGTTACTTGAGTGATATTACAAGCTTTGATTTGCTGTTCATGTTGTTTTCTTCCCAAATGAATTAATTTTTGCTGTAAGGTGAGTAAGTCCCACCCTCAACATATTGTTGTGGGATTTATTCTGTTATTTACGGACTAGAGGTCAGAGTTTAAAGACATTTGTGAGGTTAAACCCCTGCTGGAAGAATACTTCAGATACAAAAGAGTCATCACAATGCTGAGGGACATTCAGTACAGAGGTTACTGGAGCAACTGTTTTGTCCCAATGCTTTTCTTTTTTTTTATCATCCAACTCAGAGTTTCAGTGTATGGGCAAGGAAATGTAGGACAAAAAAATAAGGAAAAAAAGGATGAAGAACTGCTGGCTGTTGATACCAAAGTGAGAGGAGTGGCGGACACCCTGTCAGGCTGTGCTGCCACTCAGCAGCAGCCTGGAGAGCTGGGCAAAGGGGAGCCTCATGAGGTTCAGCAAAAGTGTAGAATCCTACACCTGGGAAGAAGAAACACCATGCAGCAGTACAGGTGAGGGCTGACCTGCTAGAAAGCAGCTACATGGAGGAAGATCTTGGAGTCCTGATGTACAAGAAGTTCTCCATAGGACAGCAATGTGTCCTTGTGGCCAAGAAAGTCAATGGGATCCTGGGGTGCATTAAGAAGAGTGTGTCCAGCAGGCCAATGGAGGTTCTCCTCCCCCTCTACTCTGCCCTGGTGAGACCACATCTGCAGTGTTGTGTCCAGTTCTGGACTCCCCAGTTCAGAAGGGACAGGGATATACTACAGACTGTCGAATGAAGCCTACGAGGATGATGAAAGGGCTTGAACATCTGCCTGATGAAGAAAGGCTGTGAGACCTGGGGCTGTTGAGCCTGGAGAGGACAAGACTAAGAAGAGATCTTATTAGTGTTTCTAAATATCTACAGGGTGGGTGTCAAAAGAAAGGGCCACACTCTTTTCAGTGGCATCCTATGATAGAAAAAGGAGCAGGGGATGCAAACTGGAACCCAGGAATTTCCACCTCAATATGAGAAAAAACTTCTTTACTGTAAGGATGCTGAAGCCTTGGAGCAGGCTGCCCAGAGAGGCTGTGGAGTCTCCTTCTCTGAAGACTTTCCAGATCTGTCTGGATGTGTTGCTGTGTGACCTGCCTTAGGTGATCCTACTTTGGCAGCAGGGTTGGACTTGATGACCTCCAGAGGTCCTTTCCAACCCCTAACATTCTGTGTTTCTGTGATTTGTTTTGTAGCTGTCTCGGTTAGTGAAAGCTTCGTAACACTTTGGGAAACTACATCTGCAAAGGGTTAAACCCTCCTGGGAGGCTAACCTGAACTTCATCCTGACTCCTCCCTGGTGGTGGTCTGACCTGCCCCCTAGGTGCCACGCTTAGCCCACTCCCACTTCCTGCCTGGATTCTATAAAGAGCAGATGAACTTCCTGTTCTCTCTCTCTTGCTCCTGCTTTCCTCATCAGCCAGCTGCATCCTGCTGCTCCTCCCATTACCACATGCTCTCCAGCAAACGTGGAGAGAACAACCACCTCTGGAACTCTTTCTTTCCTCACCCTGCGTTCACCATCATTTTGCATCCATCTGCATACGCCATCAATTTTAACTTCACCGCCTGGATCCAGCTCCATCCATTCTTGTCTACTGGTTGTACACCTATATTTTGGATTTTGTTTTCCCTTCCCCATATCTTTTGTA
This sequence comes from Psilopogon haemacephalus, assembly GCA_013396835.1. Taxonomy (NCBI): domain Eukaryota; kingdom Metazoa; phylum Chordata; class Aves; order Piciformes; family Megalaimidae; genus Psilopogon; species Psilopogon haemacephalus. The sequence goes on along the minus strand of VWZI01003559.1, from coordinate 262,192 downwards.
ATTCCCTTTACCTAAAAATACCACTTATTTATTGTTAAAGTTTATTTTTTACTTCCAAATCAAATTAAATCTATTTATTAAGCTTTTGAGCTCAGGGTCGCTAGCTAAAACCAGTGCAATATCCTAGAGAAGATATTATAAAGATAAGGCAGCAAAATTATCTGAGTTCTGATCTGTGTCATGCTATTTTTGTTTAAGAACAAATTAGGCATTTAGAATATCTTCTGCTATTCCCAGTCTTTAACTCTATGAGGTCTGTGCAATCCCCTGAGATACAGGACTGGGTTTTAGAAGGCTTTAAAGAAGAGGCTGCTTCTGAGATGTGCTAAAATAGGTGATGTTCATTGCAGGATGAAACCTCACTCTTTCCACATGCCTTCTCTGCTAGGCAGAACCATCCTCTTGTAGAAGGTGTCAGAGAGAAGAATGTCCAGAAGGGAGATCCAGAGAATCATACAATTGTCAAAGTTGGAAAGGACCTCAGGGATCATCCAGTTCCAAGCCTCCTGCCTTGGGCAGGGACACCTCACACTACATCAGTTTGCCCAGAGCCACATCCAGCATGGCCTTAAAAACTTCCAGGGATGAGGCTTCCACCACTTCCCTGGGCAACCCATTCCAGGGTCTCACCACCCTTGTGCTGAAGATTCAATCTGAATCTCCCCACTTCTAGATTTGCTCCATTCTCCCCAATTCCTGACACCCTAAAAAGTCCCCAGCTTTCTTGTAGCCCCCTTCAGATACTGGAAGGCCACAATAATGTCTCCTTGGAGCCTTCTCCTCTGCAGACTGAACAACTCCAACTATCTTAGCCTGTGCCCATAGTAGAGCAGCTCCAGCCCTCTGCTCATCCCTGTGGCCCTTCTCTGGACATCTTCCAGCATGTCCAAATCTTTCTTGTGATAGAGACTCCATATAAGGACCTACAGCTCCCATTTTCTAAAGAGAGGTGCACCTGCTCTGCTGGGCAGGACCTTTCCCTTGTAGATTTTATCAGAGAGGAACAGAAGGATGCCCAGCAGGCATGCAAAGAGCTACAGCTACCACCTTTCTCCAGAGAGGTACAAAGTGCAGGGGAAGAGAAAACAAACTGAGGATGTCAACAGCATCTCAGCAATCACTGGAGTTAACTCTGGAAACAGTGGCTGGGAGATGAAGCATTTATCAACCCAGCATGCTTGAGTCTCTCTCAGGCAGAGTGATCAAGCCATTTAAAGAGAAGCTCAATGTGAGCTGCCAGTATGTTCTTGCAACCCAGAGAGCCAACCAGAGCCTGGGCTGCAGCAAGAGAAGTGTGGGCAGCAGGTCGAGGGAAGTGATCCTCCCTGTCTACACTGGTGAGACCCCACCAAGAGTACTGTGTCCATTTCTGGAGCCACTATTACAAGAGGGATATGGATGTGCTGGAAAGTGCCCAGAGAAGTGCCACAAGGATGATCAGAGGGCTGGAGGTGCTCTGCTGTGATGACAGGCTAAAAGAGTTGGGGCTGTTCAGTCTTTGAGAGGAAAAGGCTCCAAGGTGACCTCATTGTGGCCTTTCGGTATATTAAAGGACCTACAAGAAAGCTGGGGAGGGACATTTTAGGATGTCAGGCAGTGCTAGGACTGGGGCAAATGGAACAAAGCTAGGAATGGGTAGATGCAGACTGGATGGTCAGAAGAAGCTCTTCAGCATGAGGGTGGTGAGACCCTGGAATGGGTTTCCCAGGGAGATGTTGGAAGCCTCATCGCTGGAGGTGCTTAAGGCCAGGCTGGATGAGGCTCTTTACAGCACATGGCATGGGGATTGGAACTAGATGCTCCTTGTGATTCCTTCCAAACCTGACTGATTCTATGATTCTATAAAAGATCAGTGCAGGAATAATGGAGGAGGGACATGTGGGTGTGATGGTTTAGCAGTTACTTGCGCCCCCCCCCCCTCCACCTTTTGAAATAACCCTGGCTAGACTCAGAACACTGGAAGTTAATACATGAAGCTTTATATTTACAGCAATGCTCAATATACAAGCAGATCTTTGCAATGTGTAACAGATATTTACAGAGATATACAGTGAAAAGGTAATACAGAAACAGCACAGCCCTCCCAGAGATCAAAATCCCCAAGAAGGGTAACCAACCACCCCTACGACCTTTCCCCCCTTCCCCAATCTTATCTCACCACCTGTTGATGCTGCAGATAGGTGGAGGTAGATCGTCCAGGGGGATTATCAGTAGGAAAAAAGTTAGCAGGATTATTGAAAACTAACTACCAAAGCAGAGACCAAGGAACCATGCAAAGAGGAGAGCAACCGCAGTCCTGAATGGTCTGAAACCGTCTGACTTATCTATATTTGGATTACACTCTTAAATTTTTCTTTTCTTTCTCAGTAAAGCTGTGAATGAAGTGACACCATGTATTGTCATTTCTCAGCCAATAGTCTAATTTCTCCCTCAAATTCTCCAATTAGTTCAAACCAGCACAGTGGGCATGGTGTCTGTCCACGGAAAGGGAGGTTGTGCAGGGGCCAGTGGTCAGTAGTCCTTGATCAGCACTTGGAGGCTGGATTGGAGCTGCAGCTGCAGTCTGGCAGCCCAACTGTGTTCACTTGGCTCAGCTCACCAAGGGATAGAGGAGTAGCAGTTGGGGATTTCTTTGCTGGCTTCAGTGAGCAGGAAGGCCACAAAATGCTGATTAAAGCAAGTGACCTGCTTTATCTGATTTCAGTTCTGAAAAACAATCTGGGCTCATCCAAGCATTGTTGTCTGTCATCTCATTTGAATCTTATCCTGTCTTCTCCTTGAGCCACTCGAAGAATATTTGTGGTCTGTCTCAGTGCTGTGAAAGTTCTGCTCCACTGTGTTCTAATTCCATCCCCTTGTGTATAGGCAGCTTGGAGCTTCTCCTGTGCTAGGTAGTGGAAATTTCAGAGCTATTGTCTTCATTGACTTGATTGCACTTGTCTGATTGATGATCTTGGAGATCTTACCCAACCTTATTTGGGTTGTCTCTATATGATACTTCATGCATGGGCATCTCCTAACTCTGCCCTGCTCCTAGAATGACTTTAATTTCTCCTTTAGGATAGAATAGAATCAACCATGTTGGAAGAGACCTCCAAGATCATCCAGTCAAACCAATCACCCAGCCCTATCCAATCAACTAGACCATGGCACTAAGTGCCTCACCCACTCTTTTATTGAACTCCTTCACGGACAGAGAACCCACTGCCTCCCTAGGCAGCCCATTCCAATGTCAATCACTCTCTCTGTGGGGAACTTCCTCCGAACATCCAGCCTATACCTCCCCTGGCATAGCTTGAGACTGCCCCACCTCATTCTATCACTGGTTGCCTGCAGAAGAGATCAACCCTACCTGGCCACAATCTTCCTTCAGGTAGTTGAAAACAGCAATGAGGTCTGCCCTGAGCCTCCTCTTCTCCAGGCTGCACATCCCCAGCTCCCTCGACCTCTCCTCACAGGGCTCCTCACAGGCCCCTCACCAGCCCTGCTGCCCTTCTCTGGACATGTTCCAGTACCTCAATATCTTTCTTGAATTGAGGAGCCCAGAACTGGACATGGTACTCAAGGTGTGGCCTGACCAGTGCTGAGTACAGGGATAGGATAACCTCCCTTGTCCTGCTGGCCACACTTTTCCTGATCCAGGCCAGGATGCCATTGGCTCTCCTGGACACCTGGGCACACTGCTGGCTCATGTTCAGCTACTATCTACCAGCACCCCCAGGTCCCTCTCTGCCTGGCTGCTCTCCAGCCACTCTGTCCCCAGCCTGTAGGGCTGCCTGGGGTTGCTGTGGCCAAAGTACAGAGCCCTGTACTTAGCCAAAGGCACTGTTCTATCTGGTGGGACTAATTTTAGCTGCTTATTTCTACTTGACATTGGGGGCATTTTCCTTTTATTTTATTTCATGTGAGTTTGGGAGCTTTTTCGGGGGGTTGGTTTTGTGCCAATATTTCAGTTTGGGGGCTTTTGGGGTGTTTTGGGGTATTAAGTTGGTTTGGGTTTTGGTGTCTGTTTAGTTCCTTTGGGGTTTTAGGTGGTTTTGGTTTGTTCTGTTGTTTGGTTTTTTGGGCTTTCTTTGGTGGCTTTAAGGTGTTTTGGTGGGTTTGGAGTTGCTTTCAGAAAGCCATCTGTTTGGATTCAGTTTGCTTCATGAAAGGGAATTTTTTTCTTTTTTTTTTTGAGCAAAGTTCTGAATGAACCTTCCGACCTCTGTGCTGTTTCTTTGTCGCGAGGAGCTCTGCTGTTAGTAGTCCATTAAATATTAATGACTCTTATTGCAACTTCTTTCTAATGTGCTTTCTTTTGGTAACAGTCCAAGCTGTGGAAATGAAAACCCCCTTGGGACCTTCTGTAGAATGTAATTTGCTCTGCAGTTTTGGCTGTAAACATGATAATAAATTAGGGGATATAATGAATATTCATTGAAGCGCACAAGGTTTCCTCCTTCACCCATGTCTGCCTACCCATTGCCCTCCAAACTGTATCTGATAGGAGATGTGGATGTTGGCAGCCCCAATGGTTTGATAAATTCGGTGTTAGTGATGTTTTTACCATGAAAATTGAAGGGAAAAGGGGCCAGAAGTGTCTCATCCTTGACAAATTTATAAGAGGAGAACAAAAAAATCTAAACCATATTCTTTGGTCTTCCAGTTTATTTATCATAGAATCATACAACTGCTGAGGAAGGAAAGAGACCTTTGATAGCACTGGGTCCAGTGATACAGCCTGCAGCTCACAATCCAGCCAATGCTGCTAATCCACTGCCTCTAAACCATGTCCCTCAGCACCACATCTGTGTATCTTAGAAATACTTCCATGAATGGTGACTCCACCTCCCTGGGCAGCCTGTTCCAGGACCTGAGAACCCTTTCTGGGAAGTTGTTTTTCCTAATATCCAGCCTAAACCTCCCTTGGCACAACTTGAAGCCATTTCTTCCTCTCCTGTCACTTGTTCGATGTGACAAGAGACCAACCCTCACCTGGAGTCACCAATCCTGGATGTGTTTAAAGGTTCTTTGGATGTAGTGCTTAGGCACATGGTTTAAAGTGAAGCTTGTAGAGTCGGGTTCTGGGTTGGACTTGGTGATCCTGAGGTGCTGTGAAGGGTTAAGCCCCCCTGGCGCCCCCTGTCTTTTCCCAAGGAATGGTTTCACCCTTTTCCCAGGTTGCATGGTTAGACACTCCCACTTCCTGCTAGGATTTTGGGACTATAAGAGGGGGAACCCAGTCCCCGCCCTTCTCCTCTCTCTTCTGCTTCTTCTCCTCTTCCCCTGGTGCCGGCAGGTCGAGCAGCTGCTGGCGCTCTGTGCTGCTGCAGCACGTGTCTCCCTGCCGCCCTGTGTTCCAGCACCGTTACTGTCTGCTGAAGACTGGGACTGAAACTTTTTCGCTATAGGACTCCTGCATCCTGCTTTCCAAAGCCAATCGAACTTCAGCTGCCTGCCGCGGTTGTATATTTTTTTTCCCTTCTCCCCTTTTTCTCCCTGGTCTCTGTACCCCTTCCCTTATTCCCCATATCCCAAAGCTTGTTTCCCTTTCTCCCACCTTTTGTAAAAAAACCCTTTCCCCTTACTTGTTGTTAAAGTTTATCCTTTTTACTTCCAAATCGTTTTGAGTCTTTATTGGGCTTTTGGGCTCAGGGTGGGGGCAGCTAGCCTCAACCCAATACAGGTGCTTTTCCAATTTGGATGTTTCTGTGATTTCTCAGTTGCTCTTCTCTGGACCTGCTCCAGCATCAAAATTGCCTTCTTGTAGTGAGGGCCCAAAAACTGAACCCAGTATTCGAGGTGTGGCCTCACCAGCACTTTAATAAGTTTACAGTCCTAAATTGTGTGTGGATGCAGCTTCACTGCTGTAGTTATCCTTGTGTTGGTATTGGGCCAGCTCCTGGTTGGTGGACTGCTGGCACTGCTCTCTCCAGTTTTGCTGCTCACCAGGATTAAACCAAGTCAGCTGGCAGCTGATAAGGGTTTTGGACATTTCAGCTTCATCCTTGACAAGAAAGCTTGTTGCCACATTCAGTAGCTGTTCTCAATTTATTCCTTTGCAGTATTAATTCTCTTTTGGACTCTCTGGGTGCTTCTGAGAGTGAGGAAGGGTTTGTAACATTCAAGTCACTTAGTTTAGTTAGGGTTCTCAAAGAGTGGAACAGGCTGCCCAGGGAAGTTGTTGAATCCTCATCCCTGGAGTTGTTTCGGAGATGCAAAGATGAGGTTCTGATGGATGTGGTATAGCACCAGACTTGGTAGAGGTCTATAATGGGTGAACTCCTTTATCTTAAAGGTCATTTCCAACCAAAACAAAGATACGACTTTAAATTGGTAACCTAATAATCTCTCTGTCACTGTTCATCTATTTGCAGGCAATGCACCAAGTGTTAAGCACACTAAGTATGCTATGCCAGCCTGAGATGAGGAAACTCTCAGGTTAAGACAACTCATTCTGTAACTGGTCTGAAGTCTCTTCTTCTTCACCCAGCACCATTATGAATCAGTCACCACTTTCTGTAGTGGTCAGTATCAAAAGTTTGTTTTCAGTTAAAAATGAACCTCAGAGTCACAGAATGGTCTGGGTTGGAAAGGACTACTCAAGATCATCTAGCAAGGACATCTGCAACTAGAACAAGGTGCTCACAGCCCTATCCAACCTGACCTGGAAAGATTCCCTGTATGGAGCATCTACCACCTCTCTGAGTGACCTGGACCAGGCACTCACCACCCTCAGCTTAAAATAAAGAGAATTCTTCTTTCTCTTTAGTCTAAAACTCCTCTCTCTTTAGGTCAATCCATCATCTCTTCTCTTGTCACAATTTGCCCTGCTAAAAAGTCCATTCCCAGCTTTCTGATCAGCCTGTTTAAGTACCCCCAAACCACCAGAAGGTCTCCCTGGCACCTTCTCTTCTCTGGGCTGAAGGGCAGCCATGAGGAGAGGGACTCGGGGGGTTCTGGTGGATGAGAAGCTCAATCTGAGCCATCAGTGGGGTCTTGCAGCCCAGAGAGCCAACCAGAGCCTGGGCTGCAGCAAGAGAAATGTGGGCAGCAGCATGAGAGAAGTGATTCTCCCCCTCTACTCCACACTGGTGAGACCTCGCTTGGAGTACTGTGTCCATTTCTGGAGCCACTATTACAAGAGGGATATGGATGTGCTGGAAGGTGTCCAGAGAAGGGCCACAGGGATGATCAGATGACTGGAGCTGCTCTGCTATGAGGAGAGACTGAGAGAATTGGGGCTGTTCAGTCTTTGAGAGGAGAAGGCTCCAAGGTGACTTTATTGTGACCTTTCAGTATCTTATGTGGGCCTACAAGAAAGCCAGGGAGGAACTTTTTAGGGTGTCAGGTAGTGATAGAACTGAGGGGAATGGAACAAAGCTAGAAATGGGTAGTTGCAGATTGGATGTTCAGAACTTCAGCATGAGGGTGGTGAGACCCTGGAACCAGTTGCCCAGGGAGGTGATGAAAGCCTCATCCCTGGAGGTGTTTAAGGCCAGGCTGGATAAGGCTCTAGACAGCCCATGGCATGGGGGTTGGAACTAGATGTTCCTTGTGATCCCTTCCAACCCTGACTAATTCTGTGATTTTAAGAACCTCAAGCCTCTCAGCCTGGCCTCACAGCAGAGGGCTTCCAGCTTTCAAGGTTTACGCATAAACTGTTTTTGTTGAATAAAAAGTTTTAATGGAGGGCAGTGGTTTATTTTTCTTACTTACATCCTTGTCAGAGCTTTGAGAGAAGCACAGAGCCTGTGTTTTCATAGTCTGCTGGGGGCTTTATTGGCTTGGGGTTTCTGAGAGCACTCAAGCAATCTGGGCTCTGATTGAGACAAGGCAGCACTTTCAATCTGGGTCTATCACAGCCTAGCCATACTCTCTAACATCTGTCAGGAGATCAAGTGTGCATTTTCACCTCCTGCTGGAGCATTTTGGAGCATAAATCAAGACAAATGCTTTTCCATCCAGAATAAGTGATTCCTGAATTGTCTTTGCTCACTTAGTTCTTTTTTCATTCAGTTCAAAGCTTCTTTTCACTGTTTGTGTTTCTTCATAGCAGAAATGAACTTCTTGAACTCAGAATCAACTTCTTAATACAGCTGAAACTTTATCAGGAGCTGGTATTTCTACTTTAGAACAGTTCTAGTGCAAACAAATGTCACAGGGAATCACAGTTCTGCAGTAGGAACTGTTAGGAGAACAGTGTTGGATCACTTCTTGTGAGGTCCATCATCAACCATTGCCTATGGCTGCCTCTCGCTTGTTATCACTGCATGGTCCTAGAATGGCTTGGGTTGGAAGGGAACTTAGAGATCATCTATTTCCAAGCCCTCTGTCATGGGTTGGCATGACATTTAAGGCCTCATCCAAACTGGTCTTGCACACATCCAAAGGAAGGGCATCCACAGCCCCCCTGGGCAACCTGCGCCAGTGTCTCACCACCTTCACTGGAAAGAATTTCTTTCTAATAATCACCCAGTTAGCCTATAAACATCTCTCCTAACTCAGCCGGGGGGATACAGTCTGCTAGAGGTGATAGCATGACAGAGTTTTAAGTCCTTGGTGATCTTATTTGAAAGTGGAGGAGAGGATGTGGATTCTTCTTTTCTAGAGCCTTGCAGAACCTGCCTGGATGCAATTCTGGGCAATCTGCTCTGGGTGACCCTGCTTTAGCAGAGGACTTGGATGATCTCCAGACGTTAGAAATTACCTCTGGGGAACACGCAGTTCCCCTCTCTTCTAAAGCAAGGTTCCTGCAGCAGTTTGCTCAGGATCACAATGTTCAGCTGGGATTGGAATCTCTCTGTAGGAGACTCCAGAACCTCTTTGGGCAACCTGCTCCAGGACTCCAGCATCCTTTAACTCTAAGAGTAAGTCTTGCACATGCTTTACTCTGTCCCATTTGTGCAACTTGATTATAATTCTCTCTGCCCTTTTGCAGTTGATGTTATTTCTGTCTACCTGGGCTAGACATGCTTGTTGCCTGCCGTGCCCCAATGTCACAGTCCTGATCGGCTCTTGCTGATTGTGCTCTTGTAGTTTGCTTGCAGCTGTACTTAAGGCATGTGCCTCTTGCTTCTGAAGGACCACTACTTCTCTGCTGGTGCTGGCAAAATCAGTCTCCTGAAATGTTTGTTTGGGTTTTTTTTTTGTGACACCTGTCAAAGTTGCTTTTTTATTCTTCTCCTTCACTTGGTGGTGTAAAGGGATGTGGCAGAGTATGAGGTGATTCCTGATTTGATGTGTGACTCGTACGTGGGGCCTCACTGTCAGAACAATTTCCCTTCATAAGGGGAGTAATGTTCACCTTCTTAAAGCTTATCAATTGATTTGTAGTGTGTGATGAGGTACAGCAATTCATTTTACCATTCCTTCTCTCTCCAGTAGCTTATGTAAGTGGTCATTGCTGCTGTCATCTGGATAGCTGGCCTGTAACTATCCAAAGTTACATGAAACAACTAATAATATTTAAAGTTATTAATAGGAGCAGCTGAGGGAGCTGGGGTTGTCCAACATGGGGAAAAAGAGGCTGAGGGGAGACCACCCCACTGTACAGTTCCCTGAAAGAAGGTTGGAGAGATGTGGGTGATGGTTTCGTCTTGCAAGAAACAAGTGCCAGAGTGAGAGGAAATGGAGGAAATGGCCTCAGGTTGTGCCAGGGGAGGTTTAGGTTGGATGTGAGCAACAATCTGATTCCCAAAGCCCTGGAACAACCTTCCCAGAGTAGTGGTGGAGTCCTCATCCCTGGAGGAATCAAAACTGTATGGTTATGGTGCTGAGTGACATGGTTTAATGGTGGACATGGTGATGCTGGGCTCTTGCTTGGGCTGGATGATCTTTAAAGGTTGTTTCCAAATGAAATGATTCCGTAAGTCTGTGAAATGTGAACAGTATTGTCCTATGCTTTCTGAAATGGATATTCCCCAACAGCATTGTCTGATGCCACATGTCTAGGTAAAACTGCACTTTTGAACCCATGAGGATTGCAACTTCAATACTTCCACCCCTCTTGCAATACACCCAGTAGTGGTAATTCTCTGCCTCTAACAGCTCTGAAGGAATTGGTTTAACCTTACATTGCCACCTATGTTGTTCACTTGGTTAAGTAGGAATGAATTTTGTTACACTAGATTAAAATAGAGTGCAAACATTTTCTGGCTGTGCCACCAGCTAGTAAGGATTCTGACTTCTCCCTGACCATGTCATGGCTGGTGTGTCTCTAATGGACACTGTGCAGGTGGTGACTTCCCACTTTCTCAGCGCACATCTCTTGAAAGGTGCACACAGAGGAGCCTCCTGTGTGCTGCCATTGACAAAGCCCAAGTCCTATCCCAAATGCAGATCATCCTTCTAGTCTAGCTAAGCCATATTCCCAGGCTCCAGCTGCTGGACGCATTGACCTCCTCCATCCCTGGATGTCAGTAGGAGCCTGTGCAGCTCTTGCAAAATCCCTGTGTGCCAAGTGTTGCTGGGCTGTTCCTGATGTCAGCAGTTCCAGCTTAGAAGCCATTTCTCAAAGCTCAAGCTGCATTGGTACATGACTGAATTCTCTTCAGAGCAGCTATGTCACTAAATACAGATCTTGGGAGGCACCATCGCTTATTCTGTCTTCCTTCAGTTCTGTAGCTTAATCTGGTACAGACATTTCCCAGATACTCCTCTCACAGCCCTGCCTGTGCTGTGCTTTCTAATATTCACTGCCATGGAATATGATTTAAAATAAGCAAATTTGTTCAAGGTGGTATTTAATTAAAGGTAAATTGTTATTGCTATTCATAGATTAGAATAGGAAAGGTATTTTTTTAGTATTCTACCTTGTAGAGAATGAAAACGCTGAAACACAGCTGGAGTGCTGGGGCCAATTCTAGACTCCCCACTTCAAGAGAGACAGGGAACAACCAGAGAGGGCAGTGGAAGCTGTAAAGATGCTGAGGGGCCTGCAGCACCTATGAGGAGCAAAAGCTGAGAGCCCTGTTGAGCCTGAAGAAGAGCAGCCCCAGAGGGGATCTGATTAGTGCTCAGCAAGAGCTAAAGGGTGGGGGGCAAGAGGATGGGGCCAGACTCTTGTCACTGGTGCCCAGTGACAGGATAATGGGTAGTGAGCACAAACTGGAACCCAGAAGGTTATGTCTGAACATGTGGAAGAAATTATTTGGTGTGAGGTTGCCACAGCTGCCCAGAGAGTTGGCAGAGTCTCATCAATGGTGTAGTGGGTTTGCAGTGACCTGCCCCCCCACCTTTTGAAACCCCGGCTAAAACTCAGAAAAACACACTGGAAGTTAATAAATGAAGCTTATATTTACAGCAATGCAAATATACAAGCAAATATTTACAAGATATAACAGATATTTACAGAAATATACAGTAAAAAAGAAATACAGACACCACACCCCTCCTGGAGACCAAAATCCCCAAGAGAGGGAAACCAAACCCCTCCACCTCTACCACCTTTCCTTCCTTCCCCCAGCTTTATCTCACCACTTGATGATGCTGCAGATAAGCTGAAGATCAGTCAGAAAGATTAGTGGCAGGAAGGAATGAATGGTTTTCGTGATTTTACTCTGAATTAGTTCAAAGGCAGAGAGACAAAGGAAAGAAGCTGCTGAAGCCTGCTCGGACCCAGAGCCGACTGACTGTGCAAGCACACTGGCTTATCTGGATGTTTTGGGAACATTCTCAAAACAATCTTCTTTCTTCTCTCTCAGTGAAACTGGGTGAAGTGACACAGTATGTTTAATTTCTCACTCAAATTCTCCAATTAGCTCAAACCAACACAAATGGAGAGATTCCAGCCCTACGTGCCCCATCTCCTTCCCCCCCGCCCCATGCTCTGAGTGCCCCTGCTTTAGCAGTGGGGTTGGACTGGATGATCTCCAGAGGATGATCTCCTTCCAGCCCCCATCATGCTAGCCTTCTGTGAATAAAATTAAACCAGAAAAGTAGTAGCAGAGGAAGGAACGGCTTCTGTGGAGCCAGGAGGGAAGAGAAATAGACCCTCACACAAACAGCTCTGTTGCAACAGGAACATTTCAAATGTCTCTGGGCATTTTTTATCAACACAATGGTAAGATGTAGCCTTTCATTTGAAGCATTGCAGTGGGTATCCTAATTAGTCTGCATCAAACAGGAGGAATAGCAAGAGGATGTGTGACCTTTGGGGAAAATTGTTTAGTGGCAATAATAGTGTTGATGATAATAACAGTGATAATAAAAGTGATAGTGATAGTAGTAGTGATAATAGTAGTAATAGTAGTAGTTGTTGTAAATGTAATAGTAATTGTTGTTGGAACAGTAATAATGTAAACCAATGTAAATATAATGCCAATAATATTAGGTTTTGGTATAATAATGGCAGCAATAATTATAATAGCATAAATATAATTATAATAATAGTTGGTGGTATGTTGCCACTACAACTGCTACTAATAATGTAAATCTAAATGTAAATAGAATGGTAATAATGAACTTATTATTATTATTGGCAAAAACCAACACCACCAACCACAACCAACAACACCTTCCCCAACTGCATAAGCCCCAGCATGAAAGCTGCAGGTTCCTTCTGCAGTTCCCCCTCCTAGCATGCCACAACTAACCTCAAACCTTTCAAGAACTAATTAGAGCTAGATTTGAGTGGATCTCTCTTTTTGTCACTCGTCCATGTGTCACTCAGCAGCTGAAGCTCTGCCATTTGCATTTTCCCCTCACTCAGCCAGGGTCTGTGTTACTTAAAAGCAACTGCAGGAAGGTGATAAGGAGTGTGTGAGGATCTTAGTCAGTCCTTCAGCTCATTCAGCTTTGGCTGTGGTCATTAATCTCTGGTTAATTAGGAGATGACTTTAATGTCTATCTATAGCCCAGGATGCAAAAGGATTATGGTGTTAATATGTTAAGTATGAGATCTGGAGATATGAAGTCCTTTTTCTCACCACTGTTTATATTTGAACAGCAGCTAATATTCTGGTTGGGTTTTTTTAAATGCCCTTATCAAAATGATTTCAAATGCCTATAGATGGATTTTATTATTTATTTTTATTTGGCATCTTTTCATATTTAAGAAAGGATGAGAAGATTGATCTGGGAGGATGAGACAAGGGGGATGTGAACATAAGGTCTCTGAAGCTCTTTGCAGATAAATTCATCTTCATTTGTAGGTGAATTTGCTACAGCTTTGCTTAAGTGTAGAGACCTTAATTTTCAAGAGGATGAAACTCACAGCATTTAAGACCAGGCTGGATGCAGCACTGGACAGGTTGATCTTAGTGTGAGGTATGCCCGTGGCAGGGGGGTTGGACCTGGATAGTCCATGAGGTCCCTCCCAGCCCTGACAGTTCTGTGATTCTCTGATCAGTGAGGGCATTGGAAGGAGCAATATTTAGGAGTTACTCTTAGCACTTTTCTTTCACTGTTGCAATTTTTCATTTAAAAAAGTCTAATTCTTCAGTAGTCTAACAGCAGTTAACAATTTTTTTGAGGATAACTTCTGTAGTCTCACAGCAGTTAACAATCTTTCAGAAGACAAAGATATTTTAGACCTGTTTTGGACTTAAATCCTGTGGTGAACCTCTTCTTTTCATTTGCTTTTAAACAAATATTCATAATTCTGGAAACTTTACAACTTTGAAGCTTTTCATCATTTGCTTTTCCTCTACAGTATTGAAAATTACGACAGCACACCAGCAGCTGTGCCTACCTTGGTAAGTCCATTGAAGAATATAAGATGTGTTTGACTATTTATCATTTCTTATCATCTTCTCCTCTAGTATCTTGGACTAACAGAATCCTATGCCTGGGAAGAAACAGTAAACTGCACCAGTACAGGTTGGGAGGGGATGTGCTGGAGAGCAGCCCTGTGGAGAAGGACCTGGGAGTGCTGGTGGGCACTGAGTTCTGCATGGGACAGCAATGTGCCCTGCTGGCCAAGAAGGCCAGTGGGGCCCGGGGGGCATTAAGAAGAGTGTGGCCAGGAGATGGAGGGAGGTTCTCCTCCCCCTCTACTCTACTCTGGGAAGGCCTCAGATGGAATATTGTATCCAGTTCTGGGCTTCCCAGTTCAAAAGGGACAGGGAACACAGGAATGCAAGGATGCTGAAGGGCCTGAGACATTGCCTGATGAGGAGAGACTGAGAGCCTTGGGGCTGTTCATCTGCACAGGAGAAGGCTAAGAGGAGATCTGAGCAATGTCTATCCAGAGCTGAGGGCTGGGAGTCAGGAAGGAAAGCACAGGGACAGCCTCTGCTCACTTGTGCCCTGCCATAGGACAAGAGGCAGGGGATGGAAACTGCAGCACAGTTACACCTCAGCATGAGGAAGAACTTCTTTGCTGTAAGGGTAAGAGAGCAGTGGCACAGGCTGCCCAGAGAGGTTGTGGAGTCTCCTTCTCTGGAGCCTTTCCAGCCCTGTCTGGATGTGTTCCTGTGCCACCTGTGCTGGATTCTCTGGTCCTGCTGTGGCAAGTGGGTTGGACTGGAAGATCTCCAGAAGTCCCTTCCAACCCCTAACATTCTGGGATCCTGTGAACTTCTTTTTCGATAGAATAATAGGAAAATTTGGCTACCAATTGTTTTTCTACCATTTATGGTAAAGAAATTCAGAAGTGGGAATTAAGCAGGCTGCCATTGTGATGATACTGTGCATGATATTGTTATTATCACGCACTTCATTGGAAAGAAAAACCAAAGAAAGCCCCAGATACGTTTTTCACCAAAAATATATTTATGACTTGTTTGTGGTCACCAATGGATGGTGAAAGTTTCTCTCTAACATTTCACAGAATCACAGAAACTCAGGGGCTGGAAGTGACCTCCAAAGGTCATCCAGTCCAACCCCACTGCCAGAGTACATCGTACAGAAACATATCCAGGCAGGTCTTGAGTATCTCCAGAAAGGGAAACTCCATAACACCCTTAGGCAGCCTGTTCCAGGCCTCCAGCACCTTTACAGGGAAAAAAAATTCTTCCTCATGTTTCCATGGAACTTCCTATCCCTCAACTTCCACCACTGCCCCTTGTGCTGTCCTCTCCCAGTGTCACAGCCCCATCTCCCTCAGGCTCTCCTCATAAGGAAGATCTTCCATTCTCTTTTTCATTTTTGTAGCTCTGTGATGGACTCTTTCAAGCAGTTCCCTGAGATCCTTCTTGAACTGAGGGGCTAAGAAATGGACACAATATTTCAGATGTGGCCGCAGCCTTTCTAATCCACCCCAGCATGCCCTTGGCCTTTGTGGCCACCAGAGCACATTGGTGGCTCATGGTCAACCTACCATCCATTTGAAACTAATTTTCCAGTACTGGGTGCAGGAATGTAAGTGAAAGCTGATTTGTGTGACCCAATTATGGTGAAAATATACCTAAGCTGCTGTGTCTTCTTTGTGTGGTGAATTGAGGATGAGGACTTTTAATCAGCATTTCAGATAAGGAGTGCACCTTTCCCTCTTCCGTTAATGTCTTCTAATAACTCTTCAGTTATCAATGTAACAGCTGCTGAATATGTAAAGCAAGGGCCAGCTCTGGTGCCAGAAGAAGTATCTGGGAAAGACCAGAAAAGAAATACCTAGGAAAGAGGGGATGGAAGCTGTAGAGCAGTATTAGGGAATAATTCACATCACAGAGTGATTGTGTTGAATGACCTACCAGTGCACCTTTGAAAGGTGGCAATAAAAGGAGATATCTTTCTTTATTGCCCATACTAGCGAGAAGATTTTTACAAGTCCATGTCCCTCTGTCTCCTGCAAGCTGAAAGCCGCTGGTGGAGTTTGGTTCTATAAATGAAGCTTAATTAGATAGGAAGCTGCATGAGTGAACTGGCTCGCTTGGCTACAGAACTAACCAGCAGCCAAACCAAGAAAAGCTTTTGTCAAATAATTCATTAGTGGAGACTCTGGTGGTTAAAAATACTCACTTTTTACTTTTTTTTTTTTTTTTAAATATTAGAAGTCTTCCCATGGCCTTTGAATTAACAGGAAGAATGGATCCTAATGGTTCCATTTGATGCAGTACTGATTACAGCATATTATGAGCCCTTGGGAGTTACTTGTTGGTTTCTCATCACTTGAGGCATAGTAAAGGGACAGAATTATTTCAGTTGAAAGTGGCCTCTAAGATCATGCAGTCCAACCATCAACCCAACACCACCATGGCCTCTAAACCATGTCCCACATTGTCATGGCCACAAGTTTCTTGAGCACCTCCAGTGAGGTGACTCCACCACCTCCCTGGGCAGCCTGTTCCCATGCTTGCTCCTTTAGCAAAGACAAAAAAATGCTCTGAGTGCTATTATACCCTTCACAAACAGCAGAGGAGAAAATGCAGCTGTTGGCATTGCTCTAAAGTTATCACCTGAATGTCTTCTACCATTTCTTTCAGCAATTGCATGAACAGGATCCAAGCTTTGGTTTCTCAAATCAATGTCATGAATGTTTATGATGGGGAGAGAGGGGCAGCGGACTGCCCTCTGGAGAGGTTTGTGTTAGGGAACTTTGCCAAATGGTTTTCTTTTCCATTTATGTATTGGGATGAGGAACAAGGTTGGGGGGAAACAAAACAGATCATTTAAAGGAAAGCAGAAAACCTACAGTCCAGAAGTAAAAGCTTCTGCTTTGATGAAAGACTATGACTTTGTCTCCTGATGAGTTTCTTACTTGCTGTGAACCAAGTTCAGCATCTTCCTCACATCTTTCTAAGATAAGTGAGGATCTTGCCCAGTGGTGGAAGATGTGCTCAGGTGGTCCTTCCTCAGTCTCCTTTTCTCCAGGCTAAACAATTCTACTGTTGCTGGTAGAGGTCTGTATACAGTTTAGCCTGCAGCTAAGCACCACCCTGATAAGGTAATGATTTGAATCTGGGTTAAAAGTGAATTATGATGAGGCCAATATAAAAAATATTTTAAAATTTATTAAATGTATATTAAGAAAATTCCCCTAAACTTTTTTTATAATTAACACACAGGGATTCCATTATGCGGTTGGTTGAACTAATTTTGCAGAATGTATATATACAATCAGATCAACTTAGATGATTTAAGAAAGGTTTTAGGAAATTTAAACAATTGGAGAGAGAGTCCTGTACTGTAAACTGCTGCTTAAAGGTTAAACCTAAACTTCTACAAACTTCAGAAAAGAGAGTAGGATTTACTTACTGGTTAAAGTCTTAATACTTGTGGTTCAGAAGTGTATATATAGAGGCATAAACAGGAAAAATAATAGTCCCTGCCAGGTGGTGGCTTGCCATGTGGTGACGCAGGGCTTGCTGCTTGTGTAGCTTAAAAATTGAGCACGTTGTCTCAGAAAATCCATGGACGTGGGATAAATTCTCTATGGCTCTCAGGAAATCATTGGGAGCTTTCAGCTGCCTGGACAAAGCAGGGTCTGGGTCTACTGGCTGGAACAGTCCAATCAAGTGCACAGCAAAGGGATCGGCTCTGGCCGGAACAGACTGGCAGGCTCTGTTGTTGCAGGCCTTCGTGACTCATTGCTAGGTCATTTCAGAACCAAGCAAGCAAGCTTCAAACCCTTGGCTCAGTGCTGACAATGGGTAAGACAGGTCTGCCGTCCATGAAAGTCCCTATGCTAGTCGAGGAGCAATGCACACTAGGCAAACAGGTAGTGGGCAAACAAAGGCAGCAGGCAGGAGCCAATTTGGCTAGCTTTTAAGCATTATGGTGACTGTCTTTGACCAATAGCGATAGATAAAAACACCTCTGGAACCAGTCCCGTGTCATTGCTTTGAAAAAGAGACGTGCACATGCCTACCACCGTGATCTGTGTTTACCCCAAACAATGTAGGGTACCAAACAAGGCCAAATATGGTATCTGCACTGCAGACGGAGAGGTGGCAGTGCTTTTCTCCATTCTCCTGCTTCTTCCATCTCGGGAAGAAGGGGAAAGAGGGGAGGGCAAGGTGGGTATTCAGGCATGTGTTTTAGATAAAATGTTTAGCTATAATTTGGACTTTCCACCACACGTCCTACTAACCCTATTCTTTAGTTGACCTAATGCCATCATAAACCCTTTTTAAAAGACCCCTTGCATCCCGCTCCTATCTATGTCTTGAGATGGAGGCTGTGTAGGAGTTAGCTACACCTAGCTTTTGGCTTGTAGCCCACACTTACCCATGTCAGATATTTCATCTCCGGGGGGGGTGATGATACCAGCATGAGTGCCTGAGATCCAGGCTAATAAATTTCTGGTTTAAATCTTTTAAATCCTCTTTCTATAAGCGACATATGATGCTGTAAACACAGACATCAGGCTTGCTAACAAAGTCCCTTCTATTTTCTGTCACCTACTGTCAAGTTCCTGGGTGTCACTTCCATTTACTTGCTGTAAACTCTTGTTCAAGGGGAGCGCCACACTCTTGGTGCTGCTGGATCTTTACAGCTTTGTTTAACTCCTTGTGAATCTGACAGTTCAAGATTTGATTTAATCATTCAGTCTGTCTTTTGTGAGCTGCTCCCTAAGATTCTGAGGTGAGACTGAGCTTGTGGCAGAGACTGAGCCTACAAGGAAGCTGGGGAGGGACTTGTGGCAAGGACTTATAGTGATAGGATGAAGGACAATATCTTTGAGCTGGAGAAGAAGAGATTTAGACTGGAGATCAGTCAGAGATTATTCCCAGTAAGGGTGGTGAGACACTGGAACAGGTTGCCCAGGGAGGCTGTGGATGCCCTCTCTCTGGAAGTGTTTAAAGCCAGGTTGGATGAGGCTTTGAGCAACCTGGGCTAGTGGAAGGTGTCCTTGCTCATGGAAGGGAGGCTGGAACTAGATGAGCTTTAAGCTCCCTTCCAACCCAAACTGTTTCATCATTCTTTAATCTATGCTCTGAACAATTGTATTGGACACAGCCTTCCAATCTCACACTTCTCAGCCAGTATATGCCTTGAGGACAGATAACCCTCACTTGAAAAATTTTCTTCAGATGAATGGAAGAAATATTTTCAAAGAGAGGTATAGACAGTGGAGAAATTATCATCTCACCCGTGGGAGATGCCTTCTGGTAGATGTAAAACAGAGCTTGCTAGAAGAACATGGACTGCCTATGACTTGCAGGTGAGATTTCATACAGAGCTAAAAGAATCTTCTGGAGAAATTGACCAGTTCAGAGGCACAGGAGAAAATGACCCTAAATGTCATCAATCTCTTTTCTGTAAGTGAGTAGAGGATGATAGTTAATGAGCATAGGTGTACAGGGTGCTAGCAGGAGGCCAGCGGGATCAGGGAAGTGATTATGCCCCTGCACTTGGCACCCGTGAGGTTATACCTCAAATATTGGGTTCAATTTTGGGCTCCTCACTGCAAGACACAGAGGTGCTTGAGAGTGTCTAGAGAAGGGCAACAGAGCTGGTGAACAGCGTGGAGAACAGGGCTGGTGGTAGAGCAGCTGATGAAGCTGGGAGTGTTTAGTGTGGATGAGAAGAGGCTGAGGGGAGACCTCATTGCTCTCTGCAAGTCCCTGAAAGGAGGTTGGAGTGAGGTGGGGCTTTCTCTCTTTTCTCTAGCATGAGGTGAAAAGACAAGAGGAAATGGCCTGAAGTTGTATTGGAAGAGGTTTAGGTTGGAGATTAGGGTAAACTTATTTGCTACAAGAGTGGTCAGGGATTGGCACAGGCTGCCCAGTGAAGTGGTGGGGTTGCTATCTCTGGAGGTGTTCAAGAAATGTGTGGCTATGGCACTGTAGTACAGTGTCTATGGTGGTGTTGGATTGATGGTTGGAGTCAATGATCTTAGAGGTCTTTTCGAACTACAACAGTTCTGTGGTTCTCTGAACATATTTTGGTTCATCTTCAGTGAAGGATAATGCTGTGCAGTCTCTGGCTTGTTTATTCCTTAGCCTAGCACAAAGGGAAATTGTGTTCAAATGAGTCTTCTGGACACATCAGGATCTCTTCAAAGCCCTGGCTGAGGGACTGAGGAGTTAGGGAATGGAGCAGACACAGGTCTGATCTAGCACAAACTGGTGCGAGGCAATGGTCAGGCTGCCAGAACATGAAATGCTGTAACAGCCAAACTCAGCATTAGGAGCTCCATTATCCCCCTTATTATTTTTAAGATTAATTGGAATTGCTCATTTCCAGATTTAAACCTGATGAAGTGGTAACTAAAATGTGGCGATTTCAGTCGCTGGAATTGAAACGCTAAAATAAATATTTATGACCTTATTAAGAAATGACTAAGTGGATGAAGCAGAAATGGAGTTGCATTCATGTAAAACAGGGGTGGTTATTTCCAAACCGTCTCGAATATTGCATGGCCTTGATATAAAACGTAAACGTAGTATTTATTATCCTCCTGTCAATGACCAAATCACACAAGGAAATGGAATATTCAACTCTTTATCAGCGCTATAATGCCCTGATGAAAAAAAAAAAACAACAAATTTTAGCTTCAGCTGGAGATGGCAGTTGTATGTGTGGTGTCCCCCAGCCTTCCCTAACCCAAACAGCTTCAGCTGCCAAATGCTCTCACAAACCTGACATACACTGCAGGGAGGTTTACACTGGGCGTAAATCTGACAGAGTGATACATGAGAGGGCTTAAAAGTAAATGATAGGATTATGACTTATGTGTGGTTTTGAGTGCTACCAGGTATGGGTGAAACCAGGTGAGATCCATGCACCTAGGAGACGACATTTGGGGGGTTAAACTTCCTGACCAGGGAGGTGTTTTCAGAGTGTTTTGTAATTGTGGTCTTGCCATGGGTCAAAACAAATAATATTAGAGGGATATCAAACTGTTGGAGTGGGTCCAGGGGAGGCCATGAGGATCTTCAGAGGGCTGGAGAACCTCCCCTGTGGGGACGGGACACAAAGGTTTGCAGCCTGGAGAAAAGAAAGCTTTAGGGAGACCTTAGAGCATCCTGCCAGGAAAGGAGCTACTAGACAGATGGGGAGAGACTTTTGATAAGGGCTCGAAGTGACAGGATGAGAGGGAATGGCAATGTCCATGCAGGGCATACAATGGAGTGACAGAAGAGCCCAACAAAGGTTACTGAAAGCACATCAGACTTTTGACAAGGGACATGTCGAGGGGCAGTGGCATTGAGCTGGAAGAGCTAGAAGAGAAGAGATTTAGGCTGGAGATCAGGAAGAAATTCTTTGCAATGAGGGTGGTGAGATGCTGGAACAGGTTGCTCAGGGAAGTGGTGAATGCCCCCTCCCTGGAGGTGTTCAAGGCCGGGCTAGATGCAGCCTTTAGCAATCTGGGCTAGTGGGAGATGTTCTTGCCCGTGGCAGAGGGATTGGAAGTAGGTGATCTTTAAGGTGCCTTCCAACTCAACCCATTCTGTCAGTTTATGAAAATGAAACATTTTCTTTAAAGAAGTAGCTTTGAAGTACTGGTAGTTGTTATTTTTCAAACTAGGGCTGATAGAAAATGGCAGAGAGATACTTCAGGGTAATAAATTGGAGGGTGATGTTTAG
This sequence comes from Psilopogon haemacephalus, assembly GCA_013396835.1. NCBI lineage: Eukaryota > Metazoa > Chordata > Aves > Piciformes > Megalaimidae > Psilopogon > Psilopogon haemacephalus. The sequence goes on along the minus strand of VWZI01003559.1, from coordinate 240,796 downwards.
AAATGGTGTTTAAAATATCTGTATGGTGAAATCCATGATATATTCTTGTAACTGAGCACCTATGCCTAGAGGACAAAAGGAAATACAAAGAGATATAAATCTAACAACATGGAAGCAGAGGTACTTCTCATAATTCAGGGAGATGAACACACCTTGTATGTTTGTTTTGGAAAAGCACTGATTTATAGACTGAACTGACAATGAAGTATTTTCCCACTCTCCTAGTAGGTAGTGTATTTGAAGCAAAACAGTTTTAACCTTTGAGATCCGTCAAGATATTTGGAGAAGACATTTGAACAGTTTGCCCAGGGAGGTGGTTGGGTCCCCATTCCTGGAAATATTCAAGGTAAGGTTGGACAGGGTTCTGGGCAACCTGATCTAGTGGAGGATGCTGCCCAGAACAACCCCAAGGAGCTAAAATTAGTCCCACCAGATAGAACAGTGCCTTTGGCTAAATGCAGGGTTCTACAGTTTGGCCACAACAACCTCGAGCAGTGCTACAAGCTGGGGACAGAGTGGCTGGAGATCACTGCCAAGCAGAAAGGGAACTAGGGGTGCTAGTTGACAGTAGGCTGAACTTGAGCTAGCAGTGTGCCCAAGTGTCCAGGAGAGCCAATGGCATCCTGGCCTGGATCAGGAATAGTGTGGCCAGCAGGAAAAGGGAGGTTTTTCTTCCCCTGTACTGAGCACTGGTCAGGCCACACCTTGAGTACCATGTCCAGTTCTGGCCCCTCAGTTCAAGAAATATGTTGAGGTGCTTGGACATGTCCAGAGAAGGGCAGCAAGGCTGGTGAGGGGGCTGGATAACAGCCCTGTGAGGAGAGGCTGAGGGAGCTGGGGGTGTGCAGCCTGGAGAAGAGGAGGCTCAGGGCAGACTTCATTGCTCTCTACAAATACCTGAAAGGAGGCTGTAGTCAGGTGGGGTTGGTCTCTTTAGCAGGCAACCAGCAACAGAAAGAGGGGACACAGTCTCAAGCTGTGCCAGGGGAGGTATAGGCTGGATGTTTGGAGGAAGTTCTTCACAGATAGAGTGGCATTAGAATGGTCTGCCCAGGAAGGTGGTGCAATCACCATCCCTGGAGATGTTGAAGAAAAGAGTGGATGGGGCACTTAGTGCCATGGTCTAGTTGATTGGATAGGGCTGGGTGATAGGTTGGACTGGATGATCTTGGAGGTCTCTTTCAACAAAGTCCATTCTATGATTCTGTGTCCCTGCTGACTGCAGAGAGGATTGCACTGCATGATCTTTGGAGGTCCCTTCAAACCCAGACCATTATATGATTCTATGACTGAGCTTCTTGTAGCTATTTGAAAAGCCCTCAGGACAGGTCATGTGTACCAGGGGTAGATCATATGTCTTGGAGCTTTAGGGAAATAACAGAAGAAGGTTAATAGCATTGTATGAGTATTTAAGACAAAGAGAAGATGAGTGGTCAGCCTGGTACTCATGTCTGGAGTGGAAAAAGTACTATAGCTGCTTCTGATCAGTAAAATTAAAGCCAAAAGCACTGTCAAGATAGCTTTGTATTTTTAATTAAAGTCCAGGTGTACCTTAGAGTACTCTAACTCTGAACCATTTTTGGGATCATAATCTAACATTCACCTCTTAATCCCAGCTGAGACTTGCATGAACTCTCTGGTATGAGGTTCAAAAGGGTAAGTGCAGAGTCCTGCACCTGGAAAGGAACAATAAACTGCACCAGTCCAGTCTGGGAGGGGATGTGCTGGAGAGCAGCCCTGTGGAGAAGGACTTAGAAGTGCTGGTAGGCACCAAGTTCTTCATGGCACAGCAATGTACCTTGCTGGCCAAGAAGCCCAATGGAGTCCAGGTGGACATCAAGAAGAGTGTGGCCAGGAAATGAAGGGAGATTCTCCCTCCCCTCTGCCCTGGGAAGGCCTCAGCTGGAATATTGTATCCAGTTCTGGGCTCATCAGTTCAAGAAGGACAGAAATCTGCTGGAGAGAGTCCAACACAGGGCTGCAAGGATGTTGAAGGGACTGGAGCACTGCCTGATGAGGAGAGGCTGAGAGCCCTGGGGCTGCTCAGTCTGCAGAGGAGAAGGCTGAGAGGAGATCTGAGCAATGTCTATCAAGAGCTGAGGGCTGGGGCTCAGGAAGGAAGGCACAGGGACAGCCTCTGCTCACTTGTGCCCTGCCACAGGACAAGGGCAAGGGATGGAAACTGCAGCACAGGAAGTTGCTCCTCAGCATAAGGAAGAACTTCTTTGCTGTAAGGGTGAGAGAGCAGTAGCACAGGCTGCCCAGAGAGGTTGTGGAGTCTCCTTCTCTGGAACCTTTCCAGCCCTTTCAGCAGCAGCAAAACAGATTCATAAGTACACAAAGTTAAGGAGGACGTATGCAGGAGTGTGTCTGAGCCCTGCCTGTTTAGCAGCTTTAGATGGGTGACTCTGGGAGTCCTGAATTAAGTTTTGTGTTAGACCTTTGCTTTCAATGCCTAATAGGTTCTTTTAGAGGAAATAATAGTTCTGTAAAGTGCTCAGCTCTCCTTGCAAGTGTTTCTAGCAGAGCCTTTTATGACAGGACAAGGGGCAATGGGCTTAGACAGAAAGAAAGGAAATTTAGACTAGACAGAAGGAGGAAATTTGTTAGAATGAGGGTGGTGAGACACTGGCCCAGGTTGCCTGGAGAAGTGGTAGATGATCCATCTCTGGAACTGCTTCAGATCAGGATGTTTGGGGCTGTGAGCAACCTGTTCTAGTTGCAGATGTCCCTGCTAACTGCAGGGAGGTTGGACTAGATGATCCTGAATGGTTCCTTCCAACTCAAACCATTCAATGATTGTCTCAGTGTACTGCTGCAGCAATGATGATACCCTTGGTCCTAAGATAAGAGTATTTCAGGTGACTTTTATTGCATGGCAGAAACATGTCCTTAGACTTAAAAAGCTGAATCTGTTTAGCCTGGAGGAGAATAAGGCAGGGATCTCATTAATACTTATGTTTAAAGGGTGAATGCAAGAGGATGGAGCCAGACCCTCCTCAATGGTGTCCAGCATCAGTACAAGGGGCAGCAGACAGACTGGAACCCAAGAGATTCCACAGAAAGAGAAGGAAAAATTTCTTTGGTGTGAGGCTGCTGGAGCCCTGGAGCAGGCTCCCCAGAGAGTCTGTGGAGTCTCCATCTCTATAGGCATACAATACCTGGCAGGGCATGCTCCTGAATGGTTTACTCTGTGATCCTGCTCTAGCAGAGTTGTTGGACTAAATGATCTTCAGAGATCATAGAATCTGTCAGGATTGGAAGGGACCACAAGGATCATCTAGTTCCAATCCCCCTTCCATGCCCAGGGACACCCTACCCTAGATCAGGCTGCCCACAGCTTCATCCAGTCTGGCCTTAAACACCTCCAGGGATGTGGCCTCAGCTGCCTCCCTGGGCAACCCATTCTAGGGTCTCACCACAGTCATGCTGAAGAACTTCCTCCTCACATCCAGTCTGAATCTCCACACTTCACCTTTGCTTGATTCCCCCTAGTCCTGTCACTGCCTGATAGCCTAAAAAGTCCCTTCTCAGCTTTCCCAACTTTTTTTATAGGCCCCCTTCAGATACTGGATCCTTTCCAAACCCTACCATTCTATGATTCTGTTATTCTGTCTTTTGTGAGGCATTTTAGGGAGTTGCTTTTATTCCTTCTTGAACAGAATAATGAAAAAGACCAAAGTACTGTGTTGCACGTTGGCTGCATTAGAAAGGCACAATCGTCTCAAAAGGTTATTGCAGATGCATTCCAGCTACTGCTCAGTGGGGATCAATTCCTGATCCCACACTCTTTAATGTTATTAACCTGGAGGAAAGCTATAAAGGAGTTAGGATGTCTGGAGACACAGAGTTGGAGGGCTAAAATAGCTGTTTTTCAAAATCAAGTGAAGGTAACGATGCTCTGAGGAAAGGCAGATGCAGTTTTTAAGGTGAAAATTAGTCAGATGAAGCCTTTTCTTGTAAATAGTACCACACGGAGGGCTGCATAATTAAATGCTGAGAAACTACAGTGCAAAAATACTGCTTAGGCCTGCACCACTGCAAGACAAAAGCAGAGGGAAGAAGACAACAGAATGGAAGAGAGATGTTTGCGGGTGAGTCTTGAAGTACCTTTTCTGGGAAGAAAATGTGGATTAAAAGCTGCCACCAGACAGGAGGTGAGCAAAAGGGTGAAGCAGCTGTGCAGAATGTGGCAGGAGACATCTGAGGCTGTTGACACAGCAAAAGATTGTGACAGGGGAGATGATATTTTCCATGCAATACCATGGAAGCATCTGTTGTGTCCAGCTTTGTTCTTGTGCCTTTAAACATTAGGACAAGTTGTTGCATCCCACTTCAGAGAAGGTCAAACGAAGACCAATGTGTAATTCCTTAGTTCAAGGAGGGGAGTTAAATAATGCTCAGTGTCAAATAATTCTGATGGTAATTAGTGCCTCAATTTCCCCAGCTGAATGAGGGGCCATTTCTGAGGGTTCTCGTGTAAGAGGTGGAGCTTTGAAATCCTTGAGTGCTGTGAGATGCTTGGAAGAGTCTTTGTAGCACACACACTCTTTGAGATATTTCACCATTGTCCAGTTTTCAACAGACTTAATTTTTCCAGGGGAGGATCAGGGGGGGAAAAAAATCCATCTTTTATTGGGTAAACTTCATTAAAGACCTGCAGGCAGCCCATCAATAAGGAGATTCTCCCTCTTCCCTGAGCTCCCTTGTCTATTCAGTGTCCTTTCCCACCTGCATCGACAATGGTGCCTGTTTGCTCCCACATACATTGAACACTGCAGCAGTTGTGAGCTGGCCTTTATTCATTTGGTTCTTGTTTGAAAGGCCTGACAGAAAGCCCTGTGAGAAGGCTTTCCATGCAAATGCCAGTTTAATGACTTGGTTCATTCAGCAGGAGGGACTCTGAGGTAGTTTTGACTTCTCGCTCTGAACAACAAGAAAATGTTTTCATAAAGCCCCGGACGTGTCCCGCTTTTTAACGAGCCGCTCTGGGTTTGCAAACAGGATCTGATGGCTTTAACTTTAATTAAATCAGAATCTCTCGGATTTGTCAGCAACAGCAACCTCTCCAACACCTCTCTCAGCCTGAAGGGAGGCAGCCTCAAAAATGCATCTCAGAAAATCACGGAATAACATAATGTTAGCAGTCGGAAGGGACCTCCAAACCTCATTCAGTCCAACATCCCTGCCACAGCAGGAGCACCTAGAGCAGGAACATATCCAGGCAGGTTTTGAATGTCTCCAGAGAGGGAGACTCCACAACCTTTCTGTGCAGCCTATTCCAGGGTTCTGTTACCCTCACAGTGAAAAAAGCTTTTCCTTCTGTTCCCGTGGCACGTCCTCTGCCCTCATCATCCCTTGTGCTCCTCTGCTCCAAGCCCCAGCTCCCTCAGTATCATCAGGGAAGTGTTCCACTGCCTGCAGCACCTTTGTGGCTCTGTGCTGGACTGAACCGAGGGGCCTAGATCTGGACACAATATTCCAGATGTGGCCTTAGCAGGGCAGAGTAGAGGGGCAAGAGAATCTCTCTCAACCTACTCACCACAGCCCTTCCACCCTAGGAAGCTCTTGGCCTTCATGGCCACCAGAGCACATTGCTGGCTCATGGGCATCCTTCTGTCCTTCAGGATCCCTGGGTCTCTCTCCTCTGCATTGCTCTCCAGAAGGTCAGTCCCCAGCCTCCCTGGGGTTGTTCTTACACTGGTGCAAGATTCTCCCCTTGCCCTTGTTGGATGTCATTCAATTTCTCCCCAGCCAACTCTCCAGCCTGTGTAGGTTTCCTGAATGGCAGCACAGCCTGCAGGGCTATCAGGAGCTCCTCCCAGTTTGATGCCACATCTTGGACTTGAGACATTTCTTCAGCAGAGCAGTGCTTCTCCTTGAGGATAAACCCTTGGTTGGTTGGCTCTGTCTGAAGGTGTTGAAATATCAAATGATTTGGAGATGATGAGTGTAGTTACTCTTGTTAAAGCCAAAGGACAAACAAGTTTAGCCTGTTTGAACAGCCTGCACTGAGGTTTGCCCTTGGGACATATGTTTCTAAATTAATTAATTAATTAATTTTGCCTTTCTAAATAATTTCTTTACTGAATTTCCTCACAGAAAACTGAAATCAACATTGTGTTAATAAAAAACCAACCAACCAACCAACCAAACAAAAAAAAAAACCCCAACCCCAAACACAAAAAAACAAAAAAAACTTGAACACTTGAGGCAGCTTTTGGGTATTTGGAACATGGTTTGAAGATAGTGGTTGTAGTACTGATGTTGTGAAAGAACCAAATGAGATAATTTGCTGTTTTGAGTTCACAAACCAATGTCAGAGTTACTGGGAAGCTTTGAGGCACTGACCACAGATAGAGCAGACAAGAGTGGCACAGAATGCTAGAGTGGTGGGGGCTGGAAGGGACATCTAGAGATTATCTATCCAGCCACCCTGCTAAAGCAGGGACACCCACAGCTGCTTGCCCAGGATCACAGTGTCCAGGCAGGTTTGGAATCTCTCCAGATGAGGAGACTCCACGACCTCTCTGGGCAGCCTGCTCCAGGGCACTGGCACCCTTACAGGAAAGAAGCTTATCCTTATGTTCAAATGGAACCTTATGGCTTCCAGTTTGTGCCTGATGCCCCTTGTTCTACCAGTGGGCACCACTGAGAAGAATCCGGCCTCATCCTCCTGTCACCTGCCCTTTAGCTATTCATTGGGATTGCTCAGGTTCCCTCTCAGGCTGAGCTTCTGCAAGGTCAACAGCCCAGGGCTCTCAGCCTTGACCCAGCTGTCCTGGTCCTCTTAGCATCTTTGTAGCCTCCCCTGAACTCTGTTGGATTTACACAGCCTATGATAAAGTTTTCTCAAAATTCATCTTGACAGAGGAATTAAGAGATTGATTTCCTTTGCTATGGAATATCTGACCAGGATTTAGACTGTAGTGGTGGGGGGACTTCGATGTCTCCCCACCCTGACTGGAAAGAATTTCTTCCTAATCTCTGGTCTCAGTCTCCCCTCTTCCAGCTCTAAGCTATTGCCTCTCATCCTATCACTACAAGCCCTCCCCAGCTTCCTTGTAGACTCCCTCCAAGTACTGAAAGGCTGCTATAAGGACTTCCCAGAGCCTTCTCTTCTCCAGTCTGAATATCCACTCAGTTCTATGTCTGTCTTGGAGAAGATTCACAGACGAACCTCTTGAACAAGTGATTTGCTGTTTTAAACCCCTTTCTGTGACTAGTGCACAATGCCATAGCAGCTCATTATCCTCAGCCTTGGTAATTCCAGTCTGTGCTGTGATCATTTTATTAGGATAAATTGCAGACCTTGTACAACTGTAAATATCCATGGATCATGTTGTGCTCATGGTGGGGGGGTGTGTGTTTGTATTTGTTTGCCCTTGACACACAGCAGCAAAGAAAAATTAAGCACTGCATAGAGTCCAGCATTATGAAAGGTGGAGGAGAGTTGTGTTAGGTGGTAACATTCGTATGATCAATATGAAGACATGAGACAGGGAACTACTGAAGAGAGTCCAGCGGAGGCTAAAAAAGATGCTGGGGGTCCTGGAGCATCTCTGTGAGGAGGAAAAGCTGAGAGCCATAGGGCCTGCAGAAGAGCAGCCCCAGAGGGTATCTGAGCAATGCTCAGCAAGAGCTAAAGGACCTGTGGAGGGCAAGACAATGGGGCAAGGCTCTTGTTTGTGCCAAGGGGCAATGGGCACAAAGTGGAACCCAGGAGGTTCCATCTGAACAGGAGGAGAAACCTGTTTGGTGCAAGGGTATTGGAGGCCTGGAGCAGACTGCCCAGAGAGGTTGTGGAGTCTCCTTGTCTGGAGAGATTCCAAAGCCAGCTGACCATTGTGATCCTGGACAAGCTGCTGTGGGTGCCCCTGCTTTAGAAAGGGTTTGATTGGATGATCTCCAGAGGTCACTTGCAGCCTTTAGCATGCTGGGATTGTGTAACACCAGAAGCACTTTACAAAATGTATTGCATGTAACAGACAAAACCCACTGGTGATAAAAATGACTGAGCACGTTCATTGCTTTTTTGAGTCTAACCTCAATCATTCCAGTGTGGACATATCTTCTCTTTGTGGATGATTTGTCTTTTATTTTGTTGTTGTTATTTTTGTTGGTTTGTTGGGGTTTTTTTTGGTTGTTGGATGTTGTGTTGTTTTTTTTTTTCATTGAAATGTGCTCATGGCTTCATTGGTTTTAGGACCAAAGGAAGCCTTGTGTGACTTTCAGTGTCAAGTGCTGTGATTGTTGAGCAGGATTTTTGTCCTACCTAGTTTATTCTATTAGCTTATGTTGAGTATTTGGAGCTTTTTGCAACAGGAATTATATTAACATGTGTGGGAGGAGAAATAGCTGGGAGTAGCCCAACACTATATGGGCTAAGCAGATAAATTCATGCTGGCTTTTCCCAGGTGGAAAGCAGGATGCAGTGATAGCACCATAAATACTGAGTTGTCTGCTTATGACTTTACCTTGGTGTTGAAATTCCATCTCCTTCTCTGCACAAATCTGTGAGATTGCTCCAGTGGAAGGGAAGGGTGGACCCTGTGACTGACCTGTTCCTGCTATGCATTGTGCTGAATCTACATGCCTAAAAGAGGGGTGACCCTCCTTAAAGCACATCTCACGTTCAAAGCCAGGTTGCATGGAGCCTTGAGCAACCTGGTCAAGAAGGAGGTGTCCTTTGCCCATGACAGGGGGGATTGGAACTAGATGATATTTGAGGTCACTTCCAACCCAAACCATTCTAGAATTCTGTGATCTTTAAGGTTCCTTCCAACCTAGATCGTTCCAGGATTCCACAGTCTCGAAGGTCCCTTTGAACCCAAATCATTCTAGGATTACAAGGAGAGCCTGAGGGAGCTGGGTCTCTGCTACTTAGAGAGAAGAAGGCTTAGGGGTGACCTCAGTCATGGTGATAAAGATGTGCAGGGTGAGTGCCCAAAGACTGGAGCCAGGCTCTGCTGGGTGATGCCCAATGACAGCACCAGGAGCAGTGGTGGAAGTTGAGGCAGAGGAAGTTCCATGGGAACATGAGGAGGATTTTTTTTCCCTCTGAGGGTGCTGGAGCCCTGGAAGAGGCTGGCTGCAGGGGTTGTGGAGTCTCCTTCTCTGGAGATATTCAAGAGCTGCTTGTATGTGTTCCTGTGTGACCTGCTTTAGGTGCTCCTGCTCTGGCAGGGGGTTGGACTTCATCAACTTTTGAGGTCTCTCAAAAGCCCCTGACATTGTGTGAGTCTGTGATCGTTAAGGTCCCTCCTAACCCAAACCATTCTGTGCTTTGATTGAGCTGCTGCCAGGGCTGGTAAGCTTTATCATTCAGCTGCTGACTCTAAAGAAGGGCAGGTCTGAAGTGGGCAGCTGGTGGTTTGTCCTAGACTGTGTGGCTGAAGGTATCTCTATCTTTGTGAGAGGGGAGATACATGTTACAGAAGAGGTTGAACACCCTGTGGATTTATCCTTGTTTCTTTGTTTGGCATGAATGAGAAGGAATCCTAGAATTGTTTCAGTTGGAAAAGACCTCAAAGATCAAATCAAGTCCAACCGTCAACCTCAGACCACCAACATACCTGGGGTAATTCTGAAACACTCCACATTACCCAATGGCTTTGCTTTAGTGAGAGGATGCTGTGATACTCTTTGCTGCCATATCTGTGATACCAGAGATCTTGTGAAGTCTCCTTCTCTGGAGAGATTCTAAGCCCACCTGGACAGTGTGATACTGGGCAGCCTGCTGTGAGTGGCCCTGCTTTAGCAAAGAGGTGGGACAAGATAATCTCCAGAAGTACTTTCCAGTTGTCACCATGATGAGATTCTGGGACTTCATAAATATCAACTCTTTGAGCACTCCTTGCAGGAGCATTTCAATGCTGGGCTTCACTTTAGACAACCAGTCATCTGGTTAGTAGAACCTAGGGATTTCTCACCTCTTCAGTTCCTGTCTGATAGCCCAGGTGAATAGTTCCCTATCTTCTTTGGGCATGGGAGATTTTATTCCACAGTTTACTGCTTGTGAAGACTAACACCAGGACACATGGGATGATTGAGTCATAGAATGCTAAAATGGTTTGAGTTGGGAGGGGACCTTGAAGATTGTCTAGTTCCTGCCATGGGCAAGGACACATTTCATTAGACCAGGCTGCTCAAGGCCTCATCCAAGGCCAGTCTTGGAGGTCTCTTCCAACCTGGCTTAGTCTTCCCTTCCCTTCCCTTCCCTTCCCTTCCCTTCCCTTCCCTTCCCTTCCCTTC
>VWZI01003559.1:188809-229903 GCA_013396835.1 Psilopogon haemacephalus | reverse complement strand
CCCTTCCCTCGCCTTCCCTTGCCTTCCCTCTTTCCTTTCCTTTCCTCTTTCCTTTCCTTTCCTCTTTCCTTTCCTTTCCTCTTTCCTTTCTTTTCTTTTCTTTTTTCTTTTATTTTCTTTTCTATCCAACTTGGCCTTGACCACTTCTAAAGAGGATAACCTGTTCCAGTGTCTCAGCATCCTCACAGTAAAGAACTTCTTCCTAATCTCCAGTTTCAATCTCCTCTCTTCCACTTTCAATCCATTCCCCCTCGACCTATCCAAGCCCTCATAAAAAGCCTCTCCCCAGCCTTCCTGTAATTCTCTTTCAGGTACTGGAAGGCTGCTCTAAGGTCTCCCTGGAGCCTTATGTTCTCCAGGCTGTTGACCCCTAACTCCCTCAGCCTGTTGCCATAGTGGAGGTTCTCCAGCCCTCTGATGGATTCCTGCTCCAGGAATTCCATGTCCTTGTGCTGGGGACCCCAGAACTGGACACAGCACTCCAGAACAGAGCAGAGGAGGAGAGTCACCTCCCTGTCCTCTGGTCACACCACATGGAAGTGGTTTATCATTAGTTCCTAAGCATTCTTTGTGCAGAGCTTTGTATAGTGAAGCAAAGGTTTCCATGTATTCTGCCTGGGGAATACAAAAGAACACACCGTGTGGTGTCAGGCTAGATGGAAACAGAGAAAAATGTAATTCATGTGTGAAGGGAATAACATAAGTGGGGAGTAACAGAGCGTGCAGGTGGACTACCACATGTTGGTGTCCCAGTGCATGGCATAACCAAGTGAGCTGCTTTGTCTCTGCTAACGGCAGAGCTTAATACCTGACAGAGTCTGTGTGGCAGAGCAAAGGGGCTCAGAGTCTGCTGAGGTATGGAAGTGGCACATCTGTGTTGACACATCCTTAGCTGTTGTATTAATCTAGGAGAAGAAACACAAGAAAGCCTGCTGCAAAGTGTGAGATGGAGCACTTTGAGGGCACTGTCCTCACAAAAGCTGCTCATGTGTCTCTCTCTGAGGGCACACTTAGCTCAGAAAAGCCTGGTAGATGAAACCCTCAGATCTTTAGGAATTTAAGGAAGAAGTTCTTTCCAGTGAGGGTGGTGAGACACTGTCACATGTTGCCCGGGGGGGTTGTGGATGTCCTCTCCCTGGAGGTGTTCAAAGCCAGACTGGATGAGGCCTTGAGTTGCCTGGACTAGTGGGAGGTGTCCCTGCCCATGGCAGGGGAGTCAGAACTGGATGGCCTTTGACACCCTTTCCAATCTTGACCATTCCATGATCTCAAACTGCTTTTAGTGCTACAGACTAAAATATGCTGGTAGAAGAGACCTCAGCTTTAATCAATGTAGAACCCATTGCAGTTCTGGTATTAATCTGTGGTGGTTTAGCAGTTGCCTGCCCCGCCCCCCCCACCCCGCCTTGATGTAACCCAGGCTAGAACTCAGACGGCTGGAAGTTGGTACGCAATATACAAGCAGATATTTACAATGTATAACAGATATTTATAGATGTATGCAGTGAAAAGGTAATATAGAAACACCACACCCCTGCCAGAGATCAAAATCCCTAAAAGGGGTTTTCTAACCACCCCTACCACCTTTCCCCCCTTCCCTAATCTTATCTCGCCCTCTGTTGATGCAGCAGATAGGCAGAGGTAGATCAGCCAGAGGGGTTAGCAGTAGGAAAGAGGTTAGTAGAATTATTGAGAATTAGCTACAAAAGGCAGGGACAAATGAGCCATGCAAGAAGCAGCCACAGCCCAGAGTGGTCTGGAGCAGTCTGACTTATCTATATCTGGGTTACAACTCTTAAAAACTTTTTTTTTTTTTTTCTTTCTCAGGAAAGCTGTGAGTGAAGTGACATCCTGTGTTTTCATCTATTAGCCTATAGCCTATTTTTTACTCAAATTCTCCAATTAGTTCAAACCAGCACATAATTCTAACAAGCTTTCTTTTTACAGTTGTTTCGGTTGCAAGGTGTGTTAATTCATAGTCCACCAGCTAAAAGCTTGGAACATGAATGCCTAGAAGGAAGCAGTCTGAAAATGCTGCAAACTGAATGAGACAGGAATTGAAGAATAATAATCTGTCAGGCATCAAAACTGAGTGGAGGGGACAGGAATGCCCAGCATGACCAGTAGGAGCAGGGAAGTTATTGTGCTTCTGTACTCAGCAGTGGTGAGGCCACACATTGAGTACTGGGTTCAGTTTTGGGCTCCTCACTATAAAAAGGACACTGAGGTGTTGGCCTGAGTCCACAGAAGAGCAGCAAAGATGGTGCTACAGAGTGCAGAGGAGGGCAAGGAAGCTGTGAAGGGCCTGGAGAATAAATCTGATGATGAGTGACTGAAGGAGTTGGGGCTGGTTAGTGTGAAACAGAGGAAGCTGAGGGCAAACCTCATGGCTCTGTACAGCTGCATGAAAGGACCTCGTGGAGAGGTTGGTTCTGGTCTCCTCTCACAGATAACTAGTCATAGAACAAGAGGGAATGGCCTCAAGCTGCCACTGGACATGTTTAGGCTTGACATTAGGATTGATTTTTTTTTCCCAGCAAGAGTGGTCAGGGATGGGAATGTGCTGCCCAGGTGGAGTCACCAACCCTGTCTGTGTTTAAAGGTGGTTTGGATGTGGTGCTCGAGGCTATGGTGTAGGACGAACCTTGTGGAATAGGGTTCTGGGTTGGACTTGGTGATTCTGAGGGGCTTTGCTGACCTGAGTCTTTCTGTGACGCTGTGAAGGGTCTGGAGGACAGGGCTGCTGAGGAGCAGCTGAGGGAACTGAGTTTGTTTTGTCTGGAGAAGAGAAGACTGAGGCAAGACCTCGTTGCTCTCTGCAGCTCCCTATAAGGAGGTTGGAGTGAGGTGGAGTTGGTCTCTTCTTCATAGTATCAGGTGATAGAACGAGAGAAAATGGCCTGAAGTTGTACCAGAGGAAGTTTAGATTGGAGACTAGGAAAAGTTTATTTCCTGCAAGAGTAGTCAGGGATTGGCACAGGCTGCTCAGGGAGGTGGTGGAGTCCCCATCCCTGGAGGTGTTCAAGAAATCTGTGGCCATGGCACTGTGGGACATGGTTTAATGGCCATGGTGGTGTAGGGTTGATGGTTCAACTCAATGATCTTGGAGGTCTTTTCCAAGCAAAACAAATCTGTGATTCCAATAATTTCTTCAGTTTTTCTCTATTGCAGTGTCTCATTGTGTCCTGCCTAATGCACCCTGAAGCTTACCACTCGATGCCAGACTGATTTATGACAATTGTGCATTCCTAAAAAGCTTGGTTCTGCTGGTTAGTCAATAGAAGGAAAGCTAAAGAAAACACTTCACAATGGCTCACAGCTGTGCTTGAGCATAGCTGTCTTTGAGAATCATCTTTCTATTGTCACTTTGATCTTTCTCTTCCTATCTTGTTCTTTCCTCTTAATGATGCTCTGTTGTGTAATGTCAGATGAAGAGATGTGATAATGTAGCTTCTTTGCTCTTAGGAGCATTCTGCCTAATTATAAAAGTGCTGATGAATAGCTGGTATTAAAAATGCAGGGAGATACCATAGCTGTAAGGAGAGCTGCTCTGACAAGGTTGGAACTGGAGTTGAAGTATAACAAAGAAGGTTGGAAGACAATGTTGCATAGAAGAAGCAAACAGGGTCAGCAACATGCTTTGAAATGACAATGTGGAGATGCACAACTGAAATGCATGAAAAAGAAAACCTCTTCAGTTAGATCAGCTCTGTGTCTTTTATGCTCATCTCATGTATGAAAAACACTTAAATCAATCCTAATCCAAATGTCTACAGAATCCCAGCATGGTAGGGGTTGGAGGAAACCTCTGGAGATCATCTAGTCCAATCCCACCTCCTAAAGCAGGGCACCCACAGCAGCTAGCCCAGGATCACAGTGTCAGCATAGGTTTGGAATCTCTCCAGAGGAGGAGACTCCACTCTCTATCTGGGCAGCCTGCGCTAGGCCTCCAGCATCTTCACAGAGAAGTTTTTCTGTATGCTCAGATGGAACCTCCTGGGTTCCAGTCTGTGCCCATTGTCCCTTGGCCTGTCACTGGGCACCAGTGACAAGAGTCTGGCCCCATCCTCTTGCCCCCCACCCATTGATCAGATGTCCTCTGGGGCTGCTCCGGAGCCCCAGGGCTCTTAGCCTTTCCTCCTCACAGAGCTGCTGCAGGCCCTTCAGCATCTTTGTTGCTTCTGCTGAATTCTCTCCAGTAGTTCCCTCTCTTTTTGAACTGAGGAGCCTAGAACTGGCACCCATGCCCCAGATATGGCTTCACTAGGTCAGAGTAGAGGGGAGTGAGAACCTTTCTCCATAGTGAATCAGAAGCAAAAGCATTAACTGAATTCCTTCATCTCCGTCCCTGTGATGGAGTTTCAAAAGGTTTAATTCTACAGCATTATATTTTCCTTGGATGTTCCTTTATGGAGCAGTATGTGCCATGGCCATGACCAGTCTGGTGTGTTTCAGAGCAGTGGTTGTATATATCTGTGGTCCTGATGTGATCTTTTACTTGGACAGAGTGAAGAACAGCTTTGACAGGTTCAAATTACCATACTACAGTTTGAAACCATGTTTGAAACCATATTTATCAGTTCTTTGAGGCTTTTTTTGGTTTTTCTGTAAGGTAAACTTCCTGGATTATGGTGGGGAGAAGACTTCAGCAGTGGGACAGAACTCCGACACTTATTGCCCCTAGCCACTAAGTACCAACCATCTCAGTAGATTCTGTGCTTGGTCACTTGTGGTTCCCTTCATATCAGATCCCTCCTTTCACTCCAAATCCTTCTTCTGAGGATGAATAAGTGACCTTAAGCCCATACAAGGGGCAAGAGAGGTTTTCCTCCCTCCATACTCTGCCCTGGTAAGACCACATCTGGAATATTGTTTCTAGTTCTGGGCTCCCCAGTTCAAGAGGGACAAGAATATACTAGAGAGAGTGTCCAACGAAGACTTCAAGGATGTGGAAGGGACTGAAATTTCTGATTAACGAGAAAAGGCTGAGAGACTTGAGCCTGTTCAGCCTGGAGAAGAGAAGGCTGAGAGGAGATCTTATGAATGTTTCTAAATACCTGCACAGTGGGTGTCAGGAAGCAGAGGTCAGGCTCTTTTCAGTGGTGTCCTGTGATAGGACAACAGGCAAGGGATACAAACTGCAACCTCACCTCAACATAAGAAAGAATTTCTGTACTGTAAGGGTGACAGAGCAGTGGTACAGGCTACCCAGAGAGGTTGTGGAGTCTCCTTCTCCGGAGACTTTCTAGATCCATCTGGATGTGTTGCTGTGTGACTTGCCCTGGGTGATCCTGCTTTGGCAGAGGGGTTAGACTTGATGGACTCTGGAGGTCCCTTCTACTCCCTACCGTTCTGTAACTCTACAATAATAAACTTCCAGACTTCCAGTTCTCCTTACTGGAGAGGGAGCAGAAAGCAGAAGGAAGAACAGCAGAATCCAGGGAAACCAGGGTCATAGCGTGTGGCTCCAGAATGTGTTCTTACTCCATGTGAAAGACAAGGCTCACATGGAGTCAATCACAGAATGCACTAGGTGGGAAGGGACATCAAAAGGTCATTTAGTCCAACTTCCCTGCAGTCAGCAGGGGCATCCCCAACTAGATCAGTTTGCTCAGAACCCCATTAAACCTTACATTCAATATCTCCAGAGGTGTGGAGCCCCCACCATCTCCTTGGGCAAGCTGTTCCACTATTCCATCACCCTCATAGTAAAGAACTTCTTCCTGATGTCCCTAGTTTTCTGAGAAACACATCACTGAGAAAATATATTCCTAAACAAAACAAAACACCCCCCTCCCAAAAAAAACCCAAACCAAAACAAACAAAAAAAACCAAATAAAAACAAAACACAAAAAAAACCCCAAACAAAACAAAACAAAAAAAACCCCTCTAATGTTTGCAGGCTTTCTTGAAATGTTTTTTCCTTGCTTTGTGTTGTCCTCCTTTGTAGCTTTCAAACGTTGTGAGCTTAAAGATTTCCAACATCTACATTTCCACTCAGAAGAAAACACACTGCATGGCTGCTGCCAGATCAGCTCATTGGGCTCCTTTGTCTCTCCTTATCTAGTTTATGAGCTTATAATAACAGAGCAAAACCCAGCAGCAGATTGGATGTGTTTATGGAAGGTAGATAAATGAAGGCAGCTTCTGATCTTGGCATCCTGTTTGTTTCAGAGGCTGTCTGAGGGTGAGGATTGTTGGAAGTTGGGAGAGCATTGGCTGGCAATGTGATCTGTGCAGTCTTGTTTTTCACCCTGGGCAAGTGTGGAGCAGCTGCTGGAGATGGTTGTGTTTGGTAGGGCAAAGCATTGCTGGCTTAGTATGCAATAACTGCTATCAGTTTTTCAGGATGAGGAAGAGTAGTTTCTCAAGATAGTCGAGGAAACAAAACTCTCTCGGTTTTGTGAAATGCTGGCTGAGTGGATCCATTTAATGACTTCTCACAGTTCTTATTGTCTCAAGACTTTTCTCTCTTTGAATTCCTTAACTGAAATAACCATGTTATGCTTGAGATTAAGTATGACTGAGCCCCTACCAGCTAACTAATTGTTCTGATCAGACACTTTTTGGTATCTTCAAATGTTAAACTCCTCCACTTGTGTGGAGCTGGCTCCAGCAGCGATCAGCCATCAGAAATCCCTGCAAAGCCAAATGGCAGAGAACATAGTTTTGTTCTGAAAAAAGGAGAGGAATTAACTTAGCAGTGATTGATGTTGCAGGGTCTTTTGTCTTGGTTAAGTTTTTTTGTCATTTATTTTTGTGTTCTTATGCCAGTAAGGCAAGGAGAAAGAGAGACTTAGTGGCAAATTCAATTCTGATCAAACAAAGGGAGGCGATCCAAGCATCATGAATTCAGGAGGACCAGTTTCATTTTTTTATGAGAGGCAAGAACAATGTGTGTTAGACACACATGAGTTGGGCTGGAGCAGCTCTTCTCTGAAGACAAGCTGTGAGAGAGTTGGGTTTGGTCAGCCTGGCAAGGAGAAGTCCCAGGAAGACCTTAGATCTGTCTTCATGTATTTGAAGGGAGAGCTGGAGAGAACTTTTAACAGGATGAGGGATGATGGATTCAAATGGAAGAAGTTGGATTTAGATAGCTGGATTTAGATGAGACACTAGGAAAAAGTTCTTCCTGTTGAAGGTGGTGAGGCACAGGGACAGGCTACCCAGAGAAATTGTGGCAGCTCCAAACCTGGTAGTGTTCAAAACCAGGTTGGACAGGACCTCAAGCAACATGGCCTAGTATGAGGTGTTCCTGCCTACGGCAGGGGAGTTGAAACTAGATGATCTTTAAGATCCCTTCCAACCTAAACCATTCTATCATTCTGTGAGCTGAATTTATGGCATTGGTAGGTTACTTCAGTGGGCTTTCACCCAATTTGCTACACTTTCTGCATGTGCATAGGTGTGGGTGGATACATGTCTATAAACCAAACAGAACTCCAAGCAACCATACTCTTTATTCAAGAGACGATAGACTATAAATCAAGATCCATTTCTCCCTAGAGGGATATCTTATGATGATGTCCTCCTATGTACTCCTTGCAATAGCCAGTTCCTGTACACTGGAGAAAACCTGTTTAGTCTGGAGAAGAGAAAGCTGAGGAGAGACCTCATTGCTCTTTACAACTCCCTGTGAGAGAAGGCTGCAGTGAGGTGGGGTGGGTCTCTTCTCCCTAGTATCAGGTGATAAAAAGAGAAGAAATGGTCTGGAAATGTGCCAGGGGAGGGTTAGGTTGAAGATGAGGAACAATTTATTTGCTGCAAGAGTGGTCAGGGATTGGAACAGGCTGCCCAGAGAGGTGGTGGAGTCCCCATTCCTGAGGTGTTCATGAAGTCATGGCCATGGCACTTTTGGAGATGATTTAATGACCATGATGGTGTTGTGATGGGAGTTGGGCTTGATGATCTCAGAGATCTTTTCCAGCCAAAACAATTCTGTAATTCTATGATTCCAGGTGAGTCTACTGCTGATAGATTTTAATTTCGCTTTGATGCCTTTGTGGACAGAATATGCTTGGTGAATGCTTCTGCAGTAAATGCAGCTGCTTGGAGAGAAGCAAATAGAGAAGACAATGACTTCTCCTGCTGATACAAAATGCCAAGCATTGTGCCAACAAAAGGCTGCTTGGATTTCTCTACAGCTGCTCTCAACTTGGAGTAACTCTTTCAAATTTAAAGTAGCAGCAAAACAAGGAGCATGCACAGCATTCCCAGGATACCTGATGGGTTCTGCAGCTGGCTCCAGACATTGTGTCAGTTACAATTATCCAGGATGGCTTGACTTATGCTCTCTGTGGTTTTACCCATTTATTCTTTTTCCAGTGAGCACCTCAGACCATATGTCTGTGTTCTCTGAATAGAAGCAGGGAGCACTGTTTAAAGGCTGTGGTTCCTATTGCAACTGGGTAGCCACAGAATGGAAGAGAGTGGAAAGGACCTCTGGAGGTCATCGAGCTCACCTCTACCCTGTCAAGGGAGGTTCACCTAGAAAAGGTCACACAGGAACATGTCCAGATAGATTTTGAACGGCTCTAGAAATGGAGGTCTCTCTGTGCAGCCTGCTTCAGTGCTACATCACCCTTACATTAAAGAAGTTTTTCCTCATGTGTAGATATTCAAGTTTGTGCTTCTTATGCCTTGTCCTGTCACTGGGCACTACTGAACAAAGCCTGGTACCATCCTCCTGACACCCACCCTCTAAGTACTGATCATCACTGATGAGATCCCCCCTCAGTCTGCTCTTCTCCAGACAAACGAGCCCCAATTCTCTCAGTTTTTCCTCACCAGAGAGATGTTCCAATCCCCTCTGTATCTCTGTAGCCCTTTTCTGTACCCTGTCCCACAAGTCCCTGTCCTTCTTCAACTAGGGAGGCAATTCCTGCCTCTTGGGGCACCCTGTTTTCCACCAGGACTTCCAGGTCCTTTTCCTTGGCACTGCTGTCCAACAGCTCAGCCCCCAACCTGTAGTGATCCATGAGGTTGGTCTTTCCCAGATGCAGGACTCTGCATGTGCCCTTAGTGCATTTCATTACATTTCTCCCTACCCAGGTCTCCAGCCTGGCGGGGTCACCCTGGGTGGTATCACAGCCTGATGTGGTGTCAGCCACTCCTCCTTGTTCGGTAATCGTCACAAAGGACGGAGGTGGAGAACAGTAGAGCTCTGCCACAGACAGTGCTAATTAAATCTATGTATGTGAAACACAAACATCCTCAGAATCTGCTGCGAGGCTAATGGACTGCTATTTTCCCCCTACTTTTTCATTTGTTTGCTTGGTTTCAGCAGGGCAATTGGTGGAAGATGCATTAATGTTCTGAGGGTGCTTGAAAAAAAGAAGAGAAAAATCTTATTCAAAAGCCTTTCTCCACTTGAGGAAATCTCTCAGAAACCTGGTTTCAAGTGGAAGGTTGGAGGAACTTGTTCACTGAGACATTTCTAGTGCTTTGCACGTGCTTGAATGTCAATCACAGAATTGTCAAGGTTGGAAGGGACTTCAAGGATCATGCAGTTCCAACCCCCCTGCCATGGGCCGGGACACCTCATACTAGATCAGCTTGCCCAGAGCCACGTCCAGACTGGCCTTAAACACCTTCAAGTATGAGGCTTCCACCACCTTTCCGGGCAACCTGTGCCAGTGTCTAATCACTCTCATGGTAAAGAACTTCTTCCTAACACCCAATCTGAATCTACCCACTTCTAGTTTTGCTCTATTTCCCCCCAGTCCTATCACTACCTGACACCCTAAAAAGTCTCTCTCCAGCTTTCTTGCAGCCCCCTTCAGATACCAAAGGGAGATTTCCTTATCCCTAGATATAACCATTATCCCTTGTCTTTAATTTCCACAGTTAAATGTTTTGCTAAATTTAAGGACCTTGTACCTGGACCCCTGTGTAGACATCGGTTAACAGGTCCAAGGCTATCCGAAGTTCAAGGTGGCCTCCATGCAAAATTGTCCCATTAGTTTTTGGGTTTCTTTGTCCCGTGTAAGCCATAGTTTTGCTGTGAGAATTCAAAGACAAAATTAGGATCTGTAAATTGAGAACACAGGAATTAAATTAAACAAGCAGAAAAGAAAAGAGACTTGTTGGTTCTGAAAAGCTTACACAAAGGAGATGTCCATGAGTCCTGCAGACGAGAAGAAGCAGATTTACTGATGTACTACATGGATTTAAAGGACTATACTTGACTGCTCCCAAAGTCCCATAAACTCTCAGTGGATGTTAACTTTATCCTATGTGCTTGTGAGTCACAGGGTCACAGGATGTTAGGGTTGGAAGGGACCTCTGGAGAGCTTCCAGTCCAACCCCCTTGCCACAGCAGGACCAGAGAATGTGGCATGGGTGGCACAGGAACACATCCAGACAGGACTCCAGAGAAGGAGACTCCACAACCTCTCTGGGCAGCCTGTGCCACTGCTCTGTCACCTTTACAGTGAAGAAGTTCCTCCTGATCTTGAGATGCAACTTCCTGTGCTGCAGTTTCCATCCCTTGTCCTTTTCCTATCCCAGGATATGACAGCAGACGAGCTCACAAGGGTCTGCCTGTCGTGAATATGTGTGCAAACTTAGCAACAGTGATTCGGCAGCTTCTGTTGCAGGAAAACTCTGTTTCGTGTTAAGTGATGATAAAATGACATCTTGCTGACCTTGGTACCTCCCACTTCCTGCACTCTGGAAAGCCATCAGAGATCATCAGGAAATGGTTTTAAAATGATCCCTGAAAAATAGTACTGTTAAGGTAATGGGATTGCAAAGCAGAGTGCTGGTGGTGGAATCCGCAGAGTGAGCACATTGCAGAGGGAATGTCAGAAGTTTTTTCCCAAGCCACTGTGGTTTGTTTTTTATTTCCCTGTGCAAAAGGTCATCTGAAATTTCTTTGTAGCGTCTGTTAGGTTTGAGTGATGAATCTCTATAGTGAAGTCGTTGCAGGGATCATGGAACCTTAGAATGGTTTGGTTTGGAAGACACCTTACAGCTATCACCTAGTTCCCAGCCCCCTCACACCTTCCAGTAGACCAGATCTATCCTGATGAACTTTGAATTTCTCTTAATACTTTGTGTATTTTCTAGTCCTCTGTGCTAAAATCAATCCCTGCTGTTGTACAGAAACACAGTTCACTCTCTGCTTCCACATGCCCTTCCCTGGTGCAATGCTGTATATGGTATTTAATCATTAGGAGAAGAAAAGCAATCTTATCAGTTAGCCGTGGCAGAGGGAAGACTACTGTGAACCTCCCAAACTGCTTAGGAGTAGAGTTGGCTCTAAATCCACAGGATCATAGAATTGTCAGCATTGGAAGGGAACTCAAGGATCATCCAGCTCCAGTCCCACTACCTTGGCCAGAGGGACACTTTCCACTAGATCAGGTTGCCCAGAGCCTGGCTTAAAAAACCTCCAGGGATGTGACTTCCATCACCTACCTGGGCAACTTGTGCCCATGTCTCAGCACCCTCATGGTGAAGAACTTCTCCCTAACGTCTAATCTAAATCTCCCGTCCATTCCTCCCAGTCCTATCACTACCTGACACCCTGAAAAGTCCCTCCCCAGCTTTCTTGCAGCCCCCTTCAGATACTGGAAGGCCACAATAAGGTCTCCTGGGATCCTTGTCTTCTCCAAACTAAACAACCACAAAAGAGGAGAAAGAGTCTGTACTTTATGCTTCTCTCCACTAATTATAGTCCCAGCTATCCCATGGCTTTTCTAGTTGGGTATCATCAACATAGCTTTCTGCACTCCTGAGATTTATTACTACTAAATAGCTGTTAGGATAAATTTTTCCATGCATTATTTCATCTGTTTCTCTCAGGGTAAAAATTACTCATAGAATCACAGAATTGTTCCACTTGGAGAAGCCCTCTAAGATCACCCAGTCCAACCATCAACCGAAAAGCTCCATGGCCACAGGTTTCTTGAACACCTCCAGGGATGAGGACTTCACCACCCCCCTGGGCAGCCTGTGCCAATCCCTGACTACTCTTGCAGCAAACAAATTGTTCCTCATCTCCAACCTAACTCTCCAGTGGCACAATTCTAGGCTATTTCCTCTCTTATTACCTGATACTAGGGAGAAGAGTCCAGCCCCACCTCACTGTAACCTCCTTTCAGAGAGCTGTAGAGAGCAGTGGCATCTCTCCTCAGCCTTCTTTTCTCTGGACTTAACCCCAGCTCTCTCAGTCACTATTCCCAATCCCTGTTCCCCAGACCGTTTCCCAGCTTTGTTGCCCTTCTCTGGCTATGCTCCAGTACCTCAATGTCCTTGGAATGAGGGGACGCAAAGTGAGGCTTAGGCTATTTTGTCTTCTTGCAGGTTATTTAAATAATCTAAAAACCACGGCTTTAAAATGTTAGCACTGGTGACAGTGTTATAGATAATTTCTTGGCATTTAAATATCCTTGATCAACTTTTCCTGGTTGAATATGAGGATGTCTTCTAGTGCCGCTATTGAGGTGTTCCCTTTGAGCTGAACATAATTCTAAACTGTTATTTGACTGTGTACGTTGGATGTAAGATCTACCTTAGAAACTCTTAAATTAAGCATATTTTGCAGGAACAAGAACACTGAGTGTCCAAAAACTTGAGCAGCACTTCACCTGATCACAAAATCACAGAAACGTTCAGGTTGGCAAAGCCACTCAGGATCACCAAGTCCAACCCAGAACCCTACTCTATAAGGTTAGAACTAAACCATAGCCCCAAGCACCACATTCAAACCACCTTTAAACACGTCCAGGGTTGGTGACTACACCACCTCCCTGGGCAGCACATTTCAATCTCTTGACTCTCTTGCTGGGAGAAAGTTCTTCCTCACGTGCAGTCTAAATGTGCCCTGGTGCAGCTTGAGACCATTCACTCTTGTTCTATCACTAATGACCTGTGAGAAGAGACCAACACCAGCTCTCCATAATCTCCTTTCAGGTAGCTGTAGACAGTGATGAAGATTGAAGGAAGACTGAGGGGATTGGGTGCAGACTTGCCTGCCTTTCCTGCCCTGCTGGAGAGGGACCTGCTGCCATTCCTCCTCTTCTCTTATGTCAATGTCTGTATGTTTTGTAATTTATTTACCTGCCTCTGAGCCTAATCACACGAATTTTGGTTTAAATAGATGGAATCATAGAATTGTTTCAATTGGAAAATTGCAACCAGTACCCAACACCACCATGGCCATTAAAACCATATCCCATGTCCACACATTTCTTCAACATCTCCAAGGATGGGGACTCTACCACCACCCTAGGCAGCCTGTGCCAGTACCTGATGTGTTGAAAGGGATTCAGGTTTGGTCTCAGTAGATCAGATGTATCAGATGTTGCATGGAAATCCTGTGACACCATCAATGGTTTCTCAAAGTTTGGATGAAAATATTAACTTGGCTTCAGTAGGTGGTTTGATATTTTTACCAGGGCTTCTTGTGGCATTACAATGGGTGATGGCTTAAAATTATTAATGGTAAGATTCAGACTAGAGAGTAGGAAGAAATTTTTGACACTGAGGATGGTGGGACTGTGGCCCAGGTTGCCCAAAAAGGTGGATGATTCTCCATCCCTGAAACCCTTTCAGGGCAGGTTGAACAGGACTCTGAGCCATAGTGAAAGATGTCTGGAGGGGGTTGGACTAGGTGGCCTTGAAAGGTCATAGAATCATAGAATCAACCATGTTGAAAGAGACCTCCAACGTCATCCAGTCCAACCTATCACCCAGCTCTATCCAATCAACCTGACCATGGCACTAATCCACTCTTTTCTTGAACATCTCCAGGGATGGTGACTCTACCACATCCCTGGACAGCCCATTCCAATGCCAATCACTCTCATTCCATAGAACCACACAACAGTAGGGATTGAAGAGACCTCTGCAGATCAAGCCCAAGCCCCAGCCCAAGCCCCTGCCAAAGCAGGATCACCTAGGGGAGGTCACAAAGGAATACAGATAGGAATGCAGAAAGGTCTGGAGAGTCTCAGGAGAGGAAGACTCCACAATCTCTCTGAGCAGCCTTCTCCAGGGCAACCAACTCTCTCACAGGAAAGGAGTTTTGGCTCATGTCAAGGTGGAACTTTCTGTACTCCTGGTTGTATCCTTGTCCTGTCACAAGACCCTCTGAAAGAGCCTGGCCCCTGCTTCTTGACACCCACGCTTCAGAGGTGCATAAACATTAATGATGTCTCCCCTCTGTCTTCTCTAGGCTCAGCCCCAGATCTCTTAGCCTTTCCTCATCAGACAGATGTTCCAGCCCCTTCATCATCTTCACAGCTTCTGTTGGACTCTCTCTAGTATATTCCTGTCGCTCTTGAAGTGTGAAGCCCAGAACTGGACATAATACTCCAGATGTGGTCCCACTTGGACGCAGAGTGTAAGGGGAGGAGAATCTCTCTTGACCAGCTGGCTACATGCTTCTTAGTGCACCTCAGGAGACCATTGACCCTCTTGGCTATGAGAGCAGATGGCTGATTTGTTCCGGTCCTGCCAAGCTCAAAAGCATGGTCTGAGAAAGGAAGTTTTGCTTTTTTCTCAGAATGTCTGAATTCTAACAGCCATTCCACAATATTTTTTTTTTTTTAATAAATAAGTCCTGCCAAGTGCCTGCAAGTGGAGACTGAAAGCCCAAGCATGTTGGAAGAGAATCCCAAGATCCAACCTATCACCCAGCCCTATGCAATCAACTAGACCATGGCACTAAGTGCCCCATCCACTCTTTTCTTGAACATCTCCAGGGATGATGACTCCACCACCTCCCCAGGCAGCACATTCCAATGCCAATCACTCTCTCTATGAAGAACTTCCTCCTAACATCCAGCCTATACCTCCCCTGGCACAACTTGAGACTGTGTCCCCTTGTTCTGTTGCTAATTGCCTGCAGAAGAGACCAACCCCACCTGGCTACAACCTCCCTTTAGGTAGTTGTAGAGAGCAATGAGGTCTGCCCTGAGCCTCCTCTTCTCCAGGCTGCACACTCCCAGCTAACTCAGCCTCTCCTCACAGGGCTGTGCTCCAGGCCCCTCACCAGCTTCTTCACCCTTCTCTGGACATGTTCCAGTACCTCAGTATCTCTCTTGAATTGGGAGGCCCAGAACTGGACACAGGACTCAAGATGTGGCCTGACCAGTGCTGAGTATAGGGGAAGAATAACCTCTCTTCCTGCTGGCCACACTATTCTTGATCCAGGCTAGGATGCCATTGGCTCTCCTGGCCACCTGGGCACATTGCTGGCTCATGTTCAGGTCTCTTCTAACTGCATTCTATGGTTCTCTGAGCTTTTTAACACTTCCATGGACAGTGATTCAAACACTTCACTGGGCACCACTGGCAAGAGCCGAGCCCCATCCTCTTGCCCCCTGCCCTGTAGCTGTTGCTGAGCTCCCTCTGGGGCAGCTTTTCTGCAGGCTCAACAGACCCAGGGCTTTCAGCCTTTCCTCCTCACAGAGTTGCTCAAGGCCCCTCAGCATCTTTGTAGTCCTCTTGTTTCTGTGGTGGTTAAAGTGCTGTGGTGTGGCTGAATCTGGAAGCGTCTGGTACAGAACAAGAACTTGCTTTCAATCCATTCTCTCAGGGATTATCAGCATTTTAAGCAGACAGGTTTTTTTTTAATTCATCTCTCTTACAAATACCTGGATTTGTATTTCTTCCCAGAGTTTTTGTCTTGGCTGCTGTGGCAGCGTCTCTAAAATGCAGTGTTTGGTTTGTGTGACTCACTGCCTTTGAATAATTAATTTCTCCATTGTTTATAGCTATATTCTCCTAGTAATTTAAAAAACACTTTGGTTTTTCCCCTAGCATTGACTCATTCTAATTCATTAGCTTGCTTCGTTTAAGCCAGTGAAATCCAGACATACATACTAATCTATGGACAAGTTTGGGTTTTGCCCTCAGATAATGAAGAGAAGGAGGAAGATGATGTAATTCATGGTGCCTTACTTTCCAGCTGGGAAACAAAGACCTAGAGCAGTTGACATAGGATGAGTTGAAGTGTAGGTACTTGATTGTACCTTTCTGTGTGATGTTTGTGGAGGAAAACCTGCTCCATGAGAGCTGTACAGGCTGTTTGCTGCCAGCTGCTCCAAACATGATGCTTAACCATGTGTCAGCCTCCAGAGTAAGAACTCCTTATGCAGTAGATGTGCCTGACATGGGATAAGGTTTGGATCAGTATGGCTGTGGGTGGTAGAAGCAGAGACCTTGATAGGTGCTGAAGAAAGAGCTATAAAAAACCCCTGTCAGCTGAGGTAATGTAGACAAGTTGCATAATGTTGAAGAGGGCTCAGTGAACTGTGAAGACTGACATTTGCATCATAAAATCAGGCTTTGTTTAACTAAGTTAATGCATTTTAGGCTCGTTCTGTCTCGTGGTTTAATAAAATGGGAGCAGTGAATGATTGCAGAATTGAAAACAGATTGGCTCCCATATTAAAGCCTGTCAGGTTTCATTTAGTAGATATATTAATTTTGACTTTTTTTTTTATTTTTGAATGGTTGAAAGCAATGGAAGGTTTTCATCAGCAAGCTGAGTTTTGCTGCATTTATGCATGGCACCAAGTGTGACCTTCAAATGCAACTAAGTCAAAGTGTGTCTTTCCTACAAAGCCATTCTGGGATCCCAAAAGGAGGGAACGTCCCTTTCTTCCAGCCTCTTTTCCTCCTACAAAACAAAGGGCCCTTTCCCTCCACCTTTTCCAAAGGGACCTTTCCCTCCAGCCTTTCCAAAGTTCCCTTTCCTTCCACCCTTTCCAAGTGGTTTGCACTGTTGCTATGGAATTGCAAGGTAACTTGCAAGATGAGCATGTCCAGAGAAGAGTAATGAAGCAGGTGAAGGGTCTGAAGAACAGGGCTGGCAAGGAGCAGCTGAGGGTGTTCAGCCCAGAGAAAAGGAGGCTGAGGAGAGACCTCATTGCTCTCTACAACTACAACGAGGCTGAAGTGATGTGGAGGTTGGTTTTTCTGTTTTCTTTTTATTTTTATTTCCTCCTCTGTTTTTTCTCCTTCCCTTTCTCCCCTTCTTTCTTCACCCCTTTCTCCCCTTTCTTCCTCCCTTTATTCTCCCCTTTATCCCCTCCATTCTTCTCCCCTTTCTTCCCCCTTTTCTTCTCCCCTTTCTTCCTTTCTTCTCTCTTTTTCTCTCTCTCTCTCTCTCTCTTTTTCTTTTTCTTCTCTGCACCTTTTGAGGTTGTAAAAATTCATCTGATATTACATTGCCATCTTCTGCCAGGAAAGCCCATTCCTACTCCTTCTGAAGTTCCACTTGGTGATGCTGCTTGAACTAACAGATCCCAAACTTTATCTACATCTTTATTCTTTTTGCTGTCGGTGTAACATGTACTGTCCAGGAATGTGTGCAGAATATAGGCCTGAGAGGGTGTAATTGATTTCATGATGCACATCTTCAGCTGGAGGGACAGTTCAAGACATTCCATTCCCATGCAGCAGATCAAGGGAGGTTCTCTTTCCCCTCTACTCTGCCCTTGGGAGGCCTCAGCTAGAATACTGCATCCAGTTCTGGGCTCCTCTGTTCAAGAGGGACAGGGATCTGCTGGAGGGAGTCCAACACAGGGCTGCAAGGATGCTGAAGGGCCTGGAACACTGCCTGATGAGGAGAGGCTGAGAGCCCTGGGGCTTCTCAGTCTGCAGAGGAGAAGGCTGAAAGGAGATCTGAACAATGTCTATCAAGAACTGAAGGCTGGGGGTCAGGAAGGAAGGCACAGGGACAGCCTCTGCTCACTTGTGCCCTGCCACAGGACAAGTGTAAGGGATGGAAACTGCAGCACAAGAAATTGCACCTCAAGATGAGGAAGAACTTTTTTGCTGTAAGAGTGACAGAGCAGTGGCACAGGCTGCCCAGAGAGGTTGTGGAGTCTCCTTCTCTGGAGCCTTTCCAGCCCTGTCTGGATGTGTTCCTGTGTGACCTGCACTGGATTTTCTGGTCCTGCTGTGGAAGGGGGTTGGATTGGAAACTCTACAGAGGTCCTTTCCCACCACTGACATCCTGAGATCCTGTGATCCAGACAAGGACAACAAAGCTGGTGAGGGGTCTGGAGAACAGGGCTAGTGAAGAGCGGCTAAGGCAGCTTTGGTGGTGATGTGGTGCTGAGGGATGTCTTAGTGCTGGGCTGGCCAGTGGCGGGGTTAACAGTTGAATTTTACGAGCTTAAAGTTCTTTTCCAACCTTAATGATTCTGTGATTCCAGTCTAGAAATGCTTTTAATGGTAGGAAAGATGTATCAAAATTGATTAAAAATACAATTACCAGCAACCCAGATGAGGATTCCATTTCAGGACAGAGTTTCAACAATGACCATTGTCACCATCAGCATTCTGTTGCAGGGCAGCTGGAGGTGTTCAGCCTGGAGAAGAGTATGCTCCAGGGAGACCTAACAGAGGCCTTCCAGTATCAGAAAAGGAGGCACAAGAAAGCTGCAGGGGGACTGTTTGCAAAGGCCTACAGTTACAGGATGAGGGCAGTGGCTTCAAAGTAGAGCAGAGCAGCTTGAGACTGGATGTTAGGAACAAGTTCTGCACCATCAGGATGGTAGAACACTGCAACAGGTTGCCCAGGGAGGTGGTTGTGGCGTCATCCCTGAAGATATTCCAGGTGAGGCTGGACAGGGCTCTGGGCAACCTGCTCTAGTGGAGGATGTCCCTGCTGACGGCAGGGGGGGTTGGACTGGATGAGCTTTGGATGCTCCTTGAAGCCCAAACCATTTTATGATTCTATTTGCTGTTCTCATCTCGAAACATGGATTCATAGTTGATAACTTCCCAGAGAAAGTTTCCATTACTTAGGTTGATGATTTTAAAATTTACATTAGTCATTTCATTCGCTGCAGTAACAAGCAGATAAAAGATTCCAAGGAAAGAAAATAGTTAGGAACTTTGAGCAAAAGAAGTGAAAAAAGATGTCTTGTGGGGTAGAATGAAACAACCAAAGGGAGATATTATATTTTCTACTTAAAAATCAGGCTTTCATCATTGTATCCATCAAAGATCAGAAGTTTGTCTCGGCCTTCAAGGCTGGAATTGGTGCTACAAAACCTCTGCAGATCAACCATTCTATGGTGTATTCTGAGCCTGTTGTCTTCTGGAGCTGCTTACTTACAGGTGGTTCATTTCCATGATTGTGGTTTGGTGTTTGCATTACTTAGGAAGCGTGGAGCATTTAATTAGCTCAAGTAATGATTGAACAAATACTTGTTAAAACATGAATATGTAGTGGCATGTGAGTGCTGGAATGTTTATTTAGTAACCTTCTGCATCAGTTCCATATGAGGGGTTGACCTCCTGGAAATCAGCTCTGCAGAGAAGGAGCTGGGAGTGCTGGTGGACAACAGATTCCCCATGAGCCAGCAATATGCCCTCATGGAGAAGAAGGGCAATGGTCTTCTGGGGTGCATGGAGAGGAATGTAAGCAGCAGGCTGAGGGAGCTTCTCCTTCCCCTCTACTCTGCTCTAGTGAGGCCACAGCTGGAGTATTTTGTTCAGCTCTGGGCTCCTCAGCTCAGCCCAGCTCAGAGCCACAAAGGTGCTGAAGGCAGTGGAACACCTCCCTGCTGAGGGCAGGCTGAGGGAGCTGGGGCTTGGAGCTTGGAGCAGAGAACCCTGAGGAGTGACAGGGAAGTGTTGGAGAGAAATGAAGATGATGAGAGGACTGGAGCATTTGTCTTACAAGTAAAGGCTTTTGAGCCTGCAGAAGAGCAGCCTCAGAGGGGATCTGATCAGTGCTCAGCAAGAGCTAAAGGGTGGGAGGCAAGAGGCTGGGGCCAGACTTTTGTCACTGGTGGCCAGTGACAGGTGAAGGGACAATGGGCACAGACTGGAAGCCAGGAGGATTCACCTGAAAAATAGAGAAAACACCTGTTGTCAGGGTGTCAGAGCCCTGGAGAAGGCTGCCCAGAGAGGTTGTGGACTCTCCTTGTCTGGAGACTCCAAAGCCAGCTAGGCAGTGTGATCCTGGGCAAGCTGCTGTGGGTGCTCTGCTTTAGCAGGGCCTTGCACTAGTGGATCTCCAGAGGTCACTTCCAACCCCTACCATGCTAGAGTTATAAATATAAATCTCTTTGGTTAGCAGAGTAAAAACCATTGTGATAAGGCTCTGATGCCATGAGCTGCACCCCAGACTGTGGAAGAAGTCTAGACCCACGTAATCATTGGTAGGGTTTTGAGTAGACAGATTGCAATTACAGTGCCCTGAGGGCTTTAGGGCACTTGGGAAGGCATCTTCAGCTCTATGAACTTTTTAATGTGAGGGAGAGTTCGTTCTGTTTCATACCTTCAGCAGAAGCTGAATGTGCCAGTGGAACGACTTGCTTTTATGTGGTGGAGAGCATCATGTGCTCCATCTGTGGCATGGCTTCCTGTGATTCAATTTAACCTGCAATCTGCCTTTCTTAGGAGGTCACCAAGATGTGCTTTGCCCAGCTTTAGCAAGCCCAGTACTTGAGACAGTGCTGCCTGTATTTCCTCCTGCCAAACCAAAATCTAAAGGCAAATCCAGCTCTTCATGCCCCTTTTCCATACTTATTCTAAATATTGAACTTCTTTCTAGTAATTCTCCACCACTCTTTTGTTTTTTTTTTTCTTTCTTTCTTTCTAGCCATTTTTTTTCCCTTCAGCAGCTTCCTTTCCTCCCCAGCAGGTGCCAACTTGGCACCACTTAGGCTTCCTCTGAACTTGGTGCTGTGGCTGATTCCAAGGCTGCTGAACAGGGAGCTCTTATGTGAGCAAGTGCAGCTGGAATTTTGCTCTTCCTCCTTCTCCTCCTCCTCCTCCTTCTCCTTCTCTCCTCACCACTTTCCCTCTCAGCTCACTCTGCAGTGGGCTGGTGAAGCTGAAGAGCAAGATCACGTTGTCTCCTGCCAGGAGCAAGCCTCACACAGCTGGGCATCATGCCATCATGCTGGCTGCCATGAGGGTGGGAGATGCCACAGGAGGCTGGAGCTGCACGGGGCAGCCAGGCATCTGTGCCAGCTGCAGTGACATGCAGGACTGCTATCAGTCTCCCCTCTTACTGGGCGGTCCTTTTGCAGGACCTTTAAGACAAAATGCAGCCTCTCTCATGAGCTGCAGGAGAATGTGTTTGCTGACTACCTTCCTTTAGAAAGCCCAACAAAAGAATAAACAAGAGAATCACAGAATGGTTTGGGCTGAAAGGAGCAACCAAAGGTCATCCAGTCCAACCCCCCTGCAGTCACAGGGACATCCTCCACTAGAGCAGGTTACCCAGAGCCCTGACCAGCCTTACCTTGAATATCTCTAGGGATGGGGCCTCAACCACCCCCCTGGTCAACGTGTTGCAGTATTCCAGCACCCTCCTGGTGCAGAACTTGTTCCTGACATCCAATCTAAACCTTCTCTGCTCTAGTTTGAAACCATTGCACCTCAAAGTCCTGTTATAGGCAGTGAGACAGCTGAGATCCTGAGTGTATTTAAGGAGGAGTAACAACAGTACTCTTGGAACCACTTACTGCTTGAGTTTTGAGCAGCTGAGGAAGCTGAGGTTGTTTAGTCTGGAGAAGAGGAGGCTGAGAGAAGACCTTCTTGTTCCTTACAACCCTGTAAATGAGGCTGGAGCCAGGTTGGTCTCTTGTCTTTGGTATCAAGTGACAGAATGAGAGGAAGTGGCCTCAGATGCTATATGAGATGTTTAGGTTGGATATTGTGAAAAAATTTCTTTGTTATAAGAGTGGGCAGGCACTGGAACAGGCTGCCCAGGTCGATGGTGGAGGCCTCATCCCTGGAGGTGTTCAAGAAACCTGTAGGCATGGCACTGTGGGACATGGTTTAGTGGCCATGGTGGTGTTGGGTCAGTGGTTGGAGTTGATCTTAGAGGTCTTTTCAAGATGATGTTATTTGTTAGGCTTTGCTATTGAGAACAGGAAATGTCTGTATGCCTGTGTGTTTGCATTTATGTCTGTCTCCAGAGGAGTGAAAGCACTTCTCAGCTTACTTTTGGATCAAACAGGCTCTGTCTCTACATGATGAGACTTGTTCTGCAGTCTTCAAGCACTTTCTTGGTGCTGGTTTTACTTCCAGAAGCTACTGAGGTTGGCTACCAGCAGTGTTATTCAGAACAAGATCACAGGATGTTAGGGGTTGGGAGGGACCTCTGGAGAACTTCCAGTCCAACCCCCCTGCCAGAGCACATCCAGACAGGGCTGGAAAGGCTCCAGAGAAGGAGACTCTACAACCTCTCTGGGCTCCGTTTCACTTACAGCAATTAAGTTCTTCCTCATCTTGAGATGCAACTTCCTGTGCTGTAGTTCATATCCATTACCCCTTGTCCTATCACAGGGTGCAACTGAGAAGATTTTGTCCCCTCCCTCTTGATCCCATCCCTCAGATATTTATAAACATTTATTACACCTCTTCTCAGTCTTCTCTTCATCAGACCCTGACATTCTATGATTCTATGAAAAAGCTTCAGGGCTCTCAGCCTCTCCTCACCAGGCAGTGCTCCAGGCCCTTCAGCATCCCTGTGCTGGACTCTCTCCAGCAGCTCCCTCTCCCTCTTGAACTGAGGAGCCCCGAACTGGATGCAATATTCCAGGTAGGGCCTCACCAGGGCAGAGTAGAGGGTGAGGAGAACCTCCCTCCATCTGCTGCCCACACTCCTCTTAATTCCCCCCAGGATCCCATTGGCCTTCTTGGCCACCAGGGCACATTGCTGTCCATGGATAGCATCTTGTCCACCAGTACAGTGTTTCACTCAGGTCACTTTCACAATTCATAGTTTCTTTGTACACAGTCAGGCAGCTTTTCTTGGCTTAATTTGCAGCAGGTCAAGTTGTGTGGTGATCCTAAATGTCTCTGAGGCTGCAGCTTCAAGGTTAACAACATTTCTTACCAAGTCCTTGACTGCACTGTAACATGTCAGGTTGTATTAAATTGTGTGGTGAGGGCAGGAGAAGGCTTTTGGCTGACTATTGATATTCTATTTAAAAGTGCCTTTTATCATTATTATTCTGCTGTTGGCACTCTTGCCCTGAGACTCAACCTGAAAATCTAAGGTTTGTGCCTTTGGTTCAGTAATTGATTCTTCAAATATTAACCAGAGCTGCACTGAACAATTCCATGTCAAACTCTGTTTGGGATAGCATCTGCCCACAAGTAGGTGCATTATGAGACACCTGTGAATCTCTGTGTAACCATCTGCTGTAAAAGAAGGACCTCCAGAGGCTTTCAGCACTTTTAAGAGATAACATGAAGAGTATTTGTGAGGTTGGGAAGTTTTAGGCTGAATAAGCTGATGCTGAGCTGGTCTGCAAGCAGCATAGCAAGGCTGGAGGGCCCCTGAGATTGAAGGTTGGGGTGATCTGAGAGGTTAAAGCAACCAGGGACAAGCTACAGTGGTGCAGTGTCCAAGGTCAGGCAAATTCTGTCAGCCTGTGGAGCTAATGCCTCGTTCTGGCTTCTTTACAGAAACCACATCTGGAATAGGTTGCCCGGGGAGGTAGTGAAGTCACTGTCCCTGAGAGTGTTCCAGAAGAGCCTGGATGTGGCACTTGGTGCCATGCTTGAGTTGATCAGATGGTGCTGGATGACAGGTTGGACTTGATGGTCTCAAAGGTCTTTTCCAACCTGGCTGCTTCTGTGATTCTGTGTGAGTTGGATGCAGATCAAACCATCAAGGTGTCCCCTCCGTAACTTGTGGGGAGTTTAACACTGAGCCTCACCCTTCTGGAGGAGGATTTAAATATCAAAAGAGAAGGTGCCTCAGTGTTCAGGAGCCAGGTAACAGTGGAATGACTTAGCAATGAGTGCAGCATGGAGTTAATCGTGGCAGAATGGTTTGGGTTGGAAGGGACCTTAAAGATCACCTAGTGCCAACCCTCAGGCCGTGTCCAGTCATGTCACCAATCCTGTGCAGTCTCTTTGCTGAACTGGGTGTAAACCACTGCTGTTTGAGCTCTGGGGGGTGGACTTGTGGTTCAGCAGCCAGCACCCGTTTGAGCAGGACCAAAATAAAGCCAAATATCTCAGCTTTCTCCATTGATTGGCTTTGCACACCAGGGAAAGGACCCTTTTTTTTGGGGGGGGGGACTGCAAATGGGTCATGCACAATCCATGAAGGAATAGAGAAAAATGTTATCATAGAATCCCAGAATTCTTTTGGTTAGAAATGATCTCTGAGATCACTAACTTCTAGCATTGACCTAACTCCACAATGGGCATTAAACAATGTCCTATGTGCCATGTCCATACATTTCTTGAATACTTCTGGGAATGGGGACTCCACCACCTCCCTGGGCAGCCTGGTCCAATGTCTGACCACTCTCTAAAGAAACTTTTCACAATATCCAACAACCTCAGTTCCCTCAGCTGCTCCTCACCTGTTCTCCAGATCCTTCTCCAGCTTCATTCACCTTCTCTGTATCTGCTCCAGCACCTTAATGTCTTTCTTAAAGTGAGGGGCCCAAAACTGAACCCACTCTTTGAGGTGTGGCATCACCAGTGTCCAGCTCAGGGGGATAGCCTATTCTCTGTCCTGCTGGGCACACTGTTGGTGGTACAAGCAAGGTGATATGAGTCTAAGTTCTTCTCATTGTATCATAGAGTGGTGTTTCTGCTGGGCTTTACACTGAATGTGCTGCTTGGCTAAATTTAGATGCTCTGTGGAGGGAGTTTTAGCAAGGAAGGAGGGAGTTTTTCACAGAATCATGAAATTGTTTTGGTTGGAAAAGCCCTCCAAGATCCCTGAGATCAACCTTCAACCCAACACTACTGTGGCCATTAAACCAAATCCTAAATAGCCATTTCCATATGTTTCTTGAACACCTCCAAGGATGGGGACTACATCACCTCCCTGGGCAGCCTGTTCCAATCCCTGACCACTCTTGCAGCAAAGACATTTACCTAATTTCCAACCTGATTCTTCCCTCACACAATTCCAGGCCATTTTGTCTCATTTTCTCATTTTACCTGAAATTAGGGAGAAGAGCCCAACCCACAGAGACTTCTAGAAAGCAGTGAGATCTCCCCTCAGCCTCCTCTTCCCCAGAGGAAACAAGTTTTCTACAGCCTGTAGGACTTTACTGTGAGCCAGAAAACGCTCTGCTCTTTTATCACTGTTGTCAGAGAAGGAATAGATGTCACTGATCTTGATAGTGAGCATCAGTTACTTTAGAAGTTAACAGGCTTCCCCAGCTCAGCACCTGTCAGGAGGAAGTGCCTAAATCAATCCCTAATGGACACATACCCACCCCCAAGTGAAATTTTTTTGCTTATTTGATTGTTGTTGCTGTGCTTCATTTATTTTTTCCCCCTCTTTCAGAAATCCCTTACTGCCATGGCAGCGAATGGTTGGAATAAAAGGACCAATTGGGCCTGATTGGATTTTCTAGATGGTTATGGACTGGCACGTTCTGTCTTGCAAAACAAAAATAAAGGGGGGGGAGGAGAAAAATTCTAATGTGCTTGCAAGAGATTGAATCCCCACTGCAAGAGGCAGACCTCATTTTATAAAGATGTGTAGGATGAGTGCCCAGAGGCTGGAGCCAGGCTCTGCTGGGTGATGCCCAATGACAGCACAAGGGGCAGTGGTGGAAGTTGAGGCATAGGAAGTTCCATGGAAACATGAGGAGGAATTTTTTCACGATGAAGGTGACAGATCCTGGAACAGGCTGCCCAGGGGAATTGTGGAGTCTCCCTCTCTGGAAATATTCCAAACCTGCCTGTATGTGTTCCTGTGTGACCTGCTCTGGTGCTCCTGCTCTGGCAGCAAGGTTGGACTGGATGAGCTTTGGAGATCCCTTCCAGCCCCTGACATTCTGTGAGTCTGTGATTCCCAAGCAGAAATCTAAACCACTGCCTTGATAGGTGAAGTGGAAGTAGACAGGATTGTTGTTTATTGTTGTTGTTATGGTTGCTATTGTTGCTATTGTTATTATTATTTTATTAGATGTTTTTGTGCCTCAGGGAGCAGGAGTTGTGAGGTGGCAGTTGCTAGGGAAACCGTTTTGAAAAATATTGTGGAGAATCAGTGAATCTGCTTGTGAGACATCTGCCAATCCTGGCCAGGAGGGAGATGTGTGCTGGTAGTGAGCTGCTGCCTTTGGAGAGGGAGTTGTGGGGCGGGGAGAGGATGTGGGGTGTGGAGTTAATCTCACATTTTAGCCCTATTTGAGTGATATTTTGTATTTTTTTATCAGAAGAGTTTGCTTCACCCATTCATAGAATGGGTTGGCTTGGAAGAGACCTTAAAGCTCATCCAGTTCCAGGCCCCTGCCATGGGAGGGGACACCTCACACCAGCCCAGCTTGCGCAAGGCTCCATCCAACCTGGCCTTGAACACCTCCAGGGAGGGGGCATCCCCAACCTTCGTGGGCAACCTGTTCTAGTGTCTCACCACCCTCATTGGAAAGAATTTCTTCCTCATCGCCAGTCTCAATCTCCCCTCCTCAAGCTTAAAGCTGCTCCCTCTCCTCCTGTCTGTTAAAGAAGGCAATGTTTTTATTAGTTTCCTCTCATTATGTATCCTGATGCAGAGTAAAGTTTGTTTTCCCATGATACTACTATGGAAAAAAATCTTATTTTGGTTGTCTTTAATTCCACAAATGCAAAGTGGCAAAGTCAAGAGCACAAACTTTGGGTTTTTTTTTAGCTTAACAAGAGCTCTGCATCATTGTGGGTTGGTCCTTGGGGTGATAATTCAGCCTTAGCCTGGTTTTATAGCTGTTCTGCTCCATTAGTCTTATACTCCAACCTACTATTCTCCTCTATGAATAAAACAAAGAATCCATTTTAATCAGCCAGTGTCATTGTAGCCAATCACTGCCTTTGGGGAGCTGAAGGCAGGCTCTTAATTCTCTGTTTTTTAGGCATTTCCTCAAGAACAGAGTTTTCACCCTAGGGAAGGGGTGGTTATTTCATCTCGATGTTCCTGTGTGATGTGGCACTTCTTATTAAGGGGCTTTTTGGTTTTGTTTTTTGTTGGTTTTTTTTTTTTATTCCCAGGTTGAGCTCATCTCATGTAGCCTGTAGATTAGAAGTTTCTCATACCTCTCCTTGTTCCAAGAATCACAGAATGGTCTGGGTTGGAAGTAACCTCCAAAGCTCATCTGATCCAATGCCCTCTCCAGTCAGCAGGGACATCCTCCACTAGAGCAGATTGCCCAGAGCCCTGTTGAGCCTCACCTTCAATATCTCCAGTGATGGCGACCTAACCACATCCCTGGGCAAACTGTTGCAGTGTTCCAGCACCTCGTGGTGCAGAACTTGTTCTTCACATCCAATCTCAGTCTGCTCTTCTCTAGTTTGAAACCATTGCCCTCATCCTGTCCCTGTAGCCCTTGCAGACAGTCTCTCTGCAGCCTTCTTGTAGTCGCCTTCAGCTCCTGGCAGGCTGCTCTTAGGTCTTCATAGTCCCTTCTCTTCTCCAAGCTGAACCCCTCCAGCTCCCTTAGCCTGTCCTCATAGCAGAGCTGCTCCAACCTCTGATCATTTTTGTGGCGTCCTCTAGACCTGCTCTGTCAGGTCCATGTTCTTGCTGTGTTGAGGGGCTGCAGAGGTGGATGCAGCACTGAGGTGAGGTCTCAGCAGAGCAAAGAAAAGTGTCAAAATCCCCTCTCTGAATCTGCTGGCAGTGCTGCTTTGGATGCAGCTCAGGCTGCCATTGGCCTCTGTGCTGCCTGCTTAGGTCTAGCATCTACTTCATCGGCACCTCCAAGTCCCTTTCCACAGAAGAAAAGTTCTTTTGGTCAGTAATTCTTGACCATGGCCGGCTGCAGAAGTATGTGTTTCCTATGTAAGCTTATGGTGCATTTTCAGTCTTTCATCATTCATTATTTTAATCATTTTTTGTCATTTGTATTTTTCTGGACAGTGGAATCAGTGCGGTGGTTGCCAGAAATTTTCCTCAGGACTGGGAGTAACTAATCCCCAGCTCCCCTATATTTGGAAATGTCCTGTTGCAAAATAGTGTAGGGCTTTCTAGTGAATCTGGGAAAGGGAGCAACTGCTTTATCTTTCTGT
Source organism: Psilopogon haemacephalus (assembly GCA_013396835.1). Classification (NCBI taxonomy): domain Eukaryota; kingdom Metazoa; phylum Chordata; class Aves; order Piciformes; family Megalaimidae; genus Psilopogon; species Psilopogon haemacephalus. The sequence goes on along the minus strand of VWZI01003559.1, from coordinate 201,949 downwards.
AAGAAGATAAAAGGAGATAATTATCTTAGAAAGCTGAAGGCAGCCAAATTTCCACGAGAAAGATGTGCTTTTTAACATGATGAACTGCTAGAAGGTGCTGTCATGGAAGGTGTGCTTGCTCTGCTTTTGGTGACATTCCTATCACTCCCAGAAAATAGGCCTTAGCCAAATGCAAGTTAAACTTCCATTAAATGCAAATTGATGAGCTCACTGTAAAGACAAACTGGTGGCAGAGAGGAAGTCAGACTGGACTGAACGCTCACTTCAGTCTCAGCTTTAATAAATCAATAGCAGCGCAGGTTTTCCTCACTTCTCTCTAATCTGTTTTATCATTCTCAAGAAGAAACTGACTGTAAGCAGCATTTTGGTACAAGAGCCTTTGCGGCTGGCTTGTGTATTAGAAATATTTGATATACCCTTTGCAACAGCTGAGAGCCAAGTGCTGGAGCTGGCTGCAGGAGACCCAAACTCTCTCTCCATTTCTATAGCAACTCCTTAAATGCAAACCTGTCAGCTGTGAGCTCTGCTGCCATGCTGCCACTTCATTAGACCTGTCTGGGTCCTGTTGTCAGCCCGGTGAGACTTTGTTCCTGTAAGCAGCATGATGACTTTTTCTTGTCGTCGAGGGTGTGGATAGCTGCTGATTTGAAGCAAACAGATGTGGCAGAGTAATTTCATTAGAAATGAGATTGCTAAAGTGTTTTGTTATTTGGCAAACGGCTGGGCTGGGTTAAACGAACAGCTCCATTCCTGCTCGTGTTCTGGGTGTCTGTTTCTGATTCTTTTTTTACTAAAGAAGTTGGTTGAGTTTGGTATTATTTGCCAACCGTGTCCTGGGCTGCATCAAGAGCAGTGGGACCAGCAGGGCAAGGGAGGGGATTCTCCCCCTTTACTCTGCTCTCATCAGACCCCACCTGCAGTACTGTGTGCAGTTCTGGAGCCCCCAGCACAGGAAGGACATGGAACTGTTGGAGAGAGTCCAGAGGAGGCCATGAAGATGCTCAGAGGGCTGCAGCAGCTCTGCTATGAGGACAGCCTGAAGAAAAGGCTTTGAGCAAACCTTACGGTAGCCTTCCAGTATCTGAAAGAGGCCTACAGGAAGGCTGGGGAGGGACTATTGACAAGGTCTTGTAATGACAGGACAAGGGGTAATGGGGTTAAACTGGAAGCAGGGAGATTTAAACGGGAAGTTAGGAAGAAGTTGTTTGCAGTGAGGGTGGTGAGACACTGGCACAGTTTGCCCAGGGAGGTTGTGGCTGCTCCCTCCCTGGAGGTATTCAAGGCCAGATTGGATGAGGCCTTGAGCAACCTGTTCTAGTGGGAGGTGTCCCTGTCTGTGACAAGGGGTTTGAACTGGATGATTTTTGAGGTCACTTCCAACCTAAATCATTCTATGAATAAATGAACAGGACTTCCTACCCCGGGTTGCAGTAGGAGATGATTCTAAGATTGAAAGGAGATCTGATCAGTGTCTATCCATATCTGAGGGGTGGGTGTCAAGTGGAGTGATCCAAGTTCTTTGGGCTTGTGCACAGCAACAAACCAAGGAGCAATGGATGCAAACTGGAACAGAGTTTTCAGCTCAACATGATGAGAAACTTCTTTAGAGTGAGGGTGCTGGCGCCCTGGAGCAGGCTGCCCAGAGAGGTTGTGGAGTCTCCTTCTCTGGAGGCTTTCAAACACTGCCTGGATGCATTCTTATGTGGACTATCCTTGCTGATCCTGCTTTGGCAGGGGAGTTGGACTCAATGACTCTCTGGAGATCCCTTCCAGCTTCTAACATTCTGTGATTCTGCAATTGTTAAAGGATGGTAGTTGCAGAATGGGACTAACTAATCTGTGAGATTTTCACTTTAAACCTCTGTACTCTATGAGCAGAGTGGCTTTTATTTTGGTTCAAGGTGAAACTTGTTATGATAGCATTTCCCTGCACCTGTGTGTGCATGATGTGAGCCAATAGAGTGGATGGCTAAAATTTATCACCAAACGTTCATTTAATTGTCGCTAATTTTAATTTTAAAATTAGAGCAGGAGAATCAATTTGGTTGGAGAAGACCTTTTAAGATCGTCAAGTCCAGCCCTTAACCCAGCACTGCCAGGTCACCACTAAACCACATCCGTCAGCGCCATATTTACACAGCTTTTAAACCTCTTCAGGGCTAGTGACTCCACCACTGCACTGACCAGCCTGTTCCAGGGCTTGACAACCCCTTTGGGGGAAGGATATTTTCTTTATATTCAATGTCCAAAGAAATGTGAATGATTCAGAATTGAGGAATCCATTTCCTAAGCGTAGTTTGGGGTTATTGAGTTTTTGGACCACAGTATGTCAGCTGCTCCTGGAGCTGCAAAGCAGGATTAGAAGTCTGGGTTTGATTGCAGAACCTTTCTGATGTCTGCTCATCTGTTTCAGTGCAATATCTGCTCTCTGGAAAGTTAGCAAGTGAGTTAAGCAAGAGATCTCTTCATTATGTTCGATGTTCCACAGTGGTTTGGTTTGGATTTGCTGTCCATAGCTGTTTGAGGAGCAACAGAATACAAATAAGGAATGTTGCTGATTGGAGGGGTAAATACAAGCACTAAAAAAACTGTTTTCTGTTGTTATTTTAAGACAAACTTAGGCGACAACTTCCAGCTGATCTCTGCAGAGCAGCCTGAGACCTTCATTTATCTTTTGTTAAAAACTGGTTTACTATACAGACATGTGCACGTACAAATCATAGAATCATTCAGGTTGGGAAAGCCCAACCATTAACCCTACTCAACCAAGTTCACCACTAAACTACATCTGTTACTACTGAGCACCACATCTCAATGACCTCTGAACACCTCCAGGGATGGTGACTCCACCACCTCCCCAGGCAGCCTGCTGCAGTGCCTGTCCACTATTAACAGCGTAATATCTTTTCCTGATGTCTAATCTAAACCTCCTCTGGTGCAGCTTGAGGCTGTTCCCTCTCCTTTTTTTTTTTTTCAATAATTCCCTGTGAGAAGAGACCAGCACCAACCTCTCTATATTATCCTTTCAAGTATTTGTAAAAAGTGATGTGGTCTTCCCCTCAGTCTCCTCTTCCTCAACCTAAACAGTCCCAATTCCCTCAGCCACTCTCCATCAGACTCATTTTCTAGGTCCTTCACCAGCTTAGGGGGAATGGCCTCAAGCTGAGACTGGGTAGGTTTAGATTAGACATTAGGAAAAAGCTTTTAATGGAGAGAGTGGTCAGGCAGTGGAATGAGCTGCCCAGGGAAGTGGTGGAGTCACCAACCCTGGATGTGTTTAAGGGTGGTTTGGATGTGGTCCTTAGGGCTACGGTTTAATGTGAATCTTGTAGAGTAGGGTTATAAATTGCACTTGGTGATCTTGAGGGACTTTGCCAACCTGGATGTTCCTGTGGTTCTGTGATTTGTTGCTCTTTGCACACTCTCCAACACTTCAATATCCTTCTTGTATCAAGGTGCCCCAAACTAAGCACAGTACTCAAGGTATGGCCTCACCAATGCCAAGTACAGGGGGACAATTGCTTCCTTAAATATGACTTTTCAGTTCATATAGAAAGTTGGAAGAGACCTCCCGGCTATGATAATTTATTATTAATAATTTAAAAAATAATCACATTCATTAGGAGATTCTGCTATAGTGACCTTGATTCACTCATGTAACACTTCTCAGCTAATGAGAAAACACAGTTGACCTCTCAAAGTAGCTCAAATGAATGATTTTGGTGTGCTCAGTTGACGATTATGTGCACCTTGGATGATGACAGTATTTGCTGCTATCATCCTGTTCCCAGTCCTCATCCTCTGTTCTTCTCTCTTCACAGAATCCCAAGTATGATAGGGATTGGAAAGGACATCTGGAGATCCACTATCCAACCCCCCCAGCTAAAGCAGGGTACCCACAGCAGCTTGCCCAGGATCACAATCATAGAATCATAGAATCATAGAATGGTCTAGGTTGGAAGAGACCTCAAAGATCATCCAGTTCCAACCCCCTGCCACAGGCAGGGACACCTCCCACTAGATCAGGTCGCTCAAGACCTCATCGATGTCCAAAGATGATTGGAATCTCTCCAGACAAAGAGACTCCACAACCTTAACCTCTCTGGTTAGCCTGCTCCAGGGCTCCAGCACCCTCACACCAAAGTTTTTCCATTATATTCAAGTGGAATCTCCTGGGATCCAATTTGTGCCCATTGCCTCTTGGCACCACTGGGCACCACTGACAGGAGTTTGGCCCCATCCTCTTGCCCCCCACCCTTTAGCTCTTGCTGAGGTCGCCTCTGGGGCTGCTCTTCTGCAGGCTCAACAGCCTCAGGGCTCTCAGTCTTGGCTCCTCACAGATCTGCTCCAGGCCCCTCAGTATCTTTGTCTCCTTTGCTGAACTGTCCCCAGTAGTTCCCTGCCTCTCTTGAGCTGGGGAGCACAAAAGCAGCCTCAGTCCTCCAGCTGTGGCCTCACTAGGGCAGAGCAGAGGATGAGGAGAGCCTCCTTCAACCTGCTGGTCAAAATTCATCACATTCAGGATTTTTTTTCTTTTTTTTTTTTTGGAAGGGGGGTAGGGGGAGAAAAGCAGGAAGGGATAGGGCAAATCTACTCTTTTGCTTTGGATGTGTTCTGGAAATTATTCCAAAGGACAGGCAATATTTATCCCTGGCTTTTAGTCAAATTTTAGGCTCAGGCTTTTTATTGTCTGTGATCAATGCCACTGGATGCATTTTGTGACTTATCTCCCTTGGAACATGAGGAGAGAAACCCTCCCAGTCCCACCTTTCATCTACCCTGTGCTTCCTATTAATAAAAGTATTAGGAAGAGCATTTGCTCCTAGTCTCAAAGCAGTCCTGGGCTCAAAGCACTGCAGGGAGATCCTACATAATACTATTTGCGACAGGATTTCTGAGGGATTCTGGAGGGCTTGTAAACCTAAACATGCCTGGAATTCAGGGGAAGCTTCTGGGAATGTCAGCCATCTCTCATGTGTCCCACTTCACTGACAGTTGAAAGGCAAAAAAAAAAAAAAAAAAAANAAAAAAAAAAAAAAAAAAAAAAAAAAGCAGGAAAAGAGGGAAACAACCCCCTCACACTTGGTGCTTTGTGCTTGGTTACTATAGTGATGGATCCTGGATAAAACCCGACTGGAATCCAGGCATGCAGATACTTATCAGCACAGTGAGCAGAGAAAGGGATGGAATTCAGGAGCCTGATACTGAATGGGGGTGTGAACCAAATCCATGGGGACCAAATTATTGCCTCAATTTGAATCTGGTCCCTACTCATTTAGATACTGAGGTGAAATAGATCTGTCAGGCTGACCTGAGGTGCAGAAATGATGTACATGACAGTGAGGGATGCTGCAGGGAGGCTAAAATTGTGACCAACAAGACCGGGCAAATAATTTGATCCCTGTACTTGGTACTGGTAAGTCCACAGCTCAAATACTGGGGTCAGTTTTCTGAAGAAGGACATTGAGGGACTGGAGAGAGTCCAGAGAAGGGCAACAAAGCTGAGTAAGGGTTGGGAGAACAGGACTGGGGAGGAGTAGCTGAGGGACCCAGGGTTTGTTTATCTGTCCTGGTACGGGTGTGACAAACACCCTAGAATTGGTCCAATCCCTGGAGTCTCTCCTCCCCCTCCTGTCCAAGGTCCAGTAGGGGTTGAGGGGCGGGGGCACCCCACGTGGCCCCGGGACCCAGGGAGACCCCGGGCTGCACGTATGCGTGGAGTTTTTTGAACCAATTGGTCAGCTAGAGAATGCTGAATACCTATTGGACAGTTTCATGCGCCCCCATAGGGTATTTAGGCAGGGGTCAGCAGCCATTAGGGGCTCTTCCTCACTTCTTCGTCGCTCTTCCTCGTTCTTCTGCGTGTGACGAGCCCAGCCACGTGCACAGCAGCAGGCAGCAAAGCATAGCAGCTTTCCAGAGAAGCGGCAGGATTAATCCCCTTCTCTCTCTCTCTCTCCCTATCCGAGCTAAGTCGGTCTTTTCCCTTCTTCCCCTGGGGTTCAGGAAGGAGCATGGTTTCTCCCCTCGCGCCCCGTGGGCATCTATAGGCGCGGTCGGGATCTATTTTATATGTAACCTCTCTGTTTTCTAAGTTCTGACTGTTAAATCGTTGCACCTGGTGTTTTGAGCAACTCGTGTGTTTGTTTTCTGCCGACCAGAAACCCAAAGAACCTCGGGGGGGCACCAGGACCCCCCCTCCACGGGATATCGCACCTAATTAAACGATATCTCGTGACATTATCCAAGAGAAAAGGAGACTGAAGGTAGATCTCACTGCTCTCTATAGCTCCCTGAAAGGAGGTTACGGTGAGATGGAGATTGGTCTCTTATCCTCAGTATCAATATCTCCCCAGTATCTCACTCTTTGGGTAGGAAGGTGATGGGTCAATGGGCTGAGGTCAATGGGATGAGATTCAACAGGACCAAGGGCAGATTCCCACACTTTGACCACAGTAACCTCATGCAGCAATACAGACTAGGGGATTAGTGGCTGAAGAGAGCCTGGCAGAGAGGGACCTGGCAGTGCTGGGTGACAGCAGCTGGGCATGAGCCAGCAGTGTGCCCAGCTGGCATGGAAGGCCAAGGGCATCCTGACTTGTGCAGGAGCAGTGTGGGCAGCAGCACCAGGGCTGTCATTCTGCCCTGTGCTGGCACTGGGCAGACCTCACCTCCAGCACTGTGTGCAGCTCTGGGCCCTCACTGCAAGAGAGATCTTGAGGGGCTGGAGCGGGGCCAGAGGAGAGCAACGAGACTGGGGAAGGGACTGGAGGGGAAGGCTGCTGAGGAGAGGCTGAGGGAGCTGGGGGTGTGCAGCCTGGAGAAGAGGAGACTCGGGGGGGACCTCAGCACAATCTGCAACTACCTGAAGGGAAGGTGCAGGCAGGTGGGGGTCAGGCTCTGCTCCCAGGCAGCTTGTGCCAAGAGGAGAGGGCATGGCCAGGGAAGGGTTAGGTTGGCTCTTAGGAAGCACTTCCTGCTGGAAAGGGGAATTAGAGACTGGAATGTAGTGCCCAGGGAGGTGGTGGAGTCTCCGTCCCTGAAGGTGTTTAAGGACAGATTGTATGTGGCAGTTGGTGGCATGGTTTAGCTGATGTAGTGGTGTTAGATCATGGGCTGGACTGGATGATCTCAGAGGTCTGTTCCAGCCTCAGTGACTCTGCAGTGACTCTGCTTTGTCCTTGTCATTGCTGAAGTGCAGACATGGCACTTTGGGACATGACTTTGTGGCCATGATGGTGTTGCTTTGATGGTTGGACTCAATGATCTTAAAGGCCTTTACCAACCTTTTATGACCCTCTGGTTGTAAGAACATCTGCATAAAGGTTTTACGCTGGCAGGTCTTAAGAGCACACACTCTGCAAACATGCTAAACCTCCTGCTCAGAGCAGGTGACCAGAGTGAAACAGAGACCACTTACCTTTGGAGTCTTCGTGTTATCTCAAAGCAAAAACCCCCACCTTGTTAAAGCTGATAATAAATTAAGCTAATTATAGCATTCCTATCTATTAATGACCACTACATTACATGGATCGGAAGGCTGCTTTTTAAATTTTTATCCCTCATTATTAATAATTCCTCCTATTCAGCTGAAATTAAAGGCACTCCTCTAGTGTTGTCTTAGTGCCTTAGCTGAGTGATAAAAACACCTGGGGGGAAAAAAAAAAAAGTGATAATTTGACTGTTATTGTCTAGAAATACAGCAAATATCCCCCTGGCTTTTTACAGAAGCTAGCAAAGCTTGGTTATTATTATTGGTGGTGAGAATTAACCTCATCCTAGACAAACCCAGGACATCACTACATGAAACACACTGAGGTGCCAGACCATGTCCAGAAGAGGGGAACAAAGCTCTGGTGAATGGTCTAGAGAATAAGTCTGGTGAGGAGCAGCTCAGGGAACTGGGGTTGTTCAGCCTGGAGTAGAGGCTGAGGACAGACCTCATTGTTCTCCACAGCTACAAGGAGGTTTCAGTGAGGTGGGGGTTGGGCTCTTCTCCCTGGTATCAGGTGATAGAATGGGAAGAAGTGCCTGGAATTGTTCCAGGGGAGGGTTAGGTTGGAGATGAGGAACAATTTCTTTGCTAGAGAGTCATCAGGGATTTGAACAGGCTGCCCAGGGAGGTGGTGGAGTTGCCATCCCTGGAGGTATCCAAGAAATGTTGTTGCAAATTATGCAAAATTTATAATTGATATTAATTTTTATATCCATGAGAAGATTGTTAATAAATATGAAAACTGTTTATTAACATTAAACCTCGCCAGAAAACTTATTTACACTATTCAAAACACATAGCTTGGGTACTTATACACACAGGCAATAGGCAAAACTAGAAGACTTTAAGAAATAAGTAGAAAATGCAAACATTATAGCTGGAAAGAGGTTCTTAGTTTCAATTATACCTCTTGCCCACTGGGGAACTTGAAAGGCTCCTTTCTGCTACTAGGGCAGAAAGGCACAACAGAATCTAGTTACAGAATTTCTTAGAGAGAGGCTTTGGATATTTACTCACAAAAATTAGCTCCCAACCTGCAGGGCTCACTACAGCTTCAGACAGCACCCAAACACTTTCATGGAGTTCTGTCGATGCCTTGTCAGCCCCTGAGACTACTGACTCTTCCCAGGCTTCACAGGATGCTGGGGAAAGGAGGCAGATGATCTCTGACCTTATCCTGGCCCTCTGGATGATCTGTGTGTCCCTTCCACGGCTTCTTGTCTTGGCAGATGTAGGCAGGATGCAATAAGGTAGTGAGGCATAATGCTGCCAGAAGCAGAGAGAAATGGCAGCAAGCAAGCAAGGGCACAGAATGTTGTGTTACCTGCTCATCTCTTTTATCAATACAGCTCGAGACTAATGTGCCTCTGGACATAGAACAGCCAATCAGGATGGCAGTTAGCCAAACCTGACCTTATTAGGTGAAGCCAAATTTGGGTAAAGCATAGGCCTTGCACAAGGCAAACACAAGCCAAGATCACTACAGGAGTAAAACAAGTCTGGGCAAGCCAGAATCCTAAGATTCAGTGGCTCCAGGTTCTTTGTCCTCCTTCCTGTGGTTGCTTCTCCTCACAACAGAGAGAGGGAGAGCAGAACATGTTTGGGCAAGCCAGGACATGTTCAGGCCTATTTTGGCCTTTTCAGGCCTACCATGACAAAGATGTGGCCACGGCACTGTGGGACATGGTGCCATGGCCATGGTGGTGTTGATAGTTAGACTCAACCATCTTAGATGTCTTTTCTATAGAATAACAGAATGGTTTGGGTTGGAAGTGACCTCAAAGCCCATCCAGTTCCAACCCCCCACCACAGGCAAGGACACCTCCCACTAGAACAGGTCACTCAAGGCCTCATCCAACCTGGCCTTCAACACCTCCAGGGAGGGAGCAGCCACAACCTCCCTGGGCAACCTGTGCCAGTGTCTCATCACCTTCACTGCAAAGAACTTCTTCCTAACATCCACTTTCAGTCTCCCCTCTGCTGGTTTAAACCCATTCCTCCTTGTCCTGTCATTACAAGACCTTATAAATAGCCCCTCCCCAGCATTCCTTTAGGCCCCCTTCAGATACTGTAAGGCTACTGGAAGAATTATGTAATGAACTTCATTAATTAAGACAGTAATTAAGCTGAGAAACCTGGGACTGTTCAGCCTGGAGACTTAGAAAGGATATTCTCAATGCTCAAGTGTTGTCAAGCCCCGGAACAGGCTGCCTCAGGGCAATGGTGAAGTCACCATCCCTGGTGGGCTTTAGAAGCTGGGTAGGTGTGTTGCTGAGGGACATGGTTTAATGGTGGACTTGGCAGTTCTGGGTTAACAGCTGGACCTGATGATCTTAAAGATCTCCTTTGCAGCATAAATTGTTTTATGATTCTACACCATGCTGCCAGGGATGGAGCAAGTGATAAGTGACATCCCTAAATTCCCTCTTCTGAAGCTGTAATAGGTGCTGCACCCTAAAATCATAGCAAATCACTTGAGAGGTCTTATCCACTGAGCTGCAGGTCAGTCATTTTGCCTTAAATGCAGTCAAGTTTGAAGTGTTGGGCATCTGAACCAGACAGAAGGTCCTGCTGTGCTAACTGGGTGAGAGATGAAGCTGTTGAGTGCTCACTGATGGGAATCTCAGAGTCTTCAAAAAGTCTATAATGTGACCAGAAAGGTTGGAGAGAAGCTTTTTGGCCTGTTTTAAGAAGGTAAGTTGATTAGTACCTGTGGCACAGCTCAGAGATGGTAGCTTGTTCAGCTGCTGTGCCTAAGCTAAGTGCCTGGACTGATAAGCTCCATTCAAGTAACTGAGATGAACACTGTCTTCTGAAAATGGGGCTTCATAGAGTCAGACAATGCTTTAGCTTGGAAGGGACCTTAAAGTTCATCTGGTTACAACCCCCTGCCATGTATAAGGACACCTCCCACCAGCCCAGGTTGCTCAGGGCCTCATCCAAACTGGCCTTCAACACCTCCAGGAAGAGGGCATCCTGAACCTCCCTGGGCAACCACTGTAAAGAATTTATTCCTAATATCTAAATCTGCCCTCAAACATCAGTCCATTCCCTCTCATCCTGTCACTTCAAGCCCTTGTCAAAAGTTCCTTCCCAGCTTTCTTGTAGTCCCCCTTCAGGCACTGGAAGGCTGCTCTAAGGTCTCCCTGGAGCCTTCTTTCCTCCAGTCTAAGCAACCCCAACTCTCTCAGCCTGTCCCTGTAGCGGAGGTTCTCCAGCCCTCCAATCATCTTTATGGCCTCCCCTGGACCCATTCCAACAGTTCTTTCTTATCCTGAGGGCAGCAGACCTGGATGCAATGCTGCAGGTGGGGTCTCAGCAGAGCAGAGCAGAGGGGCAGAATTCCCTCTGTCATCCTGCAGGTCACACTGCTCTTGATGCAGCCCAGGACACAGGTGGCTTTCTAGGCTACCAGCAAACAATGCTGGCTTCTGCTGAGTTTTGCAGCTCAACTCTTGCTTAGGCACCGGTGAAAAAGTTTTTTTCCCCCTTGTTCTTATTTATCTTTCTCTTCCAACAACATTTCATGTGACACCAATTAAGTATTTTGGTGGTGGTGAGTCATTTGATAGAGAGGTACATATCCAGATGGTAAAATCACTTGGCAGTGACTTCAAGTAAAAGGAATTGATCTGAATAGATCTCTCTTTGCCAGCTCAGTAGTTTTCTAAAATTGTAATTTAAAAATAGACAATTAAGGAAATTAAGTGAGTTTATTAGAGCTCAAATAATGAACTAAAAATAGGCTTAAATGCTGGTAATGGGCGATTTCTTGAGGTTTATTGTTTCATTAATTATCCCATTTCAGCATTTCTGCCTTACCGGAATGAAAATGTTCTAAATGAGATGGCTCCTGAAGATCCGGGGATGTTTGTATCTCAAAACCTTGTGCACTCTGCCCCTCTTGGTTTTGAAGTGTTGGATGAAAACTGAGCAGGTTTGGCTTCCATGCCTAAATTCCCTTATCTCTACTGGAGGCCAAGAATATTCAGGGCAATCAGGGTGAGTATGGAGTCCAGCACCTGGGGAGGGATACCCCCTTGCAGCAGGACAGGACAGGGGTTCACTGCTGGAAAACAGCTCTGTGGAGAAGGAGCTGGGAGTGCTGCTGGATAGCAGGTTCATCATGAGTCAGCAATGTTCCCCCATGGTCAAGAAGGGCATGGTCTCCTGGGGTGCATGAAGAACAGTGTGGCCTGCAATTCAAAGGAGATTCTGCTCTTTTTCTACTTGTTCTGGTGAGGCCATACCTGGAGGACCGAGGCCAGTCCTGGGTTCCCCACTTGAGATACAGGGAACTGCTGGGGAGAGCTCGGCAGAGGCTACAAAGGTGCTGGGGGGCCTGAAGCAGCTATGTGAGGAGGAAAGGCTGAGAGCCCTGAGGCTGAGTCTGTGGAAGAACAGCCTGGAAGGGCATCTGAGCAATGCTCAGCAAGAGCTAGAGTGGGGGGCAAGAGGATGGAGCCAGACTCTTTTTGGTGATGCCCTGTGGTGGTTTTGTAGTTACCTGCCCCCCCACCTTTTGATATAAATCCCAGCTAGGACTCAGAAACACTGGAAGTTGATAAATGAAGCTTTATATTTACAGCAATGCTCAATATACAAGCAGATATTTACAATGTATAACAGATATTTACAATAAAAAGGTAATACAGAAACACCACAGCCCTCCCAGAGACCAAAATCCCCAAGAGGGGTAACCAACCACCCCTAGCACCTCTCTCCCCTTCCCCAGTCTTATCTCACCACCTGTTGATGCTGAAGATAGGCAGAGGCAGATCGGCCAGGGGGGTTAGGAGTAGAAAGAAGTTAGTAGAATTACTGAGAATTAGCTACCAAGGCAGAGACAAAGGAGACCATGCAAAGAGAAGCAGCCACAGCCAGAGCAGTCAGAAACCATCTGATATCTCGTGTTTTGGTTACAATACTTAAAAACAATTTTTTTTTTCTTTCTCAGTAAAGCTCTGGTGAAGTGCCATACTGTGTTTTCCCCTCTCAGCCAATAGTCTAATTTCTCACTCAAATTCTCCAATTAGTTCAAACCAGCACATGCCCACAGAAAGGACAAAGGGGAACAGACACAAACTGGGACCCACAAGTTTCCATCTGAAAGTGAGGAGAAAATTCTTAAGTCTGAAGATGCTGAAACCCTGGAACAGGCTGCTCAGAGAGGTTATGGTTTCCTTCCCTGGAGAGATTCTAAAGCTGTCTGGGCTTTGTGATCCTCTGGGCAAGATGATCTAGTTGGGGATGTCCCTCCTTACTGCAGGAGGGAATCGGACTGGATAACCTTTAGAGGTATCTTCCAACCCAAACCTTTCTATGATTCTATGATTGTGGGCAAGCTGCTGTGGGTGATGCTGCTTGTGACCGTTTGAGCTAGATTTCTAACTCAGACATAGGAAAAAGTAGTGAAGAGGTGAACATTCTCGGGGTAGGCTGTATAACAGCAACAATGGATAAGTTAATATAATTTCATTGGAGCATCAAGAGCCTTATGTCTGGGAAGTGCAGCTTGTTCGCCCTTCTGCTGCTTACTGCTGCACCTGCTGCTGTCTTCCCCCGCCGCTGTTTTGGCTGCTGCTTCTGATGCTTTCACCACTGTTTGACCCCTTCCCCATCCTCCTTAAGGTTATATATATATA
>VWZI01003559.1:173085-188804 GCA_013396835.1 Psilopogon haemacephalus | reverse complement strand
GGGGGGGGTGTGTGTGAATCCGCTCTAACCCAGTACACTGCTTTAGCAGGAGGTTGGCCTGGATGGTCTCCAGAGGTCCCTTCCAAGTGCTGATGTGAAGGATTAGTGATTTCCCCACTGATTTATCTGAATGTAGCTTCACTTGCTGCTACCAGCAATTAGCATTTCGAGTATTACTGACTACTTCTTACACTTCTTGAGTTATCCTGTTACGGGTTATAACCTTGGGGCTGGAGGGAGATATGCAGGCTTTGGACATTATCAATACTTTTGGTTGGAAAAGAGCCTTACGATGATGGAACACAACCATCATCTAACACCTCGATGTAGCAGCTCCAACACTCATCTCTATATATAATGTTTCCATATGTCTATGTGCTGCATTTCAGGCTGCATGTCAGGATCTCTTGACGAAGAGAATGAGCATCACCTACCTAAATAAAAGCAGTGTGCTTGGGTGGCCAGGAGGGACAGTGCCATCTTGGAGTGTATTAAAAGGGCTGTGGCTAGTAGCTCAAGATAAGTTCTCCTGCCCCTCTGGTCTGCCCTGCTGAGGCCACGTCTGGATGATTGTGTCCAGTTCTGGGCCATTCAGTTCAAGAAGGATCTCAGGGAACTGCTTGAAAGAGTACAGCACAGAGCCACAAAGATGCTAAAGGCAGTGGAAGATCTTCCGTAGGAGGAGAGCCTGAAGGAGCTGGGGCTGTGCTGCTGGGAGAGGAGGAGCCTGAAGAGTGACTTCAGTCATGGTGATAAAGATGTGCAGGGTGAGTTCCCAGAGGCTGGAGCCAGGCTCTGCTGGGTGGTACCCAATGACAGCACAAGGGGCAACAGTGGAAGTTCCATAGGAAGGCATAGGAAGTTCTATGGAAACATGAGGAGGAATTTTTAACTTGTGAGGGTGACAACCCTTGAAGAGGCTGCCCAAGTGGGGGTTATGGAGTCTCCTTCTCTGGAGATATTCCAAACCTGCCTGTATGTGTTCCTGTGTGATCTCCTCTAGGTGCTCCTGCTCTGGTAGTGGGGGTTGGAGTGAATGATCTTTGTAGGTTACTTGCCCTAACATTCTGTGATTCTGTAAGATGTCACGGAGAAACTTTCATCCCCCATTGATGACCACAAACAAGTCATCAATATATTTTTAGTGAAAAACATTCTGTGATTCTCATTCAAACTTCTGGGAGCAAAGCAGTGTTTAGAATCTGTGCATACTATTAAAATGCAGCATGGAGAGAGCCTTACAGCCTCGTGAAGATGGTTTGGTTGAGCAATTCCTGCTCCCACGAGTGTGTTCAGGAGCAGGATTTTAAATAGCAAAGGAGAAATAAATAGTAACTGGATACTTGATTGTCAGCAGCTCTCAGGAGTCTAGGAAGGCAGCGAGGGGGTTAAAGATGCTGCTGCCACTAGGTGTCATGCTGCGATCATCTCTTGAAGCATGAGTGGTTATCAGAGGTGCTGAACGAGGAAGCAGCAGCTCCTTTCTGGGCTTTAGGATCTCAAAAAAACCTCGTTTTGCAGGCTGAAATTGCCACGGGATTGTCCAGAGTATCAGGATGGGCTGGTACCTGTGCTCCTCCCAGAGTGAGAAGGGGTGGATGCCACACAGCCTAAAGGCAAATTTTTTTTTGTTTGTTTGTTTGTTTAGGTTTTTTTTGTTTGTTTTGTATAGTATATATCACAGAATCACAGAATCAGTCAGGTTGGGAAAGGCCTTTGAGATCATCAAGTCCAACCTATCATCCAGCAACTCTCCATCACACAGATCCTCTCTGCTCGGCACTGGTAAATCCATACCTCAACACTGGGGTCAGTTTTGGGGCCCTCACTCCAAGAAGGGTGTAGAGGTGCTGAAGTGTGTCCAGTGAAGAGCGACAAAGCTGGGGAAGGGTCTGGAGGACAGGGCTTTGGAGGAGGAGTTGAGGGAACTGAGAGTGTTCAGTGTGCAGAAGAGGAGGCTGAGGGCAGACCTCATTGCTCTCTACAGCTCCCTGAAAGGAGGTTGGAGTGAGGTGGGCATCAGGCTCTTCTCCCTAGAATGAGAGGAAATGGCCTGAAATGGTGCTAGGGGAGGGTTAGGTTGGAGATGAAGAACAATTTATTTGCTGCAAGAGTGGTCAGGGATTGGCACAGGCTGCCCAGAGAGGTGGTGGAGTCCCCATCCCTGGGGGTTTGCAAGAAACCTGTGGCCATGGCACTGTGGGACATGGTTTAATGGGCATGGTGGAGTTGGGTTGGTGGTTGGAGCCAATGATCTCAGAGGTCTTTTCCAACTGAAACAAATCTGTGATTCTAATAATTTCTCTAGTTTGCATTATTTCATGAGGGAGAAGTTGGTAAATCAGGAAAAACCCACAAGCTTATTTTTTGTTGTTGTTAATAATAATAATAATATTTTTTTTAATTATCCTGTCATATAAACCTCAAATGAGCCAAATAAAGATTAAAAAATCAATAAGAAACACAACCCCCAAGCAGTGTTTTCTGCAGAACACCTCTTGCAGGAAGAATTTGGTTTCATAAGTCCTGAACACAATGTCTATTTTTTGCAATTGCCTTTATAATATGGAATTCATAAGGGGAAAGAAGAATACAAAATGAGAATGAATCATAGAATGGGTTGGGTTTGAAAGGACCTTAATGATAATTCCTATCCCTCTGCCATGGGCAGGTTGTTTGGGACCTTGAGTAACCTGGCCTTGAACACCTCCAGGGAGGAGGCATCCACAACCTCCCTGGGCAACATATGCCAGTGTCTCACCACCCTCACTAGAAAGAATTTCCTCCTAATAGCCAGCCTAAATCTGCCCTCTTCCAGCTCAAAGCCATTGCCCCTCATCCTGTCACTACAAGCCCCTGTAAAATGTCCCTCCCCTGCTCTCCTGTAACCCCATTTAGGTACTAGGAGATTCCACTAGTCTCCCTGGAGCTTTCTCTTCTCTGGGGTGAACAAGCCCAACTCTCTTAGCCTGGCCTCCCAGCGTTGCTGTGACCTCCTGTGGCCCCACTCCAACAGGTCCCTATCTGTTCGGTGTTGAGGACTCCAGAGCTGGCCTCAGCACTACAGAAGGGGTCTGATCAGAGTGCAACAGAGAGGTGGAATCTCCATTTTCTGGCCACATCATCACATAAGCAAACTTTTTTTTTTTTTTTTTCAGGCATTTCAGGTGTCACAAACCTTGGCAGCCTGACCATAGCAGGTTTGAGTTGAGCAGGGGTGGAGGGCTATGAAGCCCACTCACAGGACAGCACAGAACATGGTACCTGCCCATGGGGGTGATGCTTGTGCACTTGCAGGATTGGGTCTCAATCACACTAAATGTGTTTTTATTTTAATGCCTGCTGCCTATCTGTGGTAGAGCTGCCTGGTTTCAGTCTCTCAGCTGAGTTCTTCAGTTTTGAAGGAGGCAGATCTCCTCAGGAGACTTTCACAGCAGGGAGTGCAGGGCAGGGCAGGATGGTAACAGACACGCTGCAGGTTCACACTGCTGCTTCAGCTGATTTCCTGTTCTGTACCTGTGAATTCTGCCACCTTGGGCCAGGAGCTTGCCGAGATGCACACAATCTGAAATACTCTGTTGAAGATTGCCTGTGGCTGTTGGTTTGTATTTATTTCATTGTCTTTGCTCTGTGCTTTCTGCCTGTTTGCTGTGCTGATTGGTGATCCTTGGGCCCATTCAGCATGGTGGTGAAGCATACATTGCTGGGAATTAATGGAGCAGAGAAGTTTCTCATTCCGTGGGTTTGGTGTTTCCATCACTATTTATAGTTCTATGGAATATACTTGCACACGATAGAAACTTGAACATAGGAAGTTCCATCTAAACCTCTTTGCTTTGAGGGTGGCAGAGCCCTGGAGCAGGCTGTGAGTCTCCATCTGTGAAGCAATCCAAAACTCTCCTGGACAATGCATTCCTGGGCAACCTGCTCAGCATGACCCTGCTTAAGCAGGAAGGTTGGACTAGATGAATCATGGAATCACAGAATCAGTCAGGATTGGAAGGGACCACAAAGATCATCTAGCTCTGACCCCCCTGCCAGGGGCAGGGACATCTCACACTAGATCAGGTTGTCCAGAGCCACATCTAGCCTGGCCTTAAACACCTCCAGGGATGAGGCTTCTACCACCTCCCTGGCAACCCCTTTCAAGGTCTCACCACCCTCATGCTGAAGGACTTCTTCCTAACATCCAATCTGAATCTACCCATTTCTAGCTTTGTTCCATTCCCCTCAGTTCTATCACTATCTGACACCCTAAAAAATTCCTCTCCAGCTTTCTTGTAGGCCCCCTTAAGATACTGAAAGGTCACAATAATGTCACCTTAGAGCCTTCTCCTCTCCAAACTGAACAGCCCCAATTCTCTCAGTCTCTTCTCATAGCAGAGCAACTCCTGCCCTCTGCCCATCCCTGTGGCACGTCTCTGGACACCTTCCAGCACATCCATATCTCTCTTGTAATAGTGGCTCCAGAACTGGACACGATTCTCTGGGTGGAGGCTCACCAGTGTGGAGTAAAGAAGGAGGATCAATTCCCTTGTCCTGCTGGCCACACTTCTCCTGATGCAGCCCAGGATCTGGTTGGCTTTCTGGGCTGCAAGTGCACACTGCTGCCTCATGTTGAGCTTCTCATCCACCAGCACTCCCAAGTCCCTCTCCTCAGGGCTGCTCTCAAGCCAGTCACTGCCCAGTCTGGATTTGTGCTTGGGATTGCCTCAACCCAGATACAGGACCTTGCACTTGGCCGTGTTGAACCTCCTGAGGTTGGCTTGTGCCCACCTCTCCAGCCTGTCCAGGTGCCTCTGGATGGATTCCTTCCTTCCAGCTCTGAGCCACACCACACAGCTTGGTGTCACTGGCAAATTTGCTGAGGTTGCCTCAGTGCCACTGTCCTTGGTGCCCAGAAAGATGTTGAACAAGGCTGGTCCCAGGACTGATCCCTGAGAGACTCCATTTGTCACTGGCCTCCACTGGGACATGGAGCCATTGACAGCCACTCTTTAGGTGTGACCATCAAGCCAGTTCTTTATCCATCTGGTGGTCTAGAGGTCCATTCCAACTCCTCCATACTGGGATTCTGACTTCATCTTGAAAGGAATACTGTTTGCTTGGGAGGACAGCATTAGGATGTAACATTGTCTTGAGGTTTATTGAGAGAAATGACCTATGAGGAGCAGCTGAGGGAAATGAGTTGGTTAGTCTGCAGAATAGGAGGCTGAGGGGTGACCTCATCACCCTCTAGAACTCCCTCAAAGGAGGTTGGCTTGAGGTGGGGTTGGTCTCTTCTCACATTCAACAAGTGACAGAACAAGACACAATGGCCTGAAGCTGTGCAAAGGAGGTTCAAGTTGAATATTAGGAAAAATATTTTCACAGGAAAGATTCTCAGGCACTGGAACAGGCTGCCCAGGGAGGTGGTGAAGTCACCATCCCTGGAGGTATTTAAAAGATGCATGAATGTGGTGCAGAGGGATGTGGTTTAGTGGCAGTGGCTTAGCAGCAATAGTAGGATTGTGAGCTCTAGGTGAGCTGATGGACTTAATGATCTCAAAGGTCTCTTCCAACCTCATCAGTTCTTTTGCTCTAGAAAAGGAAAAATACAGAACTGTGGAAAGATAAATGGAAAATTCTCTGTGTAAAGAGAAACACACAACTAAGTACCAAACGTGTAAGTGATTAGGCAGTCCAGCTTTTAGAAGTACCTTGAAAGTTACAGCAGGTGAGATACTGTAAAGAAATGAGGACTGCTCTGCTGATGGTGTTTTTGGAAGAGTTATGGGGTGGTTTGGCTCAGCTTCATCTGGCAGCAATCAGAATGGGGCTTCATAAAGCAATATATTCCCTGCTTGGCAGTGCAAATAAGGAGATGCAGGTGGTGCTTGGAGTGTGTAAAGTATACAGTGGTTTATGGTGGTGGTCTCTTTGCTCTGCTCTGGTGAGATCTCACCTCAGTGCTGCATCCAGCTCTGCAGCACTCAATGCAGGAAGAACATGGACCTGATGGAGCAGGTCCATGGAGGCCACAAAAATGATCAGAGGGCTAAAGCAGCTTTTCCAGAAGGACAGGTTGAGGGAGCTGAGGTTGTTCAGCCTGGAGAAGTGAAGGGGCTATGAAGACCTAAGAGCAGCCTGCCAGAACCTGAAGGAGGATACAAGAAGGCTGCAGAGAGACTGCTTGCAAAGGCCTACAGGAACAAGACAAGGGCAATGGCTTCAAACTAGAGCAGAGCAGATTGAGATTGGATGTGAGGAACAAGTTCTGCACCAGGAGAGTGGTGGAACACTGCAACAGGTTGCTCAGGTAGGTGGCTGAGGTCCCATCCCTGGAGATATTGAAGGTGAGGCTGGACAGGGCTACGGGCAACCTGCTCTAGTGGAGGATGTCTTGATGACTGCTGGGGGGTTGGACTGGATGACCTTTGGAGGTCCCTTCCAACCCAGACCATTCTGTGATCTTGGAGACCTGGATGGAGAAAAAGAGACAAGAGCAGGCTTTAAAATATTTGCATTCCAATAAGGTGAATGCCTTAAAGACAAGATCTGTGTGGTAGTTTGTTTTGATGTAGAACAAGTCTGTAGCTGCAGAGACAGCCTCATATGGCACATTTTAATTCTGACAGGATTGAAGTGCTGAGATGTAGCAGCGAAAGAAAAATCCTCAAGCAATTGGCCATTAGCACCACTGAAGACTGTTCTTAGTTTCAGCAATGCTTCAAAATATTGAGACAGCAAAAGAGCAGGATATGCAGCAGCATTTGAAAGAATGTTAATTTGTGACTAGCAGAAACACCACACCCACACCACCACCACTCACCCATCATGGATGGAGGTGTGTAACATCTCTGTTTTAATGTGGAAAGAGCTCAGAAGCTTGGCCAGTGTCCTCACCTGCAAACTGGTACCCAAGTGAAGCTTCACCAGATAGAATGAGGAAGATCCTGTGAAGCATTCGTAAGGAATTTTACAGGATCTGAGTGCCTTAGAACCACAGAAAACAATCTGTGCATGCAGGAACACCCAAAGTTAACCAAGCACTTAGAATCATAGGATCAGTCAGGGTTGGAATGGACCACAAGGATCATCTAGCTCCAACCCCCCTGCCAGGCTGCCCAGAGCCACATGCAGCCTGGCTTTACCTCCAGGGAGGAGGCTTTCAACACCTCCCTGGGCAACCCAGTGTCTCACCACCATCATGCTGACAAACTTCTTCCCAACATCCAATCTGAATTTACCCATTTCTAGCTTTCTTCCATTCCCCCCAGTCCTATCACTACCTGACATCCTAAAAAGTCCCTCCCCTGCTTTCTTGTAGACCCCCTTAAGATACTGAAAGGCCACAATAAGGTCACCTTGGAGCCTTCTCCCTTCCAAACTGAACAGCACCAAATCCCTCAGTCTCACTTACCCACTTAGCTTGGCAGATGGTCCCCAAGGCCCAGTCTTGGGGCCAATCCTCTTTAGTGTCTTTGTGCATGATCTGGGCCAGGGGATTGAGTTCACCCTCAGGAAGTTTGCAGGTGACAGTAAATTGGGAGGGAGTGTTGAGCAGCTGGAGAGTAGAGAGGCTCTGCAAATGGATCAGGACAAGCTGAGGTCAGTCCTATGAGGTTTCACAAAGCCAAGGGCCAGGACCTGCACTTGAGTCACAACAACCCCATGAATGCTCCAGGCTTGGATCAGAGTGACTGGAAAAGTGTCCTTAGGAAAAGGACCTGGGGGTTGTGGTCACAGCTGTCGGAGCATGTGCCAGCAGTGTGCCCAGGAGTTTGCCCAGCTGGCCACCAGCATCCTGGCCTGCCTCAGCAAGAGTGTGGCTAGCAGGACAAGGGCAGTGATTGTGCCCTGTACTCAGCACTGGCGATGCTGCACCTTAATTTCTGGGTTCAGTTTTGGGCCTGTCAGTCCAAGGAAGGCCACTGAGGTGCTGAAGCAGGCTCAGAGAAAGGCAGATCCAGTTGCCTCTAGAGTAGATTTAATCCTCTTCCTGGTCTGGTCAATGTGATGGTGTTAGGTCATAGACTGGACTTGATGATCTCAGGGGTCTGTCCCAGCCTCAATAATTCCATGATTCTGTGATTATGAAACTCAAATAGTCTTTAGATACCTGAATTGTTGATTTCAGGGCTTAATTTAAGTTGAAATTATTCTTTTTTTCTAGTACAAATGGATCCAAACCAGAGGAGAGCAGATTGAGAGTCGATGTTAGGAAGTTCTTCACCGTAAGGGTGGGGAGACACTGGCACAGGCTGCCCAGGGAGGTGGTGGAAACCACATCCCTGGAGGTTTCTTAAAGGCCAGGCTGGATGGGGCTCTGAGCAACCTGATCTAGTGTAAGGTGTCCCTACCCATGGCAGGGGGGTTGGAACTGGATGATTCTTGAGGTCCCTTCCAGCCTCGACAATTCTGTGATTCTATGATTCTATAATTTTCTCTTCACAATTTTTTAAGCTGGGAAGTCACCAGGGACTCACATCCTAGCTGCTCACTGATTCCTACTAAGAAACTGGAAAATGCTGTGGAGAAATCCAACTTCAAACCTTGGAAAACAGGACCCCACCATGCTGGGACTCTAGGACTTGCAGTGGGTCCACAGGTGCAAACAGAAATGAATGAGGCAGCATTTATTAGAATCACAGAATTGTTTCACTTGGAGAAGACCTCTCAAATCATTGAGTCCAACCATCAACCCAACACTACCACGGCCATTAAACCATGTCCCACAGTGCCATGGCCACAGGTTTCTTGCACACCTCCAGGGATGGGGACTCCACCACCTCTCTGGGCAGCCTGTGCCAATTCCTGACCACTCTGGCAGCAAGAAATTTGTGTCTCATCTCCAACCTAACCCTCCCCTTGCACACTTTCAGGCCATTTCGTCTCCTTCTATCACCTGATACTAGGGAGGAGAGCGCAACCCCCACCTCACTGCAACCTGCTTCAGGGAGTTGTAGGGAGCCATGAGGTCTACCCTCAGCCTCTTCTTCTCAGAAGAAAAGCTTCAGTTGGAAAAGTTATTTGTAGGTATTGTTCCTGTAGTGCTACTTGGATGTGATGTGGTCTGGGCAGGATCCTGACATGACAGAATGAGGGCAATGGCTTCAAACTAGAGCAAAGCAGATTTAGATTGGTCAGGAGGAAGAAGTTCTGCACCATGAGGGTGCTGGAACAGTGCAGTAAGTTGCCCAGGTAGGAGGTAGAGACCGCATCCCTGGAGATACTCAAGGTGAAATTGGACAGGGCTCTGGGCAACCTGCTCTAGTGGAGGATGTCTCTGCTGACTGCAGGGCGGGTGGACTTAGCTGAGCTTTGGAGGTCCCTTCCAACCCAGACCATTCTGTGATCTTGGAGACCTGGATGGAGAAAAAGAGATGAGAGCAGGCTTTGAAATATTTGCATTCCAAGTATTTGCAGGTCTCTTCCAGACTGGACCATTTTATGATTCCCTTGAGCTGATAGTTTTCTTTACCAACCACTGTTGGTCATGACACTGAACTGAACAGTGCAGCTGCTCACTAAACCAGATTCCAGCATGGAAATTCCCCACCCCAGAAATCTTTGAAGAGTGATTGTCTCTAATTTTTGCCATCTCTTTCTTTCAGGACTCCCTGATCAGTGCAAGTCTTTTGAATCTTGAATGTGCTCCTGGTAATTGATGTGCAGCTGAAATCTAATTAATAGCAGGCAAAGAACTGGGAAGGTCTTGTTTGCTTTCCTACAGCATAAACATTTTGCTGGTCACCTTGTCTGTGGGGTGGTTTGCTCTGGAGGGCAAAGTTTTGAGTACAAGGGGTTTGCATAGTTGACTGAAAGCTGAGAAGACATTCAAATGTCACAGGTGTTTGAGTCTTGTCACACTCTTCATCCTTAAGCCTTTTCACAGTCTTCATCCCTTCGGACACTTCTATTTCGCTGGCTATTTACTTAGAAAAGAGTGATAGAAGCTGCATTTTAACAGTCTTTGGGGTTTTCTGCCATTGGTGTGTCCTTGTTTCACAGAGCAGGTCTTTGCTGAGTGGAATTAATGAGTTTCGTCATAGGCCATGCCCTGCAAACACCTACAGACTGCAAAGCCAATTATTAGAAGGTCACTTTTTTCTTTGTGTTGAGTTGATCTGGAGTAGGTTAGATGATCATGATATTGTTTGCAGTGTTAGCTCTGAACCATTGCTGCTGCCACAGAACTACGGAATGGTAGGGGTTGGAAGGGGCCTCTAGAGATCATCCAGTCCAACCTTTCTGCCAGGGCAGGCTGCACAGGAACACATCCAGATGGGTCTTGAAAGTCTCCAGAGAAGGTGACTCCACAACCTCTCTGGGCAGCCTGCTCCAGGGCTCCAGCACCCTCACCATAAAAATGTTTTGGCTTGTGTTGAGATGGGATCTCCTGTGCTCCAGCTTGTGCCCTTTGTTCCTTGTCCTAGCACTGGGCACCACTGAAAAGAGCCTGGTATCTTCATCGTGACACTCACCCATCAGATATTTACAGACATTGATAAGATTCTCATCCTTCTCTTTCCAAGACTAAACAGCCCCAGGTCAATCATTCTTCCTAGGCAATCATATAGAATCATTGAATGTCAGGAGCTGGAAGGGACCTCCAAAGCTCATCCAGTCCAACCCCCCTGCCAGAGCAGGAGCACCTACAGCAGGTCACACATGAACACATCCAGAGAGAGAGTTCACAGCCCCCCTGGGCAGCCTCTTCCAGGGTTCTGTCACCCTCACAGGGGAAAAAAAAATTCCTCCTTATGTTTCCATGGAACTTCCTATGCCTTCCTATGGAACTTCCAGCACTGCCCCTTATGCTGTCATTGGGCATCACCCAGCAGAGCCTGGCTCCAGGCCTCTGGGCACTCACCCTGAACATCTTTATCACCATGACTGAGGTCAATTCTCAGTTTCCTCCTCTCCCAGAAGCACAGCCCCAGCTCGCTCAGGCTCTCCTTCTAAGGAAGATCTTCCATTCCTTTTTTTCATTTTTGTAGCTCTATGCTGGACTCTCAGAAGCAGTTCCCAGGGGTGCTTCTTGAACTGAGGGGCCCAGAACTGGACACAATATTCCAGATGTGGCCAGAGCAGGGCAGAGTAGAAGGGTAGGAGAACCTCTCTTGACCTACTCACCACAACCATTTAAATCCATTCCAGGATGCCATTGGCCACCAGATCACATTGCTGGCTCATGGTCAACCTTCCATCCACTCAGACCTCCAGGTCCTTTTCCCTTTCACTGCTCTCCAGCAGGTCAGTCCCCAACCTATGCTGCCAGAGCAGAACCATAGAATTTAGCACAGTTCAAAGATCTGAGCTTGGAATTGGTAGTCTAATTCCTTTTGCTAAAATAAAAACTGCTGGACTGGAGCAAGGAGGAGTGAGTAGGAAGAGGAAAAGTGGGGAAGTAGTGTGTTCTGCAACTGAAAATGCACTTGGGAGTGGTAAGGCATGGAAACTGAATGCAGCAGAGAAAACAGACACCAATTGTTGGTTCTGGTGTGTAGGAAGTGTAAAAGAACTGTCTCTCTTAGTTGAAAAGAGTTTCTTATACACTAACTCTTAGTTTTTCATTAGAAGTGTAACACAGAAGTCACAGAATCCCCATGGTGGAGGTAGGAAGTGGCCTCTGGATATGACCTAATCCAAACCCCCTTGCTAAAGCAGGTCACCCACAGCAGCTTGCTCAGGATCACATCCAGGCAGATTGGTTCCTTCCAGCTCTTGTCAAGCTGGGATTCCATAACGTGGCTGATAGGCAATTGATCCTTGGGCAGTTACAAACACAAAGGAAAGACAAGCTGAGAAGTTCCTTATCTCTGGGGAATTGTGTTAGCAGAAGTGACTGGAAGAGACAAAATTCAACATGGAATGATAAAGCCATATTTATCATTCTATGGAAATATACTGCTGAATGACCAAGCATAAGAGGGACATGGAATTGCTGGAGAGGGTCCAGAGGAGGCTACCAAAGTGATTAGAGGGCTGGAGAACTTTTTTATGTAGTAATAGGCTGAGAGAGTTGTGGCTTTTCAGCCTGGAGGAGAGAAGGCTCCAGGGAGAGGGTTGGACAGGAAGAAATTTAATTAAATTGAACAAGAGCAAATGTAGAGTCTAGCACCTGGGAAAGAACAACTCCAGAGATCAGTACAGTTGGGGACTGACCTGCTGGAGAGCAATGAGAGGGAAAAGGATCTAAGGGTCCTAGTTGATGGGAGTTTGACCATGAGCCTGCAATGTGGCCAGAAGGGCCAGTGCCATTCTGGAGTGTGGTTAGTAGGTCAATAGAGGTTCTCCTGTCCATCTACTCTGCCTGGCTGAGGCTACACCTGGAGTACTTGTGTCCAGTTCTGGACTCCCCAGTTCATGAAGGATGTAGAACTGCTTGAGAGAGTCCAGTGCAGAGCCACAGAGATGGTTAAGGGCCTGGAATGTCTCTGTTTTGAGGACAGCTTGAGGGAGCTGGGGCTGTACTTCTGGGGCAAGAGGAGAGTGAGAGGTAACCTCATCAATGTTGATAAATATGTAAAGGTGAGTGCCCAGAGGCTGGAGCCAGGCTCTGCTGGGTGATGCCCAATGACAGCACAAGGGGCAGTGGTGGAAGTTGAGGCATAGGAAGTTCTATGGAAACATGAGAAGGAATTTTTGTTCTGTGAGGGTGACAGGGCCCTGGAACCAGGACTCTGGAAGGAGTTTCCTTCTCTGGAGATATTCCAAACCTGCCTGGATGTGTTCCTATGTGACCTGCTCTAAGTGCTCCTGCTGTGGCAGGGTAGTTGGACTGGATGAGCTTTGGAGGTTCCTTCCAGCCCCTAACATTCAGTGATTCTGTGAGACTTTAGAGCATTCCAGTACCTGAAGAAGCTCCAGGAGAGCTGGGAAGGGACATCTGAGAAGGGCTGGGAGCGCCAGCCTGTGGTGCTCTTTATTCCCTTCCCCAGCACATCAATGAAGTCTCACTCCCAGTATCCTCCTTCCCTTCATCTCTCCAGGAGCAGCTTAGTGCTGCTGTATTTCTGTTCTGTGCTCCCCAGGACTCTCACTGCTGGGGTCTTGAGCTATCCTGGTCGTAGAGAAGCTTTATGGTATGGAAGGATCACTACCACTGGAGCCCTTCTTTCAGGTACTCCTGCAGTTTGTTTTGCTTTTGGTATGATGGCTTAGTCATGAGAACAATCAAAAACTACAACTTAACCATGAGCCAGCAATTTGTCTTCATGGCCAACTGGGACAGTGGTATGCTGGGGTACATGAAGAGATGTGTGGCCAGCAGGCTCAGGGAGAGTCTCCTCCCCATCCACAATGCTCTGGTGAGGCCATATCAGAAGTACTGTGTCTAATGTGCAGCACAGTACATTTCCACCTCAATACAAGGAGGAACTTCTTGACTTTAAGGGTCGCAGAGTACTGGAATAGGTTCCCCAGAGAGGTTGTGGAGTCCCCTTCTCTGGAGACTTTCAAGGCCTGTCTTGACATGTTCCCCTGTGACCTGAGCTTGATTGTATGGTCGTGGCATGGGGGTTGCACTCAATGATCAATTTGGGTCTCTTCCAACCCCTGGCATCCTGTGATCCTGTAATTTTGACCTCCCCAGTACAAGAGAGACAGAGAACTACCACAGAGAGTCCAGAGGAGGTTACAAATATGCTGA
Source organism: Psilopogon haemacephalus (assembly GCA_013396835.1). Lineage (NCBI taxonomy): Eukaryota > Metazoa > Chordata > Aves > Piciformes > Megalaimidae > Psilopogon > Psilopogon haemacephalus. Next base: position 175,168 of record VWZI01003559.1, on the reverse strand, counting down.
GAGGCCTGGAGCATCTCTGTGAGGAGCAAAGGCTGAGAGCCCTGAGGCTGCTGAGCTTTGAGAAGAGCAGCCCCAGAGTGGATCTAATCAATAAAAGGCTAGGGAGAAAAAGGATGGGGCCAAATTTTTTCAGTGGTGCCTAGTGACAGGACAAGGGCCAATGGGCATGAGCTGGAAGCCAGGACATTCCATTCTAAGATGAGGAGAAGATTCTTTGTTGTGAGGGTGTTGGAGCTCTGAAGCAGGGAGCACAGGGTCTCCTTCTCTGGAGAGATCCTACATCTGCCTGGACAATCTGATCCTGTGCAAGCTCCTTTGTGTGCCACTGCTTTAGCAGAGGGGTTGGACTAGAAGATGTTAAGAGTTGCTTTCCAACCCCCAAGGTTGGATCCTAGAATCAAGGTTAGATTCTAGGATTCGTTATGACCTTGGTTCTCATTCATTGTTGATGTAGAAACTATCTGCCATGATTCTTTGCAAGCCTTAGAATATAGATGTGATCACTCATAATCAATGCTGCCAGATGCCTAGAATCATAGAACGGTCTGGGTTGGATGGGACCTTCAAAGCTCATCCAGTCCAACTGCCTTGCAGTCAGGAAGGACATCCTCCACTAGAGCAGGTTGCCCAGAGCCGTGTCCAGCCTCACCTTCAATATCTTCAGGGATGGGGACCCGACCACCTACCTGGGCAACCTGTTGCAGTGTTCCAGTACCCTTCTGGTGTAGAACTTGTTTCTCACATCCAGTCTCAATCTGCTCTGCTTTCCTTCTGAATGTTTTTTTCTGAACATGTCCATATGCAAATCAGCTCCACTATGTCTGCACGGTGGTTCCAGTGCATCAAAGAGATACTTAGCCCATTCAAATGCTTCTGCACACAAGATCTGCATGGAAATGTGTTGGAACCTCTGTCTTCCTGACCAGAAAGTCTGATGACTGTAAAAAAAAGTGTTTAGAGCACAAAAGGCAGGTTTTTAAGTGTGTTTAGGTGTAGCTTTCCCTTTGTGAGCTAAGACAGATTGTGACTACACTTAAAAATATTGAGTGATTGCTTATTTGCTTTTTGGTGTGCCCCTCTCTTTGCCTAACAGTCTGCTCAAATAAGTATTCTCTTGGTAGCTCACGCAGGTGCAGTTGGGGAAAGTAGATCAGAACAATACAGCAGAAGAGGAAGACAGAAAAACATTAAATTTGGTGGCAGAACATGAGTAATATTCAATTTCAGCCTTCCCTGGTGCAACTTGGAGCCATTTCCTCTTGTACTGTGGCTTTTTACTTTGGAAATGTGACTGACCCCCACCTGACTCCAACCTCTTTCAGGGAGCTGCAGAGCCAGAAGGTTTTCCCTCAGCCTCCCCTTCTCCAGGCTAAACACCCCCAATTCCCTCATCTGCTCCTCCCCAGCCTTGTGTTCCAGACCCCTCTCCGGCTTTGTTGCTTTCCTCTGGATCCTCTCCATCACTTCAGTGTCCTTGTAGTGATTGTCCAAAACTGAACAGTTATTTGAGGTGCCCTGTTCACAAGTGCCCTATACAGGAGGACAATCTCTACCTTAGTCCTGCTGGCTACATTAGTTACTGATCCAGGCCAGGATGTTGGTTGCTTTCTTAGCCACACTGCTGGCTCATCTTTAGCCAGCTGCCAACGGACAGGTCCTGTTCTGCCGAGTACTTTCCAGCCATTCTGCCACAAGCTTATAATGGAAGGTAGAAATAATAGTTTTAGGATCAGCCCAAACAGTTCTGCCAGGACACTTGGATGGACACAAAGAATGTTAACTCATTCTGTACAATGCTTATAACTAGAGAATTTTTTTCTTTCAATTATTATTTTTTTTTAAAGAAAAAAAATGTGTTACGAAGCAATTAATTTAAAACCAAAATCTCCTAGCAAAAAGTAGTGTGGTGACTGAAATGTTCTTTTGGGAAGAAAATAATTAGAATTTTAAATGTTCCTTTTTTATCTCCAAATATTATTTTAGCTGAAGTTTGACTAGAAAATGTCCAAGGGAGGGCTGTGAGAATGATGAAGGGGCTGGAACATCTGTCTGGTAAGGAAAGGCTGAGAGACCTGGGGCTGAT
>VWZI01003559.1:131225-172987 GCA_013396835.1 Psilopogon haemacephalus | reverse complement strand
CCAGTATCTGAGGGGGGCCTACAGGAGGGCTGGGGAGGGACTGTTCACAAGGTCTTGTAATGACAGGATGAGGGGGAATGGGTTCAAATTGGCGGAGGGGAGATTTGAACGGGATGTTAGGAAGAAATTCTTCACAGTGAGGGTGGTGAGGCACTGGAACAGGTTGCCCAGGGAGGTTGTGTCTGCTCCCTCCCTGGATGTGTTCAAGGCCAGGCTGGATGAGGTCTTGAGCGTCCTGATCTAGTGGGAGGTGTCCCTGCCTGTGGCGGAGGGTTGGAACTGGATGATCTTTGAGGTCTCTTCCAACCTAGACCATTCTATGATTCTATGATTCTGTGATTCTATGTTTATAAATATCTGCAGGGTAGATGCTGAGAAGCAGATCCTAGGCTCTTTCAGTAGTGTCCTGTGATAGGAGAGGTTGTGGAGTGTGCTGGTTTGAACTGATTGGAGGATTGGAATAAGAAATTAGACTACAGGCTGAGAAAGGAAAACACTGATGATGCTACTTCACTCACAGCTTTACTGCCAAAAAAAAAAAAAAAAAATTTAAGATTTTTAATCCTAACATAGATAAGACAAAGCTGCTTGAGCAGCTTGAGCTGCTGGAGCTTCTATGGCTGCAGCATCTCTCTCCCTTCCTAGCTGGATCTGAATAATTTCACTAACTTCTTTCCTATTGCTAATCCCCCTTACTGATCTACCTTTGGTTGTCTGCTGCATAAGACAGATGGTGAGGTAAGACTGGGGAAAGGGGGAAGGTATTGGGGTGATTAGAAACCCCTCTTAGGGATTTTTGATCTCTGGAAGGAGTGTGGTGTTTCTGTATTACCGTTTCACTGTATATATCTGTAAATATTTGTTATACATTGTAAATGTCTGCTTTGTATATTGTGCAAAGCTGTAAATATAAAGCTTCATTCCTTAACTTCCAGCTAGCTGAGTCTAGCCTGGGTTATTTCAAAGTGTGAGGGGATGTGGAACTACCGAACCACCACATGGAGTCTCCTTCTCTGGAGACTTTCAAGACCTGTAGCCTGCTTTGGGTGATGCTGCTTTGATAGGGGGGGTTGGACTCAATGGTCTTCAGAAGTTCCTTCCAACCTCTACCATTCTGTGATTTTGTGATTTGTCAATTGAATTCAGATTCAAATGAACTTTTTCCCCAGGACCTGTCTTTAGTAGATGTGCTGCTCATCCATAGATATCTAGCACACAGGGTAGAGAGTGAGAAGCAGCCAAGGAAGGCTGGGAGGAAATCCATGTTTCTGCTGCAGAGAGGATTAGAAACCCTCCACAGGTTCATGTCAGACTTTCTTTACAACTCCAAGTGAGCATAGCAGGATTGCAGCTGTTTATGGACATGAGCTGTAACAGTGCTGAATACAGGCACCTCGCAGAGGTTTGGTTGTAGGGATATGTGGGTAGTACATGGGCTTCTGACTGCTCACTGCAATGTCATCAGCCATGGGCAGGGGCTTGGAGCACTTCTGCTACAGGGAGAGGCTGAGGGACCTGGTGTTGTGCAACCTGGAGAAGAGAATGCTAAATGGAGACCTAAGACCAGCCTGCCAGGATCTGAAGGGGGCTAAAAGAAGGCTGCAGAGAGACTGTTTGCAAAGGCTGCAGGGACAGGACAAGGGCAATGGCTTCAAACTAGAGCAGAGCAGATTGAGATTGGATGTGAGGAACAAGTTCTGCACCAGGAGGGTACTGGAGCAATGCAGCAGGTTGCCTAGGGAGGTGGCTGGCCTGGAGATATTCAAGATGAGGCTGAAGAGGGCTCTGGGCAGGTGGCTCTAGAGTAGGATGTCTCTGCTGGCTACAGGGTGGAATTGAACTGGATGAGCTTTGGAGGTCCCTTCCAACTCAGACCATTCTGTTCCGTGGGCCGACAGGCTCCTTAATGACACCAACAGAGGAAATCTCTTGCTCCAAAAAGGATAAGCAGACCTCTTTGTTTGCAGTAGGTATTTCCAAGTGGTGCAGCTTGTGCTGAGCAGGCTGAAAGGAGAGATTTCATTTACACACACCACCTAGATGGAAGGGATTCACTCTTCTCTACTGCACTATTCTTGTAATAATAGCACAAGCTTTGACATATTCACCTTCTACCATCAGCTTACTTCCAAAAGTCGTTCTCTTCCTTCTGATTTTCACTACTGCTGCTGCTTTCTGCTTTTTCATTGACTGTTCTCATTGACTTTCTTCCCGTTCCCCTCCCATTCTGTGCTGCCCTAGTGAGGGCATATCTGGAGAACTGGGGCCAGTTCTGGGCACCCCAGTTCAAAAGAGGCAGGGAACTACTGGAGAGAATCCACTCAATGCAACAAAGATGCTTAGGGGCCTGAAGCAGCTCTGTGAGGAGCAAAAGTTGAGAGCCCTGGGGCTGTTCAGCCTGAAGAATAGCAGCTCCAGAGGGCATCTGAGCAATGCTCAACAAGAGATAAAGGGGTGGGGGGCAAGAGGGTGGGGCCAGACTCTTTTCAGTTGTTCCCCGTAACAGGACAAGGGGCAATGGGCATGAACTGGAACCCAGGAGGCTCCACCTGAGCATGAGGAGAAATTTCTTTGTTGTGAGGGTTCTGGAGCCTTGGAGCAGAGAGATTGTGGAGTCTCCTTCTCTGGAGAGATTCCAAAGCTACCTGGGCATTATGATCCTGGGCAAGCTACTGTGAGTGCCCTACTTTAGCAGAGGGGTTGGACTGGATGATCTCCAGGGGTCCCTTCTAACCTTCACCATTCCAGAATTCTGTGAAATGTTGGTACAGAAGCAGGATGGTTAAGTGCTTCCAAATAACTCCACAAGCACTGATAAGTAGAAACAAAACCCCCAAATACAAACCCCCAAAACAACCAACCAACCAAAAGATCCCAAACCAAAGAAATAACCCCCAAAAAAGAGATTTTCTGTGCACTTTGTAATGTTCCATTAATGGTAACTTAATACGTAGCTTTGAAAATTATGTTCTCAACTCTTCCATTATTTTGGTAGTCATAGGATGGACTGATGCAGTTAGGGATGTCCCTGCTTGCTGCAGTGAAGTTGGACTGGGTGACATTTAAATGTCCTTTCCAACCCAATCCGTTTCATGATTCTACTGACTGAATTGCTGCTTTCTCTCAGGGAAAGGCAAGGGGAACCCTTCAGGGTCACAAGATCTCAGTATGATTCTAATGGGTCTAAACAGGGTGAAATATTGAAGTGTTTTCCCTGAGTCTTGATTCATGTGGTTCTGTTTATCTACAATCCTGTGATTTTTTTTTTGTGTTGCTCTTGCCACATCCTTCAAGATACTCACCAAGAAATTTCATAGAAGAATATGTTACAAACGCCTCCTGTTCTTGGTTACTGAATGAAACTGCTTGAGGGAAAAGAGAACCCTATCAACACAGAATCACACAATCATAGAAGGTCAGAAGGGACCTCCAGAGATTACCCAGTCCAACCCCTTTGCCAAAGCAGGATCACTGAGGGTAGTCCACATAGGAATACATTCAGGTGGGTTTGAAAAGTCTCCAGAGAAGAAGACTCCACAACCTCTCTGGGCAGCCTGCTCCAGGGCTCTGGCACCCTCACGCTAAAGAAGTTTCTCCTCATGCTGAACTGAAACCTTTTCAGTTCTAGTTTGTATCCATTGCTCCTTGGCTTATTGCTGTGCACCAGCCAAAAGATCTTGGCCCCCTCCACTTGACACTCACCCCTCAGCTATTGATAAACATTGATCAGATCTCCTCTCAGCCTTCTCCTCTCCAGACTCTCAGCCTCTCTTCATAGGGGAGATGCTCAAGTCCCCCAGTCCTCTTTGTGGCTCTCTGCTGGACTCTCTCCATCAGGTTCCTGTCTCTCCTGAACTGGTGAGTCCAAAACTGGACACAGTATTCCAGATGTGGTCTTACTAGGGGAAGAACCTCCCTAGCTCTACCAGTGTAGATGTGACCCTTGAATTAGGCTCACTTTGGCAGGAAATCAAGCACAGTTTAATACTTGAGATGGAAAGGACACTACACCACTCATTTAAATGTTGTGTGGGCTCTCTGAGGAAGATCAGCACAGCTTCTGCTGTGGAAAGGAGAGAATGCAAACTGCAGGTGGTGGCAAACGCTATTTGTGTTATTTATGTTTCATAAACTGATGAACTCCACTTACAGATGATTTTGAGCTACTTGTTCTTTCAGTAGCACTATCCAGCAGCAGCTGCAAGGGCAGGTTACCTGTTTGATTTGCTTTCGAGATTGATTGGGTAGCACAGGAGTGTTTAAAAGAAGGATATCTGCAAATTCCGCTCTACAGTATGAAGTTGTTGGGGTCTTTTTCTGCCTACAAAGGTAGCTTATCAAAAAACATTCCATGGAGCTGGATCAGAGCTTCTTTTTCTAAACTATCCCAGAATGGTGGATGTTGGAAGGGGCCTCTGGAGATCATCCATCCCCAACTTGCCTGCCTAAAATAAAGGGAGGGGCAATGTAACCTCCACAGTGGTTAAAAAAACAGTAAATTAAACCTGCAGGTTTTGGTTGTGTTAAGCTGCACCTCCTGTTTTGCTACAGACAAAATAACAGCACACAATTATCCTTATTGGGTACAGAAAATCTTTTAATAACAATAGTACCTTGAAGATATTAAACTCATATTTGTTATTCCCTGAAATACCTCATCTGTCTTTCATAGAGGTGTAAAGGGGATGAAAATTAGCTTTCAGAATCTCAGGATTTGAGAATTCAGAGAACTGATATTATAGTTGTTATTAATAGCTGAGCCCCTGAGTAGGGCTCAACCCCTGAGTCAAATCTAATGAAATAATGTCATTCTGGGTCTAACTGTCTTGCACAGGCTCAGAACCATCACATGCACTCAGCTTAAGAATGGCAGATCTTCGTCCTGGGACTGGTGTGCTATTAGAATCCTTTTTTTGCCAACATGTTCAGGAGTCTGTCATGAGATGTGACCTTTGTATGAGACTCTTAAAGTGCAGAGACTCTAAAAGCACCAAGATCTTAGAGTGTAAATATAGATGCTTGTGATGTAGTGCAGAGAAAGCACAGGTGGCTGTTGGTCTGTCCACCAGGTGTGGCAGAAACACACAGAAGCTTCCTATCGATGCATGTGCTTTAAGCAAAAGAAATTAGGAAATTGTAGAATAGTTTTAGTTGAAAAAGGCCTTGAAGATCATCAAGCCCAACCATTCTCTAACTCTGCCAGGGCTGGTGCTAAGCCATTTTCACCAGCATCACATCTCTGCCTCTTTGTAGCATCTCCGGGGCTGAGGATTCAACCATCTTCCTGGGGACACTGTTCCAGTGGTTGAGAACCACTTCAGTAGTTTGAAAAAGATTAGGCTGAGAGGAGGCCTTATTGCTGTCTACACCTACCTGAAGAGAAGTTGTGGAGAGGCTGCTGCTGGTCTCTTCTCACGAGTAATTAGAATGTAATTCTTACTAATTGAACCCAAACTGAGCCTGGGTAGGTTTAGATTGGACATTAGGAAGAAGTTTTTCATGGAGAGAGTGGTCAGGCACTGGAATGAGCTGCCCAGGGAGATGGTGGAGCCAACAACCCTGGATGTGTTTAAGAGTGGTTTGGATGTGGTGCTCAGAGATATGGTTTAAAGTAGGGTTATAGGTTGGACTTGGTGATTCTGAGGGGCTCTTCCAACATGGAAGATTCTGTGATTCTGTGAAAGGAGTTTCTTCTGACATCTGACCTAAATATCTTCTGATACAACTTGAGACCACTTCCTCTCATCCAGAAGCAGTCAACTGGCTGTGCAAACCTACCCTGAATTTCAGAAAATGCTCTCACTGAGCTGAGAAGTCACAGTACTGAGCAGAACTAGTTCTGTTCTAGCTCAAACCAGGACACTTGCCTGGGAAAGAAAATGAATTATGAGCAGGGTTTCAGATTCACTGAGCTTTGTGTGGGTCATAATTCCACACATTGAGCAGATGGCCCAAGGTTTCACTTTGGAGAAAAGTCAAATCTGAAAGAGAGATAGACAATGGTTGTTGCTTCTTAGAGATTCAGCATCTCCAAAACCCCAGTGACCACTAGAGAGGTGAATGACAGGTCACTGAAGGAAGGAGCAGGAATTCAGAATCACAAGAGCTAACAGGAGAGGAGGATGGAGCATTTTGAACTGAAGTGGCTAGCAAGGCAAACTAAGCAGAATGAAGGTTGAAACCTCATTCTCATCTTTGAGCAGGAAGAGATTGTTCAGGACTATAGCTGGCAAGGGCCCTTGAATCAGTTCCACATTGAGATGTTCTATGCTGATCTGGGAAGGAAGTGGTGCACCAGGTCAGTGACAAATGGAGTCCTCAGGGGCTCGCTAGTGTAAGCACCAGTATGGAATGTATTTGCATGTCATGAACTGGTCTAAATCCCTTCATTCATCTCTTGGGAGCCATCTGATAGTCTTCAGTAATTGAAGTGGCTTTAATAACTAAGACAAATCTGGACTGGGTCCTGCTAGAAGGCAAGCCTCACTTGAAATCTATTTCAAAAATACATATTAGAGAGGGAAAAAAGAAATGGAAGCTGTCCTACAGCCTGAAGCAAGATACCTTCATCTCTTTTCTTCTGACATCTAAATATCTGCTGTGGATCTTTGGCACTGAAACCCTTCTGCCAATCTAGATAAAAGGCTTATGATTATTTATTTGTTTATTTATTTAGCCACTAGATGCTTTTAAGAAAATTAAGTGCTCAGTGGCATAGTGGAACTTTTTAAATTGAAGCTTTTGGAACTTGTCCACCACTGGAAGAAACCAGCAACAGAAATGATTGTTTGATAGTTTCTGTAGATTATTGACTGGGGCACTGCCTGATGAGGAGAGGCTGAGAGCCCTGAGGCTGTTTAGTCTGCAGAGGAGAAGGCTGAGAGGGGATCTGAGCAATGTCTATCAAGAGCTGAGGACAGGTCAGGAAAGAAGGCACAGGGACAGCCTCTGCTCACTTGCACTCTGGCACAGGACAGGGGGCAAGGGATGGAAACTGTAGCATAGGAAGCTTCACTTCAAGATGAAGAAGAACTTCTTTGTTGTAAGGGTGGCATAGCAGTGGCACAGGCTTCCCAGAGAGTTTGTGGAGTCTCCTTCTCTGGAGCCTTTCTATGCCTCTCTGGATGTGTTCCTGTGCCACCTGTGCTAGGTTCTGTGGTCCTGCTGTGGCGAGGGGTTGGACTGGAAGCTCTCCAGAGGTTCCCTTCAACCCCTAGCATCCTGGGATCCTGTGATTTAAAGGTGTTTGGTCCTGTTCCTGCATAGACAACTAGAGCTTTCTTAGTATTCATCAGGGAAAAGCATTTGAGGAAGGGAGCTGGAATATTTCTCCACAGTTTGACTCCAAAGTGTAGAGTGTTGAGGAAAACATCAAGGCACAGTGACAGAACTCAAGGGGAAGACTTTGACCCTGTCATCGCCTCAGATTTGACTTCTCATCAAAAATTCATTTCCCGTCCCTAGCACTTCTTCATTGACAGGGAGTATACTTAAAGAAGGAAATATAAACTTCGTTATGTATGCAGACAGCATAAATATCATATAGATGCAACAAAAATACCTTATCCTATGAGAATTGTGCATGTCAAACTGGATTTTATAGTGCTAGAAGTTATTTTTTTATTAAATGTAAAACTTCAGCAAAATCAAGAACTGTCTACAAGAAGGATAGAGGCTGCAGTGACAGGGCAAGGGCAATAGCTTCAAACTAGAGCAGAGCAGACTGAGATTGGATGTAAGGAACAAGTTCTGCACCATGAGGGTAGTGGAACACTGGAACAGGTTGCCCAGGAAGGCAGTTGAGTCCCCATCCCTGGAGATATTCCAGATGAGGCTGGACAAGTCTCTGGGCAACTTGATCTAGCTGAGGATGTCCCTGCTGATTGCAGAGGAGTTGGACTGAGTGAGCTTTGGAGGTGCATTTCAATCCAGGCTATTCTGTGATTATGTGAATAATTTAGCATATTTTTTTTTCCCTGAAATATTGACAACAAAGATTTTCTTCTCCTGAAAGAAAGTTCCTCCATAGCTACTAGGCTGGCAGGGGAATTTCTTTTGATTGAAGCATTGTCTGGTCATTTCCAAAACTCTTTTGTTCTTCAGACATCAAGGTCTCAGGGCAATTTTTCAGCCCGAAAAGGAATTCCTGTTGTCTTTTTGGGATGGAGGGGAAAAATTAATTGTTTAGGGAATGGGATTAGACCTGGAGAAAGTTTATAGACATTGATATGCTGATAAGTAAGAGCATCTAAAATCTGCTTGGCAGCTTCTTTATGATTCCTTCTGTTTTTTATCCAGCAGGGTTGTTGACACTTCAGCTTGGCAAATATTTTAGCCCTTTGGTAAAATGATAAAGCTGTACCTGTTGAGGAGAACTTGTTTGTTGTTTACAGGCATTGCCCTAGAGAATCACAGAAACATCCAGGATGGCAAAGCCCCTCAAGATCACCAAGTCCAACCTATAACCCTACTCTACAAGATTTACCTTAAACCATAAACTTAAGCACCATATCCAAATGACTCTTACACACATCCAGGGTTGGTGACTCCACCACCTCTCATTCAGAGATATTCAGCTCCAGAAGGTGTCAAAAACTATCCAGAAGGATAAAAGGAGGTTTAATTGGGAGGAGGAATCTAGAAGTCTGTAACTCTAGAAGATCTCAATGTGCAACAAATCCTATAGGTTTATTCCGGTGAAACTTCTCCATGGGTAGAAGGCCCAGAAACCCCGAAGGGAATCCTTCTAGATTCTTTTTTAAATGAATATTAAGTGGGATGAGGGAACCTAGAGGTCTGTGGCTCTAGAAGGTCTCAAAGAGTAACAAATCCTATAGATTATTTATTCCAGTGCAACACTGGATGAAACTTCTCCATGGGTAATACGAGGCTCAGAAGCTCTAGAGGAAATCCTTGCAGATCCTTTCCAGAATGAGGTTTAATTAGGATGAAGGAACCTAATTAGGATGAAGGAACCTCAAGCTGTAAAAAAAAGAGGGGGGCAAAGAGCTGGGAAAAGCCACATTTTGCAATCTGTTGAAGAAACTCTGATTCATTTCTTACACCCAGTTTGCTGTTAGGATGGAATGATGGTGACAGACATTGATACATCAGAATTTGTAGATGCCTACAGGGTCAATTGCTGTTAAATTAATATTTGCATGTCAAACTATAATTCTGTGTGACATCTGGTATTAAATCTCTAAATCCTGATCTAAGGAGCTTACCAACTAACTTAAATCATAGGAATAAAATATAACATGAAGTGACAACTGTCCAGTAGTGTGTGTCTCTGCCAGGAAAGTTGAAAGACTTTTCTTGCCAGCAAGTGAATCACAGGATCCCAGAATGGTGGAGATTGGACTATTGGATGAGGGAAAGACTGTGTGTACTGTCTACCTGGACTGTGGAAAAGCCTTTGATATAGTTCCCCACAGAATTCTTGGGGCCAAACTGGCTACTGATGGATTGACGAGCACAGCTCTCTGGATAAAGCACTGCTGGGCAAAAGGGCCCAAAGGAGTGCTGCTCAGTGGAGCGAAATCCAGCTGGCAGCCAGGCACAAGTGATGTCTCCCAGGGCTCAGTGTTGGGACCATTTCTGTTTAACATCTTTGCTGATGATCTTGATGCAGACATGGAGTGTGTCAGCAGTGAGTTCACAGGAGGCACCAAGTTAGGTGGCAGAGTTGATCTGCAGGAGGGTAGGGAGGCTCTACACAGGGACTTGGATAGATTGGATGAATGGGACAATGTTAATGGCACAAGCTTCAGCAGGGCCAAATGTCACCTCCTGCACTTGGGCCACTGCAACCCCAAGCAATGCTAGAGGTTTGAGGGAATGTGGCTGGAAAGCTGCCTGCAGAAAGGGACCTGGGGGCTGTAATGGACAAACAGCTAAATACAAGACAGCAGAGTGCCCAGGTGGCAAAGAAAGCCAAAGGCATCCTGGCTGAAATGCTGTGTCCAGCAGGAACAAGGAGGGGATTGTCCCCTTAGTCTCTGCTCTGGTGAGGCCACACCTCAAGTGTTGTGTTCAGTTTTGGGCACCTCAATATAAGAGAGATGCAGAGGTGATGCAGAGAGTGCAGAGGAAGACAAGGAAGCTGGGAAGGGCCTGGAGAATAAATCTCATGGAGACTGAAGGAGCCTCAGACAGAGGAGTCTGAGAGCAGACCTCATGGCTGTCTACAGCTGCCTGAAAAAAGGTTATGGAGAGGTGGGTGCTCGTCTCTTCTCACAGGTCATTAGTGATAGAACAAGAGGGAATGGCCTCAAGCTGCCACTGGGTAGGTTTAGACTGGACATGAGGAAGGATTTTTTCCCAGCAAGAGTGATCAGGCCTTGGACTGTGCTGCCCAGGGTGATGGTGGAGTCACCAACCCTGGCTGTGTTTAAAGGTGGTTTGGATGTAGTGCTTGGGGCTGTGGTTCAGAGTAGGGTTCTGGGTGGGACTTGGTGATCCTGAGGGGGCTTTTGCAACCTGAATGTTTCTTTGATTCTGTGAAAGGCACTCTGGAGATCACCCAGAGTCCAACTCTCCTGCTAAAGCAGGGACACCCAGGGCAGGTTGCTCAGGATCAATGACCAGATGGGAAGGAGACTCCACAACCTGTCTGGGCAGCCTGCTCCGGGGCTCCAGTGAGGGTACTGCTGCCCCTCATCCTATCAACACAGGCCCTTCTAAACAGTTCTTCCCCAGCCTTTCCATGGGTCCCCTTTCAGATATTGAAATGCAGCTCTCAGGTCTCACTGAAGCCTCCTCTTCTCCAGGCTGAACAGCCCCAACTTTTTGAGTCTGTCCTCACAGCAGAGGTGCTGCTGCCCTCTGATCATCTTTGTGGCCCTCCTCTGGACCCAGCAAGATAATGCCCTTGTGGATTTGTCTTATTCCTCCAAGGCAAGCAAGGAGGTAACCAAAGTATATAATGAGCAGCTTCATGGTTTTGTGGCATTATGTTTCCTAACTGAATCCCAAACACTGAGTGCTCATCCCTGAGTCCCCAAGGAGAAGGGTAACCCAGTTACAGGGAATATCACACTCCTCAGATCCTTAGAGACTCAGAGGCTTTGAAACAGTTGTAGGATCATCATTAATTCTTCCAGCCTTTCTGGTTATCAAGCTGGAAATGGATCATTGCTTCATTTTGCACTGCTTCACAATTTAATAGCTGATGGAGAGTTTTTAATGTCCAAAGATGTCAGGATGTCATAATGAAGTGGAAACGTAGTGAAGTGGGACAGTGAGCTTCCAGGCTGGGACTCCTGAAGTAAAGGGAAAACAGAAACACTATTAAGCAAGTTATCTCTTTGTGTTTTCAGTGAAACAAAGCTGCCTGCATGCCCTTCCCAATTTATTTTGATTGCCAGCTGATTGCCAAGATTTATTTCAACAGAAGTCCTGCTTTGGTGAGCAGAGTTAGTTCTGAATTAAATAACCAAAGCTAGGCATGTCTGAAGTTCAACCTCTGGGAACAGGACTGAATTTCATGCTTGGTCTGTCTCCAAAAGTGGTATAACAGAGAGTTTTTACTGTGGCACACTTCAGCTTTACTGCACTACAAACCCTACTATGGAACCAGTTTCCATGGTGTCTCTTAACTGATTCCCTTCCACCAAAGGGCTAATCTTAGCTCAGTATCTGAGATCACTAATGGAACATCTACCTTACAGGGAAAGGCTGAGAGCCCTGGGGCTGTTGAGCCTGGAGAAGAGCAGCCTGAGAGGGGATTGGAGCAATGCTCAGCAAGAGCTGAATAATGAGGGGGGCAAGAGGATAAGGACAGACTCTTTTCGGTGATGCCGACAGGACAAAGGGGAACAGGCACAAACTGCAACCCAGGAGGTTCCATCTGAACATGAGAAGAAACTTGTTTGGTGCGAAAGTGATGGAGGCCTGGAGCAGACTGCCCAGAGAAATTGTGGACTCTCCTTGTGTGGAGAGATTCCAAACCCACCTGGACATTGTGATCCTGGGCAAGCTGATCTAGTTGAGGATGTTCCTGCTTACTGAAGGGAGCGGTTGGACTGGATGACTTTTAGAGGTCTCTTTTCAGTGGTGCCCACAAAATGGAACTCAGGAGATTTCACTTAAAGATGAGGAAAAAACTTTTCTGTAAAACTTTTCAGTTTTACAGTGAAGTTCTGTAAAACTTTTCAGGCTGCTGGAGGCCTGGAGCAGGCTTCCCAGAGAGGTTGTGAGAGATTCCAAACCTACCTGGAAAATGTGATCCTGGGTGACCTGTTGTAGTTGACCCTGCTTTAGCAGAGGGATTGGACAAGGCGATCTCCAGAGATTATTTCAAACCTCATCATGCTAGAATTCGGGGATTTCTCCAGCTCTTTTGAATACTTCTGAGTTCTGTGAAGCTGTGTTTTGAAACAGAACAAAACAAAGCACCTTAACTGGTGCTGTGTTAGTCTACTCAAAACTTGTTCTAGATTCCTGTGTTTTAATTGCCTCCAGACAAGGGCTAAAATTGCTCTTTATACTCTTACTGTCTTTTTTCAGACCTTTTAATCTAAAGATTACTTGATTCTAGAGGAAAAAAATAACTGGATACTGCAGATTTTTCCTCTCAAGACACAGCATTTCCTTTTGTCACAGAATTTCCTTTTGTCAGTAACTCCTTTTCAACTTGTAGCTGTTTTTAATTACCACTCCCACATCTCCTGTGCAAAGTGGGCTGATATTCATAAATGTGTAATACTTAAGACTGTTTAACCCCTTCCTGTTAGGATCATCAGGCTAGGTGACAGGTTGCAGGAGCATGATAACATCTTACTGTTTCCTCACCCACTGCAATGCTCCTTCAGAGCTTCCACAAAGCAAAGCCAGAATCAGAAGCAGTTTCTTTTCCAGATAACATTTCCACATTATTTTATTTCTGTTTCATACCATTACCAAATTGTTTTGGTTGGAAAAGACCTCCAAGATCCTCCAACCACCAACTCAACACCACCACAGCCATTAAAGCACGGTACCGCAGTGCCATGGCCACACTTTTCTTTAACATCTCCACCACTTCCCTGGGCAGCCTGTTCCAATTCCTGACCACTCTTGCAGCAAAGATTTTTTTCCTAATCTCCAACCTAACCCTCCCCTGGCACAATTTCAGGCCATTTCCTCTCCTATCACCTGAGACTAGGGAGAAGAGCACAACTCCCAACTCAGTGCAACTTCCTTGCAGGTAGTTTGTAGTGGGTTTGCAGTGACCTGCCCCCCCCCACCTTTTGAAACCCCAGCTAAAACTCAGAAAAACACACTGGAAGTTAATAAAGGAAGCTTTATATTTACAGCAATGCAAATATACAAGCAAATATTTACAAGATATAACAGATATTTACAGAAATATACAGTAAAAAAGAAATACAGACACCACACCCCTCCTGGAGACCAAAATCCCCAAGACAGGGAAACCAAACCCCCCTACCACCTTTCCCTCCTTCCCCCAGCTTTATCTCACCACTTGATGATGCTGCAGATAAGCTGAAGATCGGTCAGAAAGATTAGTGGCAGGAAGGAATGAATAGTTTTAGTGATTTTACTCTGAATTAGTTCAAGGCAGAGAGACAAAGGAAAGAAGCTGCTGAAGCCTGCACGGACCCAGAGCCGACTGACTGCGCAAGCAGACTGGCTTATCTGGATGTTTTGGGAACATTCTCAAAACAACCTTCTTTTCTCTGTCTCAGTGAAACTGGGTGAAGTGACACAGTATGTTTAATTTCTCACTCAAATTCTCCAATTAGCTCAAACCAACACATAGTTGTAGAGAGTAATGGGGTCTCCTCTCAGCCTCCTCTTCTCCAGGCTCAGCAACCCCATTTCCGCCAGCTGGTCCTCAACAGCCCTGTTCTCTGGGCCTTTCACCAGCTTTGTTGCCTTCCTCTGCCTCTGCTCCAGCAACTCAGTATCTTTCTTGTAGTTTCTTACCTACAAAAATAATCTGTAATTCATGGGTCAGGAGTAGAAGGAGAGAATAGCAAAGAGAAGAACAAATGAAATGTATCCATACTTTGCTTTTTGTGTTTTTCTTTTGTTTTGAACTGCTTTGAAAAACATCTCTAACAAAAAAAAAAAAAAAAGTGTCCCTGTATCAGAGGATAAAAGTAATAAATAAGGGGGAGTGAAATTCTGAAAACCATGTAGGAATGACCCAAATGCGGCTCAATGAACACATCATTGGCTCACCAAACTCTCGACTGCTTTGGTGCTGTTATATTTGTCTTTCTAAATTAGAAAGCCAAAAAGGTGGTGCTGGAGTGCTGGACCATCTTGTTTAAATTGTACTATTACCTAGGAAGGTTGGACCAGGTGATCCCTGAGAGTCCCCTCCAGCTTGGCATAAATTCTTCGCAATGAGAGCGGTGAGACCTTGGACCCAGTTGCCCAGGGAGGTGGTGGAAGCCTCATCCCTGGAGGTGTTTTATGCCAGGCTGAATGAGGCTATGGACAGCCTGATCTAGTGTGAAGTGTCCCTGCCCATGGCAGTGGGGTAGGAACTGGACGATCCTTTGATCCCTTCCAACCCTGTCTGAGTCTAAGAAATTTTTAAGAAATTCTCTGGCCACTCTCTACTCCAAAATTGGTAGGAGCTGCTTCTAGAAAAGTGTTTCTAAGGATTTGAAATTCGGGGCAGGTAACAAATTTTACTTCTTAATAGTGCAAGTGTGGTAGCTGATTTAGCCAAATTATCTGAAAGCTTCAGACATAGATGACCTTTGAAGTTCAAATGCCAAAACCTGTTCAGTTGGCTCTGTTGATGATTTTCCCCTTGAAACTGGACATGCATGAGCAGATGGCAAGCAGGGCACCTCCCTGACGGTTAGTGGTGCACTGTCATTTCAGATCCAGATTGCAGTTCATTAGAACAGAAGAAATGATCTCTTCTCCCTGCAATGGGATATGATGTGGAGGTGCTTGAATGTGTGCAGAGAAGGGCAGCAAGGCTGGTGAGGAGGCTGGAGCACAGCCCTGTGAGGAGAGACTGAAGGAGCTGGGGGTGTGCAGCCTGGAGAAGAGGAGGCTCAGGGCAAACCTCATTGCTGTCTACAACTACCTGAAGGGAGGTTGTAGTCAGGCGGGGTTGGTCTCTTCTGCCAGGCACCCAGCGACAGAAGAAGTGGACACAAGCTCAAGCTGCAGCAGGACACGTTCAGGATGGATGTGAGGATGAAGTTCTTGCCAGAGAGAGTGATTGGCATTGGAATGGGCTATCTGGGGAGGTGGTGGAGTCCACATCCCTGGGAGTGTTCAAGAGGAGGCTGGATGAGGCATTTGGTGCCATGGTTTAGTTAATTAGAAAATGTTAGGTGATAGGTTGGACTGGATGATCTTGGAGGTCTTTTCAAACCTGGTTAATTCTATGATTCTGAGATCTCAGTATTAGTCTGGATTCTGAAAGAGAAAAAGTTGCAGTAGTTTCTGTTGATCCTAGGTGTTGGTACTGAAGTGCATATAGTACAAGACTTGGGTTCCAATCTTGGATTTCATGAAGCCATAGAATGGTAGGGGTTGGAAGGTACCTCTGACAGTGATTGAGTCCAACCCCCCTCCCAAAGCAGGACCACCTAGGGCAGGTCACACAGGAATGCATTCAGGTGAGTCTCGAAAGCCTTCAGAGAGTGAAGCAGTGGAATTTGTCACTGAAGTTCCTCAGACAAGTGGCTCAGTTATTGGTTCTTGATTACTCCCTCCATGCAATGTGTGATTTTTATCCAGAATAGTGTAAAATTTAATGACTACTTTTGAAGTGCTATTAGCATCTGAGGCACCAAAACATTTGTGCCTGGTGTGGTGTGCTATGTGCTAATCTGGGAGCAGCAGGCAGAGCACCAACCTGGTCAGGAAAACTTGCCAGGCTTTTGTTTTCAGCACTGGATGAGGACACCTGACGTCTTTCAAAACATGCTTTGCTCTATGGGTACAGAGAAAAGAGTGGAATAAAAAGAGCAGTGACCCTGCATAGATAGAGAGAAGTAATGGAGGGTCAGGGCTGGACTGGCCACCACATGACTGACAGACTCTCTATGACCCCTCCACCTTAGGCAAAGGGAAGAAGAGAGGGAATCTTGTGGGTTGGGAAAGAAGCTGAACTAGCTGAGGTGGAAAGAAGAATCACAGAACTTTAGAGGTTAGAAGGGACCGCCAGAGATCATCCAGTCCAACCTCCTTGCCAAAAGAAGGATCAGCTAGGGTACTCCACAGAGGAATGCATCCAGAAGGGTTTGAAAAGTCTCCAGAGAAGGAGACTCCACAACCTCTCTGGGCAGCCTGCTCCAGGGCTCTGGCACCCTCACTCTAATGAAGTTCCTCCTCATGCTGAGCTGAAACCTTCTCTGTTCCAGGTTACATCCATTGCTCCTTGGCTTATTGCTCTGCACCAGCCAAAAGAGCTTGGCTCCCTCTGCTTGACACCTACCCCTCAAATCCAATGAAGCAGAGACAGAGAGACACAAAGCAATATGGACCCCAACCCCTGATGACAATAATGTCACCATTGGCACCACTGATGCTGGGGGCAGACACTGGGGGAGTCCCAGACTGGTCTTGGCAGCAGATAGGAACTGGATTTAGGAGATAGAACTGGAGAACAGATAGAGCTGGAGGGGAGGTTTAGGTTGGGTATTAGAAAGCACTGACACACAGAAAGGGTGATTAGCTACTAGAATGGACTGCCCAGAGAGGTGGTGGAGTCATCATCCCTGGAGGTGTTTAAGTGGAGATTGGATGTGGCACTTGGTGGCATGGTTTAGCTGATGCAGTGGTGTTAGGTCATAGGCTGGACTTGATGATCCCAGAGGTCTTTTCCAGCCTCAGTGATTTTGTGATTCTATGTAGAAATCATCTCAGGGCTGTTATGAATCAGCCAGTGTTGTGAGATTGGAGGATGTGACAGAGGCTGGATTGGAGAGGAGGAAGAGTGATGTTTCTCAGGTGAAATGTAGAAGTGGCTTTGTACTGAGGAGGTTACTTCCAGTAGAAGTTGAATGTGAAAGAAAGGTAAAGCAAGGGTTATTCTTTTTCCTTCACACTGACTTTCTTTTTTTTTCTCTCTCTCTGTGATGTGTGGAGGCTTCATGAAAACTCTGGTAGTTGTGGAGGGGTGTATTCTTTTTTATGGAAACTTATTTCTGTCGAGGGAATGTTTTGTAAAAGGCTCTCTGTCCTTATGTGCTTTAGCTTTGATTATTCATGTTCTCAGGAAAAGAGCTATGAATGAATTTTTCATCAGTGCCAAGAAGCATAGGAGAAAAATCCTTAAGTCTTTTATATATTTCAGCTGAACTTACTTGCAGTTGCTGCAGTATTTTGTTCCAAGGCTGCTGTCCTTCAGCAAGTTCAGTATTACTCCAGGGAGAAAGTTTGAGAGTTGTTACAAGCAGAGGATTTTGGTGAAGCAGAGGACAAAGTGACAGACAAATGTCCCTGCCAGTGACAGAGGCGTTGGACCTAGGTGGTCTTTAAGGTCCCTTCCAACCCAAACAGTTCTGTGAATCCATGGATCTATAAATCTGTGTTGTGTAGGACACATCTTTGGTGGATGTCACTGCCTCCAGGGTCTTTGAAATTAGCACAAATATGGTGATGTTATAAATTGGTGTTTGAGAGGCTCTTTGGGCTTGCAAGCTTTAATTGTCACAGGCTTT
Organism: Psilopogon haemacephalus; assembly: GCA_013396835.1. Taxonomy (NCBI): domain Eukaryota; kingdom Metazoa; phylum Chordata; class Aves; order Piciformes; family Megalaimidae; genus Psilopogon; species Psilopogon haemacephalus. The sequence continues at coordinate 155,339 of VWZI01003559.1, read as the reverse complement.
CAGTCCTTGTATTCCAAATACCCAGAGGAAAATCCACATTTTATGATCTGCTGTGCTATGGTATGGTGTGCTGTGGGGGTTTTACAGTTTCCCTGCAGCATCTGGTGCAGGTTGCCTATGTGAAGGGAACTGGGTTAAATGCACTAAGGTTTCTGGAGTGTCTTCTACCTTGTTTCTGACTGGAACTATTGGAGTTCCCATTTTAAGGCTTAGATCTCAAAGCTTTCCAACTGGACCTTTTTGTTGCTTTATGTGACATTTGACAGTCATGGATCCCAAGATGTTAGGGGTTGGAAAGGACCTCTGGAGGACTTCCAGTCCAACCCCCCTGCCACAGCAGGACCACAGAATCTGGCACAGGTGGCACAGGAACACATCCAGACAGGGATCCAGAGAAGGAGACTCCACAACCTCTATGGGCAGCCTGTGCCACTGCTCTGTCACCCTTACAGCAAAGAAGTTCTTCCTCCTCTTGAGGTGCAGCTTCCTATGCTACAGTTTCCACCCCTTGCCTCTTGTGCTATGGCAGGCCACAAGTGAGCAGAGGCTGTCCCTGTGCCTTCCTTCCTGTCCCCCAGCCCTCAGCTCTTGATAGACATTGCTCAGATCCCCTCTCAGCCTTCTCCTCTGCAGACTGAGCAGCCCCAGGGCTCTCAGCCTCTCCTCATCGGACAGTGCCCCAGGCCCTTCTGCATCCTTGCAGCCCTGCATAGGACTCTCTCCAGCAGAGCCCTGTCTCTCTTGAACTGGGGAGACCAGAACTGGATGCAATATTCTAGCTGGCGCCTCCCCAGGGCAGAGTAGAACAGGAGGAGGACTTCCCTCAATCTGCTGGACACACTCCTCTTAATTCCCTCCAGGACCCCATTGGCCTTCTTGGCCAGCAGGGCACATTTCTGTCCCATGCAGAACTTGGTGCCCACCAGCTTTCCCCGGTCCTTCTCCACAGGGCTGCTCTCCAGAAGATTCTCTCCCAGCCTGTACTGGTGCAGTTTATTGCTCCTTTCCAGGTGCAGGACTCTGCACTTATCCTCACTGAAGGTCATGCACTTCACAATATTTTTTTTTTTTCCTGTTCACAATACCTCAGGTGTGGTTCTCTTGGGTATGTCCCAGTGCCTCACGTGGAGTGAACTGACCCTGATGATTTTCAAACCCAAGCATTTTTGTGATATCTTCTCTGAGTATTGGTGATTTGACAGGCAGCAAGCTTCAGCAGCCCAGAGATTACAACTTCTTTTTTTTTTTCTTTTTTTTTTTTTTTTTTCCCCTCTAGAATACTGGAAAGTTGTTACAGAATCAGTTTAAACATCGCAGGGAGTAGAAACAAATAATTAAACTTCACTTCTTGTCAAACCGATTGGAACCGAACAGCCCCTGAAGGGCTACAAATTCACTCAACAAAGTGAAGACACCAAGAGTTGAGCTCTCAGCTTTTGTCATTCCTCAACAAGCTAATCTGAGTCATCATTCCTAGCTCGGTAATGATTGCTCTCATTCATCCTTTGTTCTGAGTTGATTGTTTCTCTGTTTTCACTCCTTGTAAATCAAGCTCATCAAAAGAAATAGTTGGGGTTTGGCATGTGGGAAATGTGCCTTAAAGCAAGCCAGGAGCAATGCCATAGCACAGTGCTGCCCTTGTTTGCTGACCTGCTCCCTGTAGGGATCCATCAGAGCCCCTCACTGGAAGCTTACAGCAGGTGATTCATGTTCTGCCTGTACTGGTTGGTTTCAGCAAAGTTCTTCTCACATTGTGTTTCTCCTTCTCTGAGGGGCAAGAGGGTCTAGAGCATGAGTCTTAGGAGGTCTGGCTGAGGAATCTGGGGTTGTTTAGTCTGCAGAAGAGGTGGGTGAGGGGAGACCTCATTGCTCTCTACAGCTCCCTGAAAGCAGGTTGCAGTGAAGTGGGGGTTGTGCTCTTTTTCCCTAGTATCCGGTGATAGAATGAGAGGAAATGGCCTGAAATTGTGCCAGGGAAGGTATAGATTGGAAATTAGGACAAATTTGTTTGCCGCAGTAGTGGTCAGGGACTGGAACAGGCTGCCCAGAGAGATGCTGGAGTCCCCATCCCTGGAAGTGTCCCAGGAAATTCATGGCCATGGCATCTAGGGCCATGGTTTAGTGGCCATGGTGATCTAGGCTTGATAGCTGTACTCAGTGATCTTAGAGGTGTTTTCCAACCAAAACAATTCCGTGATTCTATGCTTGTAAAAGAACCTGGCTGCCCAGAAATGTTGCTGAGTCTCCTTCTCTAAAGTGATTCTAAACCTGCCTGGACAATGTTATCCTGGAAAACCTGCTGTGAGTGCCGCTGCTTTGTTGGCCAAGTTGGCCCAGTCCCATGCACAACTCCAGGCTGGGTGGCAAATGGCTGAGAGCAGCCCTGAGGAACAGGACCTGGAGGCCTGGGTTGACTAAAAACTCAACATGAGCTGGCAGTATGCTGGGATGCAGCAAGAGCAGCGTGGCCACAGGGCAAGGGAGGGGATTCTGCTCCTTTACTCTGCTCTCCTCAGACCCCATCTGGAGTACTGTGTGCAGTTCTGGAGCCCCCAACACAAGAAGGACATGGAAATTGGAACCAGTCCAGAGGAGGCCATGAAGACTCTCAGAGGGCTGCAGCAGCTCTGCTCTGAGGACAGGCTGAGAGATTTGGGGTTCTGCAGCCTGGAGAAGAGAAGGCTTCCAGAACATCTTGGAGTGGCCTTCCAGTGTCTGAAGAGGGCTACAGAAGGGCTGGGGAGGGACTATTTGCAAGGTCTTCTAATGAGAGGATGAGGAGGAATGGGTTTAAAGTTTCAGAGGGGAGATTGAAACTAGATGTTAGGAGGAAGTTCTTTGCAGTGAGGGTGGTGAGACACTGGCACAGGTTGCCCAGGGAGGTTGTGGATCACAGAATCACAGAATGTTGTCTTCCATCACATGATCCACAGCCTCCATGGAGATGTTCAAGGCCAGGTTGGATGAGGCTTTGAGTGACCTGTTCTAGTGGGAAGTGTCCTTGCCTATGGTGGGGGATTGGAACTGGATGACCTTTGAGGTCCCTCCCAACCTAAACCATTCTATGATTCATTCTATAACAAGATGATGATCAGAGGTCCCTTCTAATCCTCATCATGCTGCCATTCTGTAACCTCAGAGCTGCCACACTTCTCTCACCTAAGCAATAACTTCTGCCCTAAATGGATGCATGTTCATGTGGACACTTCTGTATCGTGATAAGAAAACCTGGTTTCAGTGTTTGTTCCATGGTCAGCACTTTAAAAAACCCTTGCCACCACAGAAGGCTAATGAGTTCTCTGCTTTAATATGACTCACCCCATCCTGCTGCACTGTCAAGGCTTAGAGCTGGGCTGGCTACCAGACAGAGGCTTTCTCTGAACCCCTCTACCATTCCCAAAGGGAAGAGAAGTGAAATAAGGGAGAGACATTGATTGGTTGGAAAAAACAACCCAAACAACAAAACAACCAAACAACAAATCAAAACTCAAATCTAAACTAGCTTCAGTAAAAATAACAATAACAAAATTAAATAGATCCAAACCAGCATCTAAGCCAGGTCCCCAGTGGCAATTTTTGGGCTGTTTATTTTTGCATTCTTTGTCATAGGCGAGTGTAACAAGATGTTTACTTTCTAACAGGGCTCTCAGAGGTGACAGGCAAAATGTTGCTGGCATTTTAGGCAAATGTCAGGTAGTAACAAACTTTGAGAGACCATAATGTGATGGAAATGAGCAGAGCAAAAATTATCCTGCTAAGGAATCTGGAGAACTGGTCACTTGGCATCTTCCAGCTGAAGCAGCCTTTGTTATGGTTGCTCACTGTCTGTCACTGTGGCAATTACTGTGTGAATAATGTTAGCTTTCTAGTTCTACATTTTCTTTTCCTCTCTGTAAGGAGAGCTGAAGTTTGTTTTGATTGAGTCTTCCTCTCTAGAGATACTCAACACCTACCTGGGTGTGTTCCTGTGTGACCTGCTCTAGGTGCTCCTGCTCTGGCGGGGGGGGGGGGGTTGGACAGGATGAGCTTTGGAGGTCCCTTCCAGCCCCTGATATTCTGTGGTTCTGTGGTTGTGCTAGGCTACATTACCCTAAAAGATGCCATCTCTGATGCGTTGAGTTGCTGAAGAAGATTATGACTACGCTAAAGAATCCCATTTTGGTTTTGATCACTCTTTCCAAGATGCAGTGTGTTACTTGTGGGGCTGGAGACAATGGTGCTCAAGTCAGGGAAGTGTTATTGTTTTTACTTTTCTGATCAGGAACAGACTTGTAGTGACAGGATGAGGGCAATAGCTTAAAATTAGAGCTGAGCCGATTTAGATTGGATGTTAGGAACAAGTTCTGCACCACGAGGGTGCTGGAACAGGTTGCCCAGGGGAGTGATTGTGGATCTATCCCTGAAGATATTCAAGGTGAAGCTGGACAGGGCTCTGAGAAACCTACTCTTGTGGAGGATGTCCCTGCTGACTCCTGGGGAGTTGGACTGGATGAGCTTTGGAGGGGTCTTCCAACCCAGCCCATTCTATGGTTCTATGACAAAGCAGCTGTTAAAGAAGTCACGGGAAAATGTGGCTTGTTTTGAGGCTCAGTCCAGCACCTTCACAGAAGGCTTTACTCTTGCTGGTCAGAGTTCTTTTTACTCATCTCCTGCAGCTTTCAATTTCCAGTTGTCATCTCCTTGCTGCTTTGGCACAATGGATAACTGGAAAGTAGTTTGGGGTAAGAGGTGAAGCTTAGCATTAAGATTTGATGAAGAAGCTGCAGCAGTGCTCTGGATAGTCTCATCAATAAATCATGAATTTGAGGTTTAGAACTCTTAATTCTAAAATGATGCTGTTGTTTAATGTGATGCTGTCTCTCTTGAGCAGGGGAACCCAGACCTGGATACAACACTCCCATTGTGGCCACGTTTTTAGCTTCAGAATTTGTTGGCTGATTGTATAATACAGCAAGCTCTGCCTGCATGCATGTGTGCAGTAGCTGTGCTGTCAGGAGCACATTTAGATGTACATTCTCACTTCAGGAAGACATTTGACTCCATTTCATGAAGACAAGGTTCATTTGGATCATTAAATCCTACGCTGTTCTGGTTAATAAAACAGAAAATCTGCCTGGGCTGTGCTGTGTTTCTCTCTGTGACTCAGGGAAGTCTTCACCTTCCCCCAGCTTGTTGAGTCATTCAGCAGATTGGGTTTTAATACCAAATTTATTTAGATACTCTTGATTAGGACATGGAACTGTTGGAGAGAGTCCAGAGGAGGGCCACAAAGATGATCAGAGGGCTGGAGCACCTCTGCTATGAGGACAGGCTGAAGGAGTTGGGGCTTTTCAGCCTGGAGAAGAGAAGGCTTCGGGGAGACCTTATAGCAGCCTACCAGTATCTGAGGGGGGCCTACAGGAGGGCTGGGGAGGGACTGTTCACAAGGTCTTGTAATGACAGGACGAGGGGGAATGGGTTCAAATTGGCGGAGGGGAGATTTGAACGGGATGTTAGGAAGAAATTCTTCACAGTGAGGGTGGTGAGGCACTGGAACAGGTTGCCCAGGGAGGTTGTGTCTGCTCCCTCCCTGGATGTGTTCAAGGCCAGGCTGGATGAGGTCTTGAGCGACCTGATCTAGTGGGAGGTGTCCCTGCCTGTGGCAGGGGGGTGGAACTGGATGATCTTTGAGGTCTCTTCCAACCTAGACCATTCTATGATTCTATGATTCTGTGATTATGTTCCATGTGGGTCGTATCTGTGAGGTGGATGCTGTGTGCCAGTAGAAGGGTTTCTTTCATAGACAATGTCAGCACATTCAATTTTATGGATATAGGTAAAGTTTCCTAGTAATTAGGTAATGTTTTTCTGGTGCAAGTAATAAATTAAAATGTAACTGTTGATCAGTTCTGGGAGCTTCAGAGTGCCTGGTTGTGTACCTTGTGCATAATAGAAAGCCTCTATCTTTTGTAGTTGTGGGTTTGCCCTGCTCAGCCTTTTCTGTCTTTCTGCTGGTTGATTTAAGGAAACTTGTGCCTGTGTTCAGCTCCATCTTACCTTCCTCCTTCCCTGGCTGCTGTCGCTTTGATACACAAAGTCCTGAATGCTGAGACATTTTAGGAAGGAATGGAATGCAGTGATCAGTTAATTTGTGTTTTCTTTCTTAGATATTTCTTTAAGGGTGGCTGTGTCACTGATTTCAAAGCTGTCTTCTATACAGAAGACCACAAATTCCCTGCATGAATGGTTGGAAGGGACCCCTGGAGGTTGTCAAGTACAGTCTCTGAGCAGTGACAGGATTCTTCACAGCAGCTTGCCCAGGATCACAGTGGCCAGGGGAATTTGGAATCTTTCCAGTCAAGGAGACTCCACAACCTCTCTGGGCAGCCTGTTTCAGGGCTCTGTGATCCCCCACACCAAAGAAGTTCCTCCTCTGGGTTACAGCTGGTATCTACTACCTCTTGTGCTGCCACTGGGAACCACTACAAGAGTCTGCCCCCATCCTCTTGCCTTATCACTGCTCAGATGTCCTCTGGGGCTGGTCTTCTTCCAGCTCAAAAGCCCCAGGGCTCTCAGCCTTTGTTCTTCACAGAGATGCTCCAGGCTCCTCAGCACCTTTGTAGCCTCTGCTGGATTCTTTCCACAGTCTGTGACCTATGTTTATGGATGATAATTTAAAAGTCTGCTGTGCTTTGTGGTAGGTTGAGGTGATCCACTTGATCTGTGATTTCTGTGGCCGAGGGCAAAAAAATGCAAATTTAAATGGAACTTTTGTAACAGAAATCAGGTTTAGAGCCTCAATGTCAGAATATGTTTTAATGTCCCCTTTCCACTATCACAACAAAAGTTCACCATCGTTTTCAGAACAATTTGCTTGCCTTTGCCACTCTTTTTTTGCAGCTAAAGAAGCATTAAGGAGGATGAACTGAAAGTTGAAGCTCTTCAGCTCCAGGGAGGCCTTAGAGCATCCTTCCAGTTCCCGAAGGGGGCTACAAAAGAACTGAGGAGCGACTTTCTCAAAAGACTTGTAGCAATAGAATGAGGGGAAAGGGATTGAAGCTGGAAGAGGGGACATTGAGACTGGAGGTTAGGAAGAAATTCTTTCCAGTGAGGGTGGTGAGACACTGGAACAGGTTGCCCAGAGAAGATGTGGATGCCCATGGTCAGGTTAGAGCAGCCTGGTTTAGTGGCAGGTGTCCCTGCCCATGCCAGGGGGGTTGGAACTGGGTGATCTTTGAGGGCCCTTCCAACCCAAACCATTCTGTGATTCTATGGCTCTGTAACCTCTTTGGGAAAACCTTGTTTTGCTTTAGTTTCTCCTGCAGAATTGCTTGGTCCAGCCTGTGCATGGCTGGAAAGAGAGAGCAAAACAAGAAAAGAAAGGTTCCCTTATGTCTTTAAACTCCTTATTCTTCCTTTTTTAGTTATTATTTATTTTATTTTTTTGTTCTCTGTTGTTTCTTCAAATTCAGAGCAATTTCATCTCCTAACAGCCTTGTTCTTGAGTTTAGCTGCAAGCCATTCCAAGTCAAATCCCCAAGTCCTCACTATTCTCTTTTCCATCTGCATGCTGTCCCTTTTCAGAGTGAACTTCATTTCCCTAAGTATTTCTCCTGTGTGAGGTAATTTTTCTTCAGAATCTCTCATACTTCCTTCAAGTTGCAACTGGCAGCTGATAATTTATGCTTTGCTTGGGGTGATCCTGTCCTCCGCATGGGAACGGCTGTAGCTGGTGGCTTACAAGGAAAGGTTTGATCTTTTTCTTCAGGAGGTTAAAGTTGTTGTGAAGATGTAAATGAGGTTTCTCCAGTCTCCGAAATAAACTCCTGGAGATTCCATATGGTCAATATTGGCCACATTCTAAGTGTTTGAATTCCATATCCAGTTTAAGAGACCTAGAAAACTTCTTGGTCATGTGGGCACATTGCTGGTTCATGGTGATCATGGTTGAAGGGAATTTTTTTTCCTTATTTTTTTTACTTGGAAAACTCTGTTTATTGTGGTGGTACTCATAGAAATTAACTTTCACCCTGGTTATTGCTTTGCCTGCCTTATTTTTTACATGAGTTGATGCATTTCAAAGCCTCTTACAGGAATTTATGGAGTGCCATGGATATTTGCGTGAGTTTTGGAGAGCGCTGGTTGAGATGGAAGATGGATACATCCAGCCTGTAATTTCCCAGGTGCATGTCTGTGGCATACTTGCATGAAATCATGGAATGGTTTGGGTTGGAAAGGACCTCCAAAGTTCATCCAGTCCCCTGGAGTCAGCAGGGACATCCTCCGCTAGATCAGGTTGCCCAGAGCCCTGTCCAGCCTCACCATGAATCTCCAAGGCTGAGGCCTCAACCACCTCCCTGGGCAACTGGTTGCAGTGATCCAACACTGTAGTGGTGCAGAACTTGTTCCTAACATCCAGTCTAAATCTGCTCTGCTCTCATTTCAAAACATTTCCCCTTGTCCTACAGGCCTTTGGAAACAGCCTCATGAATCTACATACTGCACAGACAGAATCAATTCCCTCTCAAGAGAGAATGGTAGTCTAAAGGGAGGAAGTTCTTCACAAGGAGGGTAGTGAAATCTTGGAACAGGTTTCCCATGATGTGATGGAGGCCCCACCTCTGGAGACATTCACGGTCAAACTTGATGGGACCCTGAGCAACCTGGTCTAGTTGGAAATGTCCCTGCTGACTGCAGGGAGGCTGGACAAGATGACCTTTGAGAATGTCTTCCAACTCGATGCATCCTGTGACTCTTCTAGCAAACAAAAAGAGAAAAATCATTCTAGGAGGAAAACTTTTATCATCCATAATGCCAGCTTGCCTGAATCTGTCCAACACCTCCCTCAGCAGCCTGTTCCAATGCCTGACCACTCTTTCAGTGGAGAGAAGTTAGTGAGTGAGAGCAAATTCTCTACCATTTCTAACATGGAAATTGTATTTTGCTTTTATTATCTTATTACACTGTAAAAAACCCCAACAAAACACTTGTTTTTTTTTATTTCTTGTTTATTCTGGAAAGAAAGAGCCAAGCTTTGGATCAAAGTCTTAACATTATAAATGGTAAATCTTGCATGACTCTTCGGAGGCAAAACTATGCTGAGAGCTTTAGAAGTCTCTCCTTTTGCAATCCTTTTGTTTCAGCATCGTAGAATCATAGAATAGTTTAGACTGGAGGGGACCTCACAGATCATCCAGTTCCAACCCCTGCCATAGGCAGGGACACCTCTCACTAGAACATGTCACTCAAGGCCTTTTCCAACCTAGCTTTGAACACCTCCAGGGAGGGAGCAGCCACAAGCTCCCTGGGCAACCTGTGCCAGTGTTAAGCCAAGTTTAATTACAATGGGAAGCTTCCACTTCTCCCTTGAGCATTTTCTTGTAATAATCTTTCTAATGGAGTGGTCCTCTTACGCATATGAAATCTTCTTGGGTTTGGAGCATGTGGATCTTTATTGAAATGAGCACATTCCCACTGGTCTGTTCAGAATGTCTGTTCAGGGAGGGAAATTGATGTATTCATGAAGCCTGGCATCTGCTACCGTCGGATAGTTACAGTTTGTATTCCCTTGACAGCCCTCAAGAGATAATGGAGAAGACTTTGACTCGTGTGGATCTGCAGATGCATAGTACCCACAAAGATATTGTTCCTAGCAGTCATTGTTTTGCTGCCTTCATAATGGTTGCATCCATTAAAAATGCCACCAGTGGTCAATTAGTGGTTGTAGTTGATAGTTCTGCTTCAGTGTTTCTTGCAGCGGGTAGCACTTGCAGTGATTGCTGTCCAATAGGTACTGAAGAGTGTCTGTGGCTCCTGTGGAGAGACAGAGCTCTGTACCACACGGAATCACAGAATTAACCAGGACGGAAAAGATCATTGAGTCCAACCTATCACCTAACACCTTCTAATTAACTAAACCATGGCACTAAGTGCCTCATCCAGCCTCCTTTTAAACACCTCCCGGGATGGGGACTCCACCTTGGACTTTAGGATGTAAGAACCTGCTGGAGAGGTGAGTCACTCTCTTGGGATAAATTTTGTATCAGTTCAGTGCTAGAAGCAATTCAGTCAGCAGCTGTTGTGTTCACAGAATCACAGAATGTCAGGGGCTGGAAGGGACCTCCAAAGCTCATATAGTCCAACCCCCCTGCAGAGCAGGAACACCTAGATCAGATCACACAGGAACACATCCAGGCAGGTTTCGAATGTCTCCAGAGAAGGAGACTTCACGACCTGTCTGTGCAGCCCGTTCCAGGCCTCCAGCACCCTCACAGTGAAAAAGTTTTTCCTTTTGTTCCTGTGAAACCTCCTCTGCACCAGCCTGCACCCATTGACCTTTGTGCTGTCATTGGACATCCATGAGCAGAGCCCAGCTGAGTGCTCCTGACACTGCCCTGCACATCTTTATCACCATGACTGAGGCCACCCCTCAAACTCCTCTGCTCCAAGCTGTTTTTATTCAGTACCTGTTGTGTTCAGCAGCATTTAGTCTCCCTTTCTGGCTAAGTTCCCATGCTCTCCACACACTTCTGAACCTCAACAACAGGAGGCAAGTCTGAAACACGTAACAAAGCAAGGCAATATGCTAATGCTGCTAATGTACAAAGCAATGTACAGAGCAGCAATTCAAATGGTGAATGTGTAAATCATCGAATCATAGAATGTCAGAGAACAGAAGGGCCCTTGAAAGATATCCAGTCCAGCTCCCCTGCCAGAGCAGGAACACCTAGAGCAGGTCACACTGGAACACATCTAGACAGTTCTTGAATGTCTCCAGGGAGGGAGGCTCCACAACCCCCCCGGGCAGCCTGTTCCTGTGCTCTGTTGTCGATGCTACTTGTGTCGCTGCCCGCATCCTCCAGCACTTGTTGCAGGCAGTAAGCTGACAAAAGCAACAACACACTTTGGATGGAAGCAGGTGCTCTTTATTCCAGGCCAGTGCAAGTGTGAGGTCTGTGCAGGACCGAGAGCCAGTGACAAAAGAACCATGACCAAAAAGCTCCTGTCAGCCTCATGGTGACTCCTTTTATCTCACCATACAAAGAAGGCATTAACATAATCTAGGCAAGGATAGCCCACTCATTAATATGCATGATAACCTGTTATTCTCTAACTACATGTCTGTTATCTCCTACTCCTCTGTGAGAAGCAACTTGGAGCTGTGGGAATGAAGGTCAAATCCTCATACACAGCTCATTATTTTTCTCTGCATCACATTGCATTCCCACACTCTGTCACCCTCACAGTGAACAGGTTCCTCAGGTTCACATGGAACCTCCTATGCTTCAACTTCCACCCATTGCCCCTTGTCCTGCCTGCCACTGGGCATCACCAAGAAGAGGCTGGCTCCATCCTGCTGGCACACACCCCTTACATATTTATAAACATGAATGAGGTCACCCCTTCATCACTTCATACTTAGCCTCAGTCTTCAGAACAATCTGGCCTGTGAACAGCAGGTAAATATTAAGGTAGTTTAGCATGAATGCCATGGCAGTTGGTACTGAATTTGGATGGACACCACAAGTCTTTGCTCAGAAATTGGACAGGGCCTTTGCAATGCATTCTGATGTCTTAATTTTTTTTTTCCTTTTCTTGTCTCACTTGGAAGCTAGGTGAGAGGGTAATTACAACAAGCAGGGGTTGAGTAGGGACTAACTATGAGTATGAAATGGTATTGCTTTTTTTTCTTTTTATTTTTTCTTTTTCTTTTTCTTTTTCTTTTTCTTTTTCTTTTTCTTTTTCTTTTTCTTTTTCTTTTTCTTTTTCTTTTTCTTTTTCTTTTTCTCTTTTTCTTTTTCTTTTTCTTTTTCTTTTTCTTTTTCTTTTTCTTTTTCTTTTTCTTTTTCTTTTTCTTTTTTTTTCTTCTTTTTTTTCTTTTTCTCTTTCTTTTTCTCTTTTTCTTTCTTTTTCTTTTTCTTCTTCTTCTTCTTTCTCTTTTTCTTTTTAGTTTTCTTTTTCATACAAATTAGCTCCCTTTTTCACTCTGGTGTTATTCCCATTCAGTGAGGTCATTCTGTTCCACCACCACCAAATAAATAATTAGAATTAGGATTTTTCCTTTTGGGTCTCAGACAGCTGTGGTTAAAGGCCCCTGTTCTCCTCTGCACTCCTTCCGTAATGCAACACTTTTTATTAAATCTTATGACTGGAGTTGTGGTTCTGGTGCCAGGAATGCTTCAAAACTCTGTCTCAGTTTCTCAGCATTGAAATGTGTGTTCAAAGGAGCCTGCTAAGAGCTGTTCCCAATCCAGTTTGCATAGAAAGTGTGAAGCTCTGATGTGATTATGGCTACTTAAGGGCACAGGTGACAGAGTCACAGAATACAACAGGTTGGAAGGGACCCTCAAAGGTCATCTTGTCCTCACCTGCTGCAGGCAGCAGAGACACCTCCAGGTAGATAAGGTTGCTGAGGGTGCTGTCAAGTTTGAGCTTGAATGTCTCCAGGGATGGGGCCTCAACCACATCCCTGGGCAAACTGTTCCAGTGTTTCATTGTTCCCATTGTGAAGAACTTCCTCTTAATGTCCAACCTGAACCTGCCTTGCTCTAGTTTCTGACTGTTGCCCCTTGTCCTGTTGCTACAAGCCCTGCTAAAAAGTACCTCCCTGGCCTTCCTGTAGCCCCTTCAGGTTCTGGAAGGCTGCTATAAGATGTCCTTGGAGCCTTCTGTTTTCCAGCCTGAACAACCTCAGCTCTCCCAGCCAGAGGTGCTCCATCTCTCTGATCATGTTCATGGCCCTCCTCTGAACCTTCTCCAGCAGGTAGTGCTGAATGGAGCCACATCCAGTTGGTGGCCAGTCACTAGTTCCACCCTTCCCCCCACCTCTCCCCTCAACTTTGTCTCACCAGCAGGCTTGTTGGGGGTTACTTGTCCCATCCTCTGTATCATGAATAAAGATGCTGAACAGTACCAGGCCTATTGTTGATTTCTGGAGTAAGCTGATAGTTCCCTGCCTTCAAGCAGACTTGCTGTTACTGATTACCATCTTAATCTGCATCTCTATGCAATTGCAGCCCAAAAGGCTAACAGATGCAGCAAAAGCAGCCAGAGCAGCACGATAAATGAAGTGGTTTTGCCCCTCTGCTCTGCTGAGACCCCACCTGCAGCACTGCTTCTAGTTCTGGTGGCCCCAGCACAAGAAGGACATGAAACTTTTGGAGAGAGTCCATAGATGGCTATGAAATCCTCTGATTTCCCCTGTGGGGACAGGCTGAGAGAGTTGGGGTTGTTCTGCCTGGAGAAGAGAAGGCTCCAGAGAGACCTTATGGCAGCCAATCCATACCTGGAGGGGCTTGCAGGAAAGCTGGGAAAGGGCTTTTTACAATGGATTGTAGTGATAGAAGAGGGGTGTAGAGGACTGAATGGCTTTGAGCTCGAAGAGGGGAGATTTAGACTGGAGATTAGGAAGAAATTCTTTGTAGTGAGGGTGGTGAGACACTGGAACAGGTTGTCCAGGGAGGCTGTGGATGTTCCTTCCCTGGAGGTGTTCAAGGCCAGGTTGGATGAGGCCTTGAGCAACCTGGGCTGGTGGAAGGTGTCTTTGTCCTTGGCAAGGAGGGTTGGCACTAGATGATCTTTAAAGTCCCTTCCAACCCAAACTGTTTTATGGTTCTGTATTGTCTTCTGATGCCTCTTAGGAGCTGATGCAGGGAAGGGCAGCACACTTAAATGACTATTTTTATGAAGTAGCTTCTCTGAACTACTTCAGTGCAAGAGAAAGGGAATTCTGTAGCTGCATATACATTTTGCAAATGCTGAAGGCTGAAGGACACGGACAGGATTTCAGTGCACACGGGGGACAGGTAGGGAGGTGTTTCCAAGACACTGAGTGCCTGCTGTGTTTTTCAAAATTTCCTGTTGAATTAGAGCAAGTGGTTTAAAAATCTCAAAACACCCTCAGAACTTTTTAAGCTCATTAAAAAAGAAAAAAAAAATCATTTGGCTGTTTTTTTGGGTTTTTTTTTTTTGGTCTCGTTATTGAAGAGCTATTCCAAAAGACAGATTTTACAGTCACCAAGTGTGTTAATAACATACTTAGTGCTGTGTGAAATGCTAAAGCAAGCAAAGCGAGCAGGGAAATAAGGTGATAGTAAAGGCAGAACAGAATCAGCCTTTGTAAAATGTTAAAAGAGATGAATATTGTGTCCAGGTGTGGGCTTCCCAGGTCAAGAGGGATAGAGATATAGGCTAAGTATAGGGATCTACACGTTGGCCACAACAACCCCAGGCAGCGCTACAGTCTGGGGACAGAGTGGCTGGAGAGCAGCCAGGCAGAGAGGGACCTGGGGGTGCTGGTAGGTAGTAGCCAGCAGTGTGCCCAGGTGGCCAGGGAGCCAATGGCACCCTGGCCTGTACCAGGAAAAGTGTGGCCAGCAGGAAAAGAGAGGTTGTTCTTCTCCTGTACTCAGCACGGGTCAGGCCACATCTTGAGTACTGTGTGCAGTTCTGGGCCCCTCAATTCAAGAGAGATACTGAGGTACTGGAACATGTCCAGAGAAGGGTGATGAAGCTGGTGAAGGGGCTAGAGCACAGCCCTGTGAGGAGAGGCTGAGGGAGCTGAGGTTTTCTAGCCTGGAGAAGAGGAGGCTCAGGGCAGCTGAGCAATGAGCTGTAGGGTCATTGCTGTCTACAACTACCTAAAAGGAGGTTGGAGGCAGCTGGGGTTAGTCTCTTCTGCTAGGCAACCAGCAACAGAACGAGGGGACACAGACTCAGGTTGTGCCAGGGGAGGTATAGGCTGGATATTAGGAGGAAGTTCTTCCCAGAGAGAGTGATTGACATGGGCTGCCTGGGGAGGTGGTGGAGTCACCATCCCTGGAGGTTTTCAAGAAAAGAGTGGATGGGGCACTTAGTGCCATTGGATAGGGTTGAGTGGTAAGTTGGACTGGATGATCTTAGAGGTCTCTTCCAACCTGGCTTGTTCTATTCTATTCTATTCTATTCTATTCTATTCTATTCTATTCTATTCTATTCTATTCTATTCTATTCTATTCTATTCTATTCTATTCTATTNGACTGTCCAAAGGAGGCTGTGACAATGATGAAGGGACTGGAACACCTGGCTGGAAAGCAGCCAGGCAGAGAGGGACCTGGGGGTACTGGTCGACATCTGAACGCGAGCCATAGTGCGCCCAGGTGGCCAAGAAGGCCAATAACATCCTGGCCTGGGTCAGGAATAGTTGTGGCCTGCAGGACCAGGGAAGTCCTCCTGCCTTGTACTCAGCACTGGTTAGGTCTTGAGTACTATGTCCAGTTCTGGGCCACTTAATTTAAGAAAGATGTTGAGGTGCTTAAATGTGTGCAGAGAAGGGCAGCAAGGCTGGTGAGGGGGCTGGAGCACAGCCCTGTGAGGAGAGGCTGAAGGAGCTGGGGGTGTGCAGCCTGGAGAAGAGGAGGCTCAGGGCAGACCTCATTGCTCTCTACAACTACCTGAAGGGAGGCTGTAGCCAGGTGGGGTTGGTCTCTTCTGCCAGGCACCCAGAGAAAGAACAAGGGGACCCAGCCTCAAGCTGCAGCAGGGCAGGTTCAGGCTGGATGTTATGAAGAAGTTCTTGACAGCAAAAGTGATTGGCATTGGAATGGGCTGTCTGGGGAGGTGGTGGAGTCCCCATCTCTAAGAGTGTTTAAGAGGAGGCTCCATGAGGCATTTGGTGCCATGGTTTAGTTAATTAAAAAATGTTAGGTGATAGATTGGACTTTGTAATCTTAGAGGTCTTTTCCAACCTGATTAGTTATGTGATTCTGTGATCCTGTGAAAGCCTGAGAGCCCTGAGGCTGTTCAGCTTAGAGATGTTTACAAATATCTGCAGGACGGGTGTCAGAAAGCAGGGGCCAGGCTCTTTTCAGTGGTGTCCTGTCATGGGACAAGGGGCAGTGGATACAACCTGGAACCGAGGAAAAAATTATTTAGTGTGATGTTGCTTGAGCCCTGGAGCAGGCTGCCCAGAGAGGTTGTGAAGCTTCCTTCTCTGGAGTCTTTCAGGACCAATTTAGATGCCTTCCTTTTTGACCTGCCTTGGGTAATTTTGCTCTGGCAGGTGGGTTGGACTCAATGATCTCTGGAGATCCCTTCCAACCCCTCCCATTCTGTGATTCCCACGATCCTATGGATCTATGAGCCCATGATTCCGTTACTGACTAGGAAGCACATGAGAAGGAGATGCCAATGTTTTCTGCAGTCACAGTATGAGGGCTTGGGAGAAGGAACAGAGCACATTGACAGTTTAATAATTAAGTCTGAATGAAAAGGTGGCTGGTTTGAAGTAGGGTGCCAAGGATGCCTTGTGTCAGGTGGAAACTGAGGGCGAAAATGCAGATCTCTCCATGAGGGTTCCTGCCAAGCGGTATGAACATGGCGAGCTGAAAGGCTTCCTTGCCCCCTAAGAAATGAGGAAAGGAGAAAATAACCCCTCCTTAATTCCTCAGCAGGCTGTTCTTCAGATGCTGGGAAGTTCAGCTCTAAACAAACAGCACCTCAGACCCAGCAGATAGCTCCTTTAGAGCTGAACCGTTTAACTGCAGCTGAGCTTTGTCATTCAGCTAGTTCCGTGGAGCTAGTTTAAGAGTGGAAACTGGGCTGCCCTGAGTGATCCTGCTTTTGGCAGACTCGATGGTCTCTGGAGGCCGTTTCCAACCTCTAACGGTCTGTGATTCTGTGCCTGAAGCTCTCTCTGTTACCCCTGGTGCTGCCAATTCAGGCCATGTCACATTTCTCCGTGTGTTTAGAAAGTCAGTCACTGAGTGTGATAATATAACAGGGTAGTTCAGAAGAAGAGTTATTTTCCCATCAATAGCTCCAGGGCGAGGAACAAGAGGATGAGACTGGGCTCTTTTCAGTGGTGCCCAGTGGTAGTACAAGGGTTAAGGGGAGCAAGCCGTGTCCCAGCAGTTCCATCTGGATAGGAAGAACAACTCCTTTGCTGTGAGGTTTCTGGATCCCTGGAGCAGGTTGCCCAGAGAGGTTGTGGAGTCTCCTCTGGAGCTCTTCCAGCCCTGTCTGGATGTGTTCCAGTGCCACCCATGCTAGATTCTCTTGTCCTGCTGTGGCAGGAGGGTTGGACTGGAAGCTCTTCAGGGGTTCTCTCCAACTCCTAATATCCTGTGACCCTGTGGTTTAAAGGTGTTTGGTCCTGTTCCTGCACAGGTATCCAGAGCTTTCTCAGTATTCATCACTTCCTGTGCTCCTGTGAAAGGCAGAGAACTCAGAGAGCAGGTGAAGAACTAAGCAGAGAGGGTTACAGTGGTGTTGCACACTGGGATACATTCTTAACGCAGTTAGGAATGTATTTTACCTCGAAAATTGTGGTATGAACTCACAGGAGCTCTCAGACCACGTTCTCTGTGTTATTAAGAGCATTACACCACCCAGCACGCTTGTTTGTTTAGAAGGGATTGAAATTCCTGAGCCAACAGAACCTGCACGTTTCCATCTTCAACACAACATTTCTCACTCTTACATCCCTTCCAGAAATCTGGGGACATTTTTGCTCTTCTCAGTTGATTAATGCTCTTTCTCATTCTGATATGAGAGGGGTGAAAAATCAAAGCCAAGCCTGGTGAAGAACAACGATGACATCTTTGGCTTTATCAAGCCATTAACTTGATTTGTCAGCCATAATCAATTCCATGTCGATTCCAGTATGTGCCCTTTAAACCAAGCAATGGCTGGAAATTGTAAATTAAATGAGAGCTGCTGTCTGAGGTTTGCTGGTAGTGATGATTACAGAAAGGAGGAGAGCAAAGCATGTTCTTAACGGCAGAGCCCTCTCTAAAAGTGACTGATTTTTCTTCTCATCTTTATTTTACATTTTCCTGTCAGCTGTTCAAATGAAGTGGGTTTTGGTTTTTTTTTGGTTTTTTTTTTTAACAGCAGGATAAGAAATTATGAAAAAAATACCATTAAATGCAGCATTATAGAATTGTTTAGGCTGGGAAAAAGACCTTTTGAATAGCAAGTCCAACCATTAACCCAGCTCAGACAGGTCACCACTAAATCATGTCACTCAGCACCACACTTCTATGGTTTTTAAAGCCTCCCAGGCATGGGGAGTCCACCACTGCCCTGATCATTCTGTTCCAGGGCTTGACAACAGTTTATCATAGAGTCAAAGAATTGTCACGGCTGGGACCTCATGGATCATCCACCTTCAGCCCCCCTGCTATGGACAGGGACACCTCACACTGGATCAGCTTGCTCGAAGCCACATCCAGCCTGGACTTAAAGACCTCCAGGGAAGAGACTTTCACCACCTCCCTGTGCAGCTTGTGCCAATGTCTCACCACTCTCATGGTGAAGAACCTCTTCCTAACATCCAATCTGAATCTCCCCTTCTCTAGCTTGGATCCATTCCCCCCAGTCCTATCACTACCTGACTCCCTAAAATGTCCCTCCCTAGCCACAATAAGACCACAATAAAGTCTCCTCCTTTCAGGGAAAACAAATTGGTCCTCTTGTCCAACACCCAAGTTGCCCTGGCAAAATTTGAGGGTCTCTAGCTGATGTCACCATAACAGTTGTGGCATTTTTTGGCATGGGGTGGCCTGTACAGCCCCAGGCTTGTGGGACCTGAGAGAATCTTTGTGCAGGAGGTGTCAGGGCTGAGTGCCAGAGCTTTAAACTAGGTTTGAAGGGAAAGATGATGCAAATGGGTGTGGTAGGTTTAAGTTACTCCCCCAAACTAAAATCACCAGACCAGCTTGTAAATAGGCTGGGGAGGGACTATTGACAAGGTCTTGTAACAAGAGAATGAGGAGGAATGAGTTTAAACTAGCCAAGGGGAGATTGACAGTGGATGTTAGGAAGAAGTTCTTTGCAGTGAGGGTAGTGACACAGTGGCACATGTTGCTCCGGGAGGTTGTGGCTGCTCCCTCCCTGGAGGTGTTCAGGATCAGGTTGGATGAGTCCTTGAGTTTTCTAGTGGATGAGTCCTTGACCTTTTCCAGTGAATGAGTCATTGAGGTCCCTTCCAACCTGAGCCATTTTATGATTCTAAGATTAATTGCTAGCTCAGAAAGTAAGGAAGCAAAATGAATCTGTGTATTTACAGAAAGCTAAAGTCTAAATGCATAAAGTGGAGTGTATATGTACACAAATATATTCACAAATATTTACAGGTAAAGTAGAGGCAGCACAAGTACCCTCTTAAGGACCCCAATCACCCCTGTGGACAGACTTATCCAACGGCCTCCTTCTTCCCCTTCCCTCATTTTTTCCCCTCACCTGTTCCCTTCCAGATAGTTTGATCCAGCAAGAAGTTCAAGACAGAGATAAGGACTATGCAAGCAGAATTGCAGAGGAGAGAACAAAAAAGAGAGAACTGTTTAGGCAGCTGAGTTTTATCTCCATCAGCAAGCCAATGGAATCATATAGATTTGTCATTCTTATTCTTTTTGCAGACAATAGCAAAGTCTTTACTTTTTTTTTTTTTTACCACCTTCCCCTCCCCATTCAATGTCTCTGGAAAGTCCATCCCTTATTTCCAGTTAGACACAAAAAACTAAGCTAAACTTTAAACCATAATAATGAGATTGCTGATGAAGTCTGCAAGTTTAGTGGCCCAGCTCTTGTGAGGCATCATGCTAGCATTTTTGTTAATCAGAAAGGCTGAGTGCCCTGAGGTTGTTGGACCTGCAGAAGAGCAGCCTGAGAAGGGATCTGATCAATGCTCAGCAAGAGCTAAAGGGTGAGAGACAAGAGAATGAGACAAGGCTCTTGTCAGTGATGACCAGTGACAGGCCAAGGGGCATTTGGAACCCATGAAGTTCCATCTGAACATGAGGAGCAGGCTGCCCAGAGAGGTTGTGGTTTGTTTCTTTATAGAGTTTCAAGACTCATTTGGGGGCACGTTGCTGTGTGACCTGCGCTAGGTGATCCTGCTTTGGCTGGAGGGTTGGACTGGATGATCCCCAGAGGTCCCTTTCAACCTCTGTGGTTCTATGATTCCTTTTCCTCTCACTCTGTCATTTGCTACTTGGGAGAACAGACCACCCCACCTTGCTACAATGACCTTCTGGGTATGGAAAACTGATCTTGTGGTTGGACCTTAGGAAGACACAGAATCTTTTGGTGTTTTTGAAGATTGGAGTGCATTTAATATAAACCTTGTAACAGGCTCCATGATCCACTGCAGAGAGGTCAATGTCATCACTAAGCAGTTTGCAGCTTCTGCACAGAGTGGTCACATCTTTGGTTTTTCAAGCAGACTGGATGGGCAGGCAGTTGAAAGTAAACTTGGAGCATGCCTGAGGAAGGTGAAATGAAGAGGAATTTCTTCCTTCTCTCTGATGCAAGCAGCAGTGTGTATGCTGGGGAAGAACAGTGACTACAGATCACCTCAAAGTCTTCAGATTAGCTCTAAGAGGTCAGAGCAGTTGTGCTGTATTACAGAAACCAGACAATTTTTTTTCTTAAAGCTACAGAGTCACAGAATTATTGAGGCTGGAACAGACCTCTGAGATCTTCAGGTCCAGCCTACGACCTAACACCACCACAGTGACCAGACCTTGGCACCAAGTGCCACAGCCTCAAGGGATAGTGACTCCACCACCTCCCTGGGCACTCCATTTCAGTCTCTAATTCCCCTTTCCAGCAGGAAGTGCTTCCTAAGAGCCAACCTAACCCTCCCCTGGCACAGCCCTCTCCTCTTGGCACAAGTTGCCTGTGAGCAGAGCCTGACCCCCATCTGCCTGCAACTTCCCTTCAGGTAGTTGCAGATTGTGCTGAGGTCCCCCGAGTCTCCTCTTCTCCAGGCTGCACACCCCCAGCTCCCTCAGCCTCTCCTCAGCAGCCTTCCCCTCCAGTCCCTTCCCCAGTCTCGTTGCTCTCCTCTGGCCCCACTCCAGCCCCTCAAGATCTCTCTTGCAGTGAGGTCCCAGAGCTGCACACAGTGCTGGAGGTGAGGTCTGCCCAGTGCCAGCACAGGGCAGAATGACAGCCCTGGTGCTGCTGCCCACACTGCTCCTCACACAGACCAAGATGCCATTGGCCTTCCATGCCAGCTGGGCACACTGCTGGCTCATGCCCAGCTGCTGTCACCCAGCACTGCCAGGTCCCTCACTGCCAGGCTGTCTCCAGATCCAAGAAGATTATTTAAAGGGAGAATGAAAATGCATCTCTGGGCCAAAACAGCAATGCTTAGTCTGCCCCCACATTCTATCTCCAAAAGGGCTTATGGGAGCCCTGGGGCTGGGGAGAACTGCAGGAGTGTGCCCATGTCTGGATGTTTCAGTGCTGCACTCTGCCCTACTTAAGCCCTCGTTTAGAATTTGGGATTTTAGAGGGTACATTTCTTGGCATGTTCATGGCTAATCACTGTTAGACTTTACTAAACTTAAAGTCCTGTTGCACCTATGGCATCAATCTCCTTTCTGAGTTGCCAAAGGTGTTCTTTTTTTTGTAAGTGACTGGTACTTAAACAGCTGTTGCATGGTCGGTGGTGAAGAATAATTCTGTAGCAATGCATTCCACATTGTCCTCCTTCCTCAACACTATGTTTTTCAGGAGAAGTGAGTTTGGCTGAGGCCAATGGCATGAGTTTCAACAAAGCCAAGTGCTGGGCCCTGCACTTGGGTCATAACAACCCCAAGAATGCTTCAGGCTTGGGGCAGAGAGGTAGAAAAAGATCTGGAGGTGTTGGTCATCAGTTGGCTGAAGATGAAGCAGAGTGTGCTCAGGTGGCCAAGAAGGCCACCAGCATCCTGGCCTGGATCGGCAAAAGTGGGGACAGCAGTACCAGGGCAGAGATTGTCCTCCTGTGCTTCAGACTGGTGAGGCCACCCCTTGAATGCTTGGTTCAGTTTTGGGCCCTTCTCTCCAAGAAGGATGTTTAGATTCTGGAGTATGTCCAGAGAAGGGCAACAAAGCTAGTGAAGGGTGTGGAGGACAAGTCTTGTGAGGAAGGGCTGAGGGAATTGGGATTGTTCAGCTGGGAGAAAAGGAAGCTGAGAGGGGACCTCATTGCTCTCTACAACTCCCTGAAAGGAGGTTGCAGTGAGGTGAGGATTGGGCTCTTCTCTCATGTAGCAAAGATGAGGGGAAATGGCCTCAAGTTGCATTAGGGAAGGTTTAGGTTGGAGATGAGGAACAATTTCTTCCCTGAAATCGCAGAATCAAGGAAATATCCAGGTTGGCAAAGCTCCTCAGGATCAACCGAGTCCAACCCTGCCCTACAAGGTTCACCCTAAACCATATCCCTAAGCACCACATCCAAACCACCCTTAAACACATTTAGGGTTGGGCAGCTCATTGCAGTGACTGACGACTCTCTCAGTGAAAAGCTTTTTCCTAATGTCCAATCTAAACCTACTCAGTCTCAGCTTGAGGCCATAAATGTTTGTCAAGCCCTGGAACAGGTTGCCCAGGTTGATGGTGGAGTCCCCAGTCCTTGAGGGGATTGGAAATCCATGCAGGTGCAGTGCTGTCAGGCACATGCTTTGGCATCAGACTCCTGGTGTGGACCTGATAATCGTAAAGGTCTTTTCCAGCCTAACCCAGTCTAAGATTTAACACAATCCAATTTCAAAGCAGTTTCTCGAATGGCCTAAATATTTGCCATTGTAAAAGCAAATTCCCTTCCAAAAGGCTCTTTTTCTCCTTCTTCCAGATGCTTTCTTTTATCCTTCACTTGTGTCCTGCTTCCATTCACTCTGCTGTAGTCATTGTGGTGGAATTTATTTCACTCAGTCTTCTCATTGTAGCTGAGAGCAGCTACACTTTGAGACGTGAGGAGTTCTTATGTGCCCCAGCTGTAGATTATGGCTATGAGCTTTGACTTGTATTTTATGCTTTTTTTTTTTTCTTCTTTTTTTTGTTATATTCTTTTTTCCCCTTTAGCTTCAATGCCTTCTGAAGGCACCAATATGCTGTATTTTTGAAGCAGGCAGCTTGCTGCACTGATCCATTACCAGATGTTCCTCTATCAGGATGCTGCTAGGGAAGCATGGCAGCAGAATAAAAAAATTTGCAAGAAGTAGCTTCTCTTATTGAATAATAACAATAATAATTCTGGATTTGGATCTTGGTAAGTAATAAGAGGGTTGTTTTTCTTTAATATATATATATAATTAAAAAATCAGATTATCTTCTGCCATGTAGATTCCTAAGTGATTCTCAGAAACATCTTCTGCCCCTGGCACTGTGTAGTGAAACCATTATGCTGCCATGCAGCACAATAATGACAGAGCACTTGCTGGGTAATGTAAACTTACAAGCCAGTTCCAGGCAGATGTTTTTAGGCTGTCATCTCTGCCAGCAGCAGGAATGGAGTTAAAAATAGCATTAACAACCTCCCCCAAAACACCAAAAACCCTCCAAATCTACATCTTCCCCCCCATAGCAAGAAATGCTGTACCGGTAGCTGGCAAGTGAGTTTTCTTAGATCAAGGCTTTAAGAGGGTCTAGAGAAGAGGGCTGATGAGGGTAACTGGGGTTGTTTAATTTGGAGCAGAGAAGGCTGAGGGGAGACCTCACTGCTCTCTATAACTCCCTGCAAGGGGGTTGCAGTGAGGTGGGGGCTGGTCTCTTCTCCCTAGTGTCAAGTGAAAGGACAAGAGGCAAGGGCCTGAAACTGTGCCAGGGGAGGGTTAACTTGGAGATTAGGAAAAATTTCTTTGCTGCAAGAGTCTTCAGGGATTGGCACAGGCTGCCCTGGGAGATGATTTTTTTTTTTTGGTGATCAAGGGCACGATGTCCACCTGGAGACCAGTGACAAGTGGCGTCCCTCAGGAGTCAGTGCTGGGACCAGTGATGTTTAACATCTTTGTCAGTGCCATGGACAGAAGAATTGAGTGCACCCTCAGCAAGTTTGCAGATGACACCAAGCTGTGTGGCACAGTTGACTTGCTGGAGGGCAGGGATCCATCTGGAGGGACCTGGACAGGCTGGAGAGGTGGGCCCAGGCTAACCTCATGAAATTTAACAAGGCCAAGTGTAAGGTCCTGCACCTGGGTCGCTGCAATCCCAAGCACAACTCCAGGCTGGGTGGTGAGTGGCTGGAGAGCAGCTCTGAGGAAAAGGACCTGGGGGTCTGGGTGGATGAGAAGCTCAACATGAGCCTGCAGTGTGCACACACAGCCCAGAGAGCAACTGTGTGCTGGGCTGCATTAAGAGAGGCATTACCAGCAGGGCAAGGGAGG
>VWZI01003559.1:86373-130861 GCA_013396835.1 Psilopogon haemacephalus | reverse complement strand
GGGTTGGAACTGGATGATCTTTGAGGTCTCTTCCAACCTAGACCATTCTATGATTCTATGATTCTATGATTCTATGATGGAGTCACCATCCCTGGAGGTGTCGAAGAAATATGTGGCCATGGCACTGTGGGACATGGTTTAGTGTCCATGGTGGTGCTGGGTTGATGGCTGGACTGGATGACCTTCGAGGTCTCTCCCAAGCAGAGCAGTTCTGTGATTCTGTGTCTGTTTATTTAGCTTGGTTTCCTTGCCTCACTGTGCATGTGGAATTTAGTGCAAAATGTAGCATCACTCTGGTTGTGTCTTTGCTGGGGGGTAGTACTTTCTAACTCCCAGAACCACCAGGCTTGAGGAGAGCCTGAGGAGAATGCATGTCAGGAGTGAAGTGCAGGCCATGATCATTATGGGCACCTCTATCTGGGTCCTTAAAATGGAGAGAATCTGTCTGCCATTTAATCTGGCCAAGATAATGAACCAGGATGACATCCAAAGGCTTAGTGACTAAATTTCTCTAACATTTTTTCCTTCTTTGGTGTTCTGTGAGCTTAGGAGCTGTTGTAAATAGCATCCAGGGTATTAGGTCATTCTTGTGGGCAACTTTATCCCACAACTTTATGGGTTTTGAGCGCTAACTTGCTCCTTACCAATGTTTCTTCAGCTTTCACTGGCACAACTTTATGGTAAGAGAGGAGATGTCAGTGGTCAGGGCTGGCCTGGCCTCTAGAGAAGTGATAGAGGCTTTCTGTGAAGCCTTCTGCCTTCCCAAAGGGAAGAAGAGAGATGAAACTGATGGGGTAGGAAAGAATCTCAACTAGCTGGGATGGAAAGAACAATAAATGAAATAGGGACAGAGAGACACAAACCAGTATGGAACCCAACCTCTGATGGCAAGGAGGGCACCATTGGCACCACTGATGCTGGGGGCAGGCACTGGGGAAGTTGCAGATTGGACTCAGTAGCAGAGGTAGAACTAGAAGTTGTATTTAGAAATGTATGAAATAAGATGGAAGGAAAAATAGAGAGACACCTCCTCAGACACTTCCCATTGAAGAGAGCCTTGACCCTGGTGATCCCTCAACTCTCTCCTGAAGATGCCATCCATGGATGCAATCCCTTCTTGTGAGTTGAAGTTCACCTGTCCTGTGTGCTTCTCCCCACAGCTGCCACCTCTGCCTCTCTGCAGCCCAAGGTGTGGCACAAGCTGTGGCAGTGCCCTTGGCGTGCAGAGGAACAAGTCTAAGGCAGAGCCTTTGTGCAGCCCAGCCCTTGGCAGGAACTCTCCCCATCAGCTTCTCCTTTCTAGGAGCAGCCCCTGGCTGTGCAAACTGCCCTGAGAAAATGTCTCAGTGAGTAGAGCCTGAGCTTAGAAGTGACAGCACTGAGCAGAAGTGACAGAGGGAGTGGTAGGATGGTGTCTGTCTTGAATGTTTCCATTGAATTCCTTTCTGTAACTAATGGCTAGAGAACGTTTGGAATTGAATTCTTTCCCACCACGCTCTAGTTTGCAGAGGTGTTTTGCTGCGTGGTTCTGCAACAGGCGGGAATGCATGCAGCCTCCCTAACCTGCACGAAGGAGGGAGTGATGTTCTGCAAGTACATGCTCATGGTTCTGCTTTTCAAGGGAACAAGAAGCCAGCTGAATGGCCTGAGGGACCAGTGGTCGTAGGTACTGAGAAGACATCAGCTATTACATCTTTAAAGTCAATACACAGGGAAAAAAAAACAAACAAAACAAAAAAAACCCATAATAAATAAACTGGTGCTGCCAAGAGAAGGTTTGATTCCCTGTGGGGGTTTGTCAGTAAGTTTTCATTACTTGACCAGTAGCAGGAAGGAACCCAACCTTTCAAAGTGGGCTGGAGCACAGCCCTGCAAGGAGCAGCTGAGGGAGCTGGGGTTGTTCAGCCTGGAGAAGAGGAGGCTCAGGGCAGACCTCATTGCTCTCTACAACTACCCGAAGGGAGGCTGTAGCCAGATGGGGTTGGTCTCTTCTGCCAGGCACCCAGAGACAGAACCTCAAGCTGCAGCAGGGCAGGTTCAGGCTGGATGTTAGGAAGAAGTTCTTGACAGCAAGAGTGATTGGCATTGGAATGGACTATCCAGGGAGGTAGTGGAGTCCCCACCCCTGGAGGTATTTAAAAGGAGATTGAATGAGGCACTTGGTGCCATGGTTTAGTTGATTAGAAAGTGTTAGGTGATAGGTTGGACTGGATGATCTCAGAGGACTTTTCCAACATAGTTAATGAATATATAGATTCTGTGATTCTGTAATATTTGACAGAGGAACGGGAAGCATGTTCAGTATTCTGGCCTAAACCAGGCAGACTTCAGCAGTGCTTAAGCAAAGGAGAAATGTTGATCAGAAACTGTTTCCTGACAGATGATTAGTTCATTTTGTCAATATCTCAAAGATACAGGCCAGGATGTAAAGCCCTCTGATTAAATATTTACAGTTGTAAGGTCAGATGAGGTGCATGGGGATGCTGGGGTGGATGGAGTCCTGTGTTTAACCTAGTTATATTTTAAGCCTTATTAGATGAACCAAGAGGGGTGATCCCTGAAGACTTCTACCACATGCAGGGTGGTTGCGAAATATTTCTCTTATGGACATAGTCACACCTGAGTATTCACTCCTCAAGCATTTCCCCAAAGATTTCCTGGTTGTAAATGCTTTTGTTGCTGGTGTACATGGCCTAACAGGCTGTGACTGGCAACTGCACCCTTTGCTCTAGTTTCTCTTTAAAAGAATAATGCTTCATCAGGCTGGCTGCTAGGTGATTCTTCTTCGCAGAGTGAGCTCTCAGAGACTGCAATGGTCTGCACAGGGCAGCACTGCAGCCATCATCCCCAGAGGTGTTTAAGCAGTTTGTGGACCTGGCATGTAGGGACATGGTTTAGGTTGGCAAAGCCCCACAGGTTTACCAAGTCCAACTCAGAACCTGACTCTGCAAGGCGCACCCTAAACCATAGCCCCAAGAACCACATCCAAACCACCTTTCAACACAGCCAGGGTTGGTGACTCCACCACCTCCCTGGGCAGCATGTTCCAATCCCTCTTGCTAGGAAAAAATCTTCCTCATATCCAGTCTAAACCTCCCCAGTTTCAGCTTGAGGCCATTCCCTCTTGTTCTATCACTAATTACCTGTGAGCAGAGACCAGCACCAACCTCTCCACAACCTCCTTTCACGCAGCTGTAGACAGCCATGAGGTCTGCCCTCAGCCTCTTCTCTTTCACACTAACCAGCTCCAGCTCCTTCAGTCTCTCCTCATTTGATTTATTCTTCAGACCCTTCTCAGCTTCCTTGCCCTCCTCTGCACTCTCTGCAGCACCTCCACTTCTGTCTTGTACGGAGGTGCCTAAAACTGAACACAACACTCGGGGTGTGGCCTCACCAGAGCAGAGTCCAAGGGGATAATCCCCTCCCTGCTCCTGCTGGACACAGCATTTCTGATCCCAGCCAGGATGCCCATGGCTTTCTTTGCCACCTGACTGTGGTGCTGGGTCAAAGATTGCACTGGATGATCTTTGAGGTCTCTTCCAACTGGGTCTTTTCTGTAGTTCTGTGCAAAGGAAGAGTTCACAAATTAATGATTCTTCTCTTCGTGGGAGATGTGACTTTATTAGTATTCTCTTCATCTGGAAGTGGTTGTCTTTGTGCAAGGTGATCACAGAGTGCCTAATTATGGATGGGGTGAGTGGCAGAGGGCTTGTGAACTGCCACATTTACCAGATAAAGCTGTTTGATCTTTCATTATAAATTAAATGAGCTTCCCTGTTCCTCTCCTTCAGGGAGGGTTCTCAGACATTGTAATGGACCCAGGGCAATGCTGGAGTCCCCACCCTTGAAGGTGCTCAAACAGCCTGTGGATCTGGTGATTAGGAACATGGTTTAGTGGTGACCCGTCAGTGCTGGGTCAAGGGTTAGACTGGATGAGCTTGGAGGTCTCTTCCAACTGGATGTTGTCTGTGATTCTGTGATTCTTTCAGCTGCTTATGGAAATCCTGCTGCAGATCAGGTTTCCTTGGCATGGTTTCTATACAGCCTGATAATTTGTAGTCCTGTAAACTTTCCACAGCTGAAGAAATAGAAGTCTCTGCAGAGAGAGAATAGGAATGAAGGACTAGGTGAGGAGGAAAAGAGGAGCTTCCCACAACAGCTGGTTGGTGATGGACTAGAACTTTTTAAAAACAGACAAACAAAAAAAACCCAAAACAAAAGCAAATCTTTCTCTCTGCTTCCTGTCTTATTCATCAGTGATGGCTGAGATGCTCAAGCCTCCACGGAGGATGAGGAACATACCCCCTTCATTCCTCCAAACCCAACTTCTAGCATATAGATGAACAATTCCTATTATTCCAAGCAATCACAGAATCATAGACTGGTAGAGGTTGGGAGGGACCTTCAGAGATCACCCAGTCCAGCCCCACTGCCACGGCAAGGTCACCCAGGATAGTCCATACAGGAATGCATCCAGGTGGGGCTGGAAAGGCTGCAGAACACGAGACTCCACAACCTCTCTGGGCAGCCTGCTCCAGGGCTCTGGCACCCTCACACTAAAGAAGTTTCTCCTCATGTGGAGCTGAAACCTTCTCTGTTCCAGTTTGCATCCACTGCTCCTTGGCTTATTGCTGCGCACAACCCAAAAGATCCTGGCCCCCTCCACTTGACACCCACCCCTCACCTATTGATAGGCATTGCTCAGATCCCCTCTCAGCCTTCTCTTCTCCCCGCTAGACAGCCCCAGGGCTCTCAGTCTCTCTCCATAGGAGAGATGCTCAAGTCCCCATATCATCCTCGTGGCTCTCTGCTGGGCTCTCTCCAGCAGGTCCCTGTCTCCCTTGAACTGGGAAGCCCAAAACTGGACACAGTATTCCAGGCATGGTCTTACACATTGATGTATATTGTGTCAATATTTTTGTAGAAGACATAGGATTCTAATCAGCTCTCATGAGGAATTTTCCAATCAATATTTATTTTCATGAAAATAAACAATTAATATCAAAATGATTTGTTAAGCAAACATTTCTGTTTAACTACTTCATGGTTTTAAAAATGCACGATTTTCTACTCCATAGTTTTATTAAAGAAGAAAGTTAAAAATGAAGGAAAAGAAATCACAATCAAATGTTGAAGTTGAAGCTCTCTGCTGCCGTTTTCCAACTGTTATCGTGGCCAGCAGATGCAGAGAGGAGGTTCTGCTTCTGCCACTTTGCTTTCCGCTGGACAGACCTCACCTGGAGTACTGTGTCCAGCTCTGGGAACTCCAACACAAGAGAGACATGGAGAGGATTGAGCAGATCCAGAGGAGGGCCACAAGAATTGTCAAAGGACTGGAACACCCCTCCTATGAGGACAGGCTCAGAGAGTTGGGGTTGTTCAGCCTGGAGAAGAGAAGGCTCTAGTGAGACCTTAAAATGGCCTTCCAGTACCTGAAGGGGGCCTACAGGAAGGCTGGAGAGCAACTGTTTGCAAGGGCTTGTAGTGATAGGAAAGGAGGAATTGTTTTAAACTAGAAAGGAATAGATTCAGGTTAGACCTAAGGAGGAAGTTCTTTGCTATGAGAGTGGTGGAACACTGGAACAGATTGCCCAGGGAGCTGCCATTCTTGGAGGCATTCAAGGTCAGACTTGATGGGGCTCTGAGCAACCCAATCTAGTTGGGGATTTCCTGCTTACTGCAGGGAGCTTGGGCTACATGACTACTAGATGTCCCTTCCAATTCACTGCATTCTGTGATTCTATTCTATGATTCATTAGTAATAGAAATTTTTGCTTTCTTCCACCTTCTGGAGAGAGTCCAGTGGAGGGTATGGAGGGTATGAGGATCCTGAAGGGAGTGAAACCTCTCTGTGTGAAGCAAAGTCTGAGAGACCTGTTCAGCCTGGAGAAGATCAGCCTGAGAGGGGATCTGAGCAATGCTCAGCAAGAGCTGAAGGGTAGGGTGGAAAAGGATGGGGCCAGACACCTGTCGGTTGTGCCCAGTGACAGGACAAGGGCCAATGGACACAAACTGGAACCCAGGAGCTTCCACCTGAACATGAGCAGAAACTCATTTGTTGTGAGGGTGCTGAGCTCTGGAGAAGGCTTCCCAGAGAGGCTGTAGAGCCTTCAGTCTTCCAAACCCACCTGGCCCTTGTGCTCCCGGGCAAGCTGCTGTAAGTGCCCCTGATTTAGCATGGGGGTTGGACTGGATGATTCCAAGAGGTCTCTTCCAACTGCTGCGATGCTGGGATTCTGTGCTTCTCTGAATGGATTCTGTAGACATTAATTCAAACCATAAATGCAAAGTAGCCCTCACCACAGTTAAATGAAATAATGCACTCACATTTGTGGTTCTGATCACTTTGCTACAGGCAGAGATTGTAAGGTCAGGCCTTTGAATTTACATACATTACAGAAAAAAATAGGAAGACGTTTATCATGCAAAAAAAAAGTGGCAGATAAAAGAAAGAGGAAGCCCAGTGGCATTTGGTTATTTCAGACAAAATGGTCAGTACATGCCCCAGTGAAATGGGAATCTGCAGATTATATTTTTAACATTTCTGTTTTCTCCACACGCTCCTGTAAGTGAAAACCAGTTTCAGAAGCTGGGAGAGAAGTGATCCATATGTCAGATTTTTACATATCTGTCACATCACAGAATCACAGAAGGTTGGAAGGGACCTCAAAAGCTCATCCAGTCCAACCCCCTGCCACAGCAGGAGCACCTAGAGCAGGTCACACAGGAACACATCTAGGAAGCTCTTGAATATCTACAGAGAGGGAGACTCCACAACTCCCCACGGCAGCCTCTTCTAGGCTTTTGTCACCCTCAGGGAAAAAATTCCTCCTCATGTTTCCATGGAACTTCCTATGCCTCAGCTTCCACCACTGCCTCTTGTGTTGTCATTGGGCATCACTCAGCAGAGTCTGGC
The DNA here is from genome assembly GCA_013396835.1 of Psilopogon haemacephalus. Taxonomy (NCBI): domain Eukaryota; kingdom Metazoa; phylum Chordata; class Aves; order Piciformes; family Megalaimidae; genus Psilopogon; species Psilopogon haemacephalus. The sequence continues at coordinate 123,945 of VWZI01003559.1, read as the reverse complement.
TCCAACTTCTGAGCACTCACCCTGCACATCTTTATCACCATGACTGAGATCACTTTTCAGTCTCCTCCTCTCCCAGCACCACAGTCCCAGCTCCCTCAGACTCTCTTTCTAAGGAAGATCTTCCATTCCTTTTTTTTTTTTCATTTTTGTAGCTCTGTGCTGGACCCTCTGAAGCAGTTCCCTGAGGTCCTTCTTGAATTGAGGGGCCCAGAACTGGACACATCTCCCCTTGTCTTTTGGGATGTGCTTCCTTTAATCCAAAAGACAGCACAAAGGATGAGATCAAGGCTCAGAGGACATTGGGATGGTTTGGGGTGATGTAAATAATGGGATTAAGTGTCTCGGTGCTCAGAAATTTGTGCTGGGATATCCAAAGTGTGCTACATGTCCTGGGTTAAGTACAGAGCTTGGGCTTCAGCCAGTCGCTGGATGTTCAAAGCGAGCAAGGGCTGGAACTCAGCCTGGGAGCCTGCCCCCACGAAGGGCAGGTAACCAGCTCTGGGAAGTGCAGCAGTGTTGTATCGAGGCTCTTCTGGCGCTGGTTTCTTTCTCCACTGGAGGAAGATAGCTGTAATAGCCCTTACTCTCTCTCTCTGCTCTAACAGAAAAGCTCAAGATAAACAAGTTTGAGAAATGACTCAATTGTCTGTAATGAAAAAAATGTGCTCAGTGGACACTTTCATTTTACAGCCATTACCCCCTTAGGACCCTCCTTATTCTCTCAACTAGCTTTTGCCAATGATTAAAGTCTTGGCTGATCATCATTCTCTGAGGTACTTTGGTAGGATTTATGGCTTTGATGTGGTTGCCACACATGCCACTGAACTACTTCACTTTCTTTTTTTGTCTTTCTATTTTTTTTTTTCCTTCCCATTTTGTACCTTCCACAACCCAAAAAAAAGGCTTGTTTGGCTTGGGGCTTTCATGAAAACTGAAATCATGGCAGTTTTGAGGGCTTGAGGGCAGTGTAGTAGAAAGAGAAGTGAGGTGTTTCAAGATAATCACTCCTGGCTGAAGTTTGTGGAAGTCTCTACTGGTTTTTGCATTACTATTAAAGTGACTAAATCTATGCATGGAAGCATAGAATGGTTGAGGTTGAAAGAGATGTTGGAGATAAGTCCAGCTGCTCACCCAGAGCTGACAATCCTGCCACTATACCATGTCCCTCAGCACCACATCTATGCTTCTTTTAAATACCTCCAGGGATAGTGAATCCACTACCTCCCTGGGCAGCCTGTTCCAGTGCCTGAGAACCCTTTCTGGGAAGAAATCCTCTGAATATCCAACCTGACCCTCCCTTGGCATAACTTGAGGCTGTTGTCTCTTGTCTTGTCACTTGTTACATGTGAGAAGAGACCAAACCTAACCTGCTCCAGCCTCCTTTGGTCTCCCCTCAGATCAAATCCATAATGGAAGTTTGCAGTTTCTTCATACAACATCAGAAGGTAAAGATGTTTTATAAGCTATTTTTAAGAAAGAAGCAAACAAGTGTGAAGCTGTGCATTTGTAGAAGTGGTATGTGCAGAGAGGAGTATTACACAATCACAGAATGGTCTGTGCTGTAAGGCACCTCCAAAGCTCATCCAGTCCAACCCCCTCTGCACTCAGCAGGGACATCCTCCTCTAAAGCAGGTTGCCCAGAGCCTTGTTCAGCCTCATCTGGAATATCTCCAGGGATGGGGACACAACCACTTCCCTGGGCAACCTCTTGCAGTGTTCCACTACCCTGCTAGTGCAGAACTTGTTCCTCACATCCAATCTCAATCTGCTCTGCTCTAGTTTGAAGCCATTGCCCTCGTCCTGTCCCTGCAGCCTTTGCAAACAGTCTCTCTGCAGCCCTCTTGTAGCCCCTTCAGGTCCTGGCAGGCTGCTCTTAGGTCTGCCTGGAGCCTTCTCTTCTCCAGGCTGCCAGCTCCCTCAGCCTGTCCTTGTTTGGAAGAGGTGTTCCAGTCTCCTGATCATTTTTGTGGCCTGCTCTGGACCTGCTCCATTAGAGCTGCTACAAGTCAGTGGTAGGTAGTCTGATTGGGAACCTGTCCAGTAAGGTTAAACCAAAAGATCTCAGATGTGAAGCCAATAAGCTCAACTACATGGGGGACTGAAGCCAATCCTTCATGTGAGAATTAAGCAGCTCTTCATCATCCATGATCAAAACCATTGCTCCAGCACTGAAGCAGTGTGGAGTCAGTCCCCACTGTAAGGAGTGAAGTGGGTGGGATACTAAAAGCACTTCCAAACTGTGATCTTCTCAGATGAGTGAAAAAACCTCAGGCAGTAGGAAATGAGTGATTTGGAAAGCTGATTTCAGCTGAGGAGCTGAAATTTTACTGCAGTCTACTTTTCCAGCTCTTCAGGTGAAAACCGTCTGAGTCAGGCTGTGTCTTCTCAGCAAGTGGCAAAGAAAAGGTATCCAGGACAAACAGGAGCCTGCTGAGGTCAGGGCAGAAAGTGGCATTTTCAAACACAGGGTACTGTGTTTATGTGCTGCTTAGCTAGATCTGAACTCCAAGAAGTGCCTGATTGACAGTCTGAGAGTAGAAATGGAGTACTGTGTTCTTGACCTTAATGTTTCTTTTTGCTCTTGTGATAGTCACTCAAGCAAACTCAAGCCAGTTTACTTCTCAGGGTGGTTTCATGATGCCTTGTCTAGTGCTGACTGTTTGTCAGTTGAATTTACAGAGCTGTTGTGCTTCTTTGCCCATGAGGCTGTCTCTTATGTCATTGTGTGGTCATCAGAAGACTTTCTCCAGGGGCTGCAATGCTGACAGAAGGTAGCGATCTACAATAGGTGTCTCTTACTAGGTCTGGTGAGTTCCCCTCACTCCAAGAAAGACATCTAACGTGCTGGAGTGTGTCCAGAAAAGGGCAACAAAGCTGGTGAAGGGTCTGGAGAACAGGGCTGGGGAGGAGAAGGAACTGGAGTTGCTTAGTCTGGAGAGGAGGAGGCTGAGGGGAGACCTCATTGCTCTCTACAATTTTCTGAAAAGAGGTTGGAATGATCTGGGAGTTGGTCTCCTCTCTGTACTATCAAGTGATGCAATGAGAAGAAATGGCCCTAAATTGTGCCAGGGGAGGGTTATGTTGGATCTGAGGGAAATTTTTTTTTGCTGCAAGAGTGGTCAGGGTTTGGCACAGGCTGCCCAGGGAGGTGGTGGAGTCCCCAACCCTGGCGGTGTTCAAGACACCTGTGGAGGTGGCACTGTGGGACATAGTTGAATGGCTGTGGTGGTGTTGGGTTGATTGATAGAGTTGATGATCTTAGAGGTCTTTACCAGCCTCTGCGATTCTGTGATTCTGAGATTTTATAATTCTGTGATTTTGTGATCCCTCTCACATGAGATGGACTGAAGACCATGATCTTTGGCTGACGACTGGACTCAGTGTTCTTGAAGGTCTTTTCCAACCCAAACAGTTCCATGATTCTGTGACTGTAAGAGGCGGAAGCACTGAGCTGTATGGGCATACCACCAGGGAGATCAGCGAGCCATGTTAGCAGCTTTCTGTGAGTGTGTGAGTGGGAAGAGAGGTAGCTCTTTTAAACGAGGGATTATCCTTAATATCACAAAAGCTAAACATCAAAGTGAAGAATGTTGCGAGGATTTCACCATGACAAGCTCAAAAGTGAGTGCCATGGCTGCGGTTGTGTGTGATCTTGGTTCAGATTAGTTATCAAGAAGAAATATTTTATGCTGAAGGTGATAAGACACTGCCCCAGGTTGCCCAAAGAGGTGGTGGATGTCCCATCCCTGGAACCTTTCCTGGTTAAGTTGGGCAGGGCTCTGAGCCATCTGCTCCAGCTGCAGATGTCCCTGCTGACTGCAGGTGGGTTGGACTCGGAGACCTTTAAAAGTTCAACTCAAGTAATTCTGATTCTTTGATCTGAGAGGTGATACAAGCAGAGAGGATAAAATTTACCTACCCAGTACTGATTCCTGATGTTTTCCCTTGCAAGCCAGCAGAGCACGTTTTGTACCAGTGACAGTGGCTTGGCTTAGCCTCCAATACCATCCCCTCCTTTGATTCCCTGCTGGGGCTACAATTGTGTGAACTGGGCAAAGCGAGAAAACCAGTCTCTGTCCTGAGCTGATACCAGAAAACCTTTTACTAAGAAAAAGAAAAATCTCATTTTTTCTGCCTGTTCAGGAGTGACAGCTCCAGTTCTGGCAGTTTCAGAGTAAAGAGAGCAGGGAGAATTACCTGTTCACTTGTCAAGTGTCCTCATGCTCTGACATGTGCTTGGTGTGGCCATTAAGAGCTGTAATGTCAATACAACTGCTTTTGTTGTCAGAGTTCCCAGCTCAAACCCAGAGGTGAGCTGTTAAATACTCCAGATTTACCTTTCTCCTCTTCTGTATCCTTCTCACCTTGTTCTGTGCAGCAAGTTAGGTCACTTCAGACTCCCCTTGCTTTTTCTGTTGCCCTCTACAAACTGTCTGCCATTGACTCACTCTAAAAAAGGCAAACTTCCAAGAGAAAATAGAGCAACTCAGGTGCAGGCCAGTGGATCTACTGCAGGGGTAGAAGATACTGTTAAGACACAGAGCTGTTGAAATGTGTCTAGAGAAGAGAAGCAGAGCTGGTGAAGGGTCTGAAGCACAGGGCTGGTGAGCAAGAGCTGAGGGACCTGGGGATGTTTAGTCTGGAGAAGAGGAAGCTGAGGGGAGACCTCACTGCTCTGTACAGGTCTCTGAAAAGAGGTTGGAATGAGGTGGGGGCTGGGCTCTTCTCCTTAGTAATCAGGTGATGAAACAAGAAGAAAGCCTGAAGTTGTGCCAGGAGAGGGTTAGGTTGGAGATTAGGATTTCTTTCTAAGAACGACAGAGAACTGTTTGAGAGAATCTAGCACAGAGCCACAAAGATGCTGAAGGCAGTGAAGATCTTCCTTAGGAGGAGAGTCTGAGGGAGCTGGGGCTGTTCTGCCTGGAGAGGAGCCTGAGGGGTGATCTCAGCTGTGGTGATGAAGATGTGCAGGGTGAGTGCCCAGAGGCTGGAGCCAGGCTCTGCTGGGTGATGCCCAATGACAGCACAAGGGGCAGTGGTGGAAGATGAGGCATAGGAAGTTCCATGGAAACACGAGGAGGAATTTTTTTTCCCTGAGGGTGACAGAAGCCTGGAAAAGGCTGCCATGGGGAGTTGTGGAGTCTCCATATCTGTAGATATTAAAGAGCTTCCTGGATGTGTTCCTGTGTGACCTGCTCTAGGTGCTCCTGCTGTTGGACTGGATGAGCTTTTGAAGTCCCTTTCAGCCCCTGACATTCTGTGATTCTGTCATTCTTTGCTGCATGTGTGGTCAGGCACTGGGACAGGCTGCCCAGGGAGGTGTTGTTGGTTGGAAGGTTGGACTGGATGATCTTAGAGGTGCTTTCCAACCAAACCAATTCTGTGATTCTATGAAGTTCACAGTCAGGAGCAGAGGAGGACATTTGAGAGCATAGATGTCCAAATTCAAGAGCATCTCAACTACTAGTCCACAGTAATTCAAAGCAAACAAGTTTGGGAAGGAAGCATGTGGTCAGGGATTAGATTAAATACAAGCGTAAGAGGGCAAGGTTTGCTCAACAAATTCATACACATCTGTTCCAGAACAGAGAGCTTGTAAGAAATTTGGAATAAACACCAATTAACCAGGAACAGACTTTTCCTGCACATGAAGGGACCAGGTTTAGAATCATAGACTCACAGAACTGTTCGGGTTGGAGAGGACCTCAAGGATCCTTCAGCTCAAAACCTCCTGCCATGGGCAGGGACACATCACACTAGGTCAACTTGCCTAGAGCCACATCCAGCCTGGCCTTAAGAACTTCCAGGGATGAGGCTTCCACCACGTCCCTGGCCAACCTGTGCCAGTCTCTTACCATGCTCATGCTGAAAAATTTCTTCCTAACGTCCAGTCTGAATCTACCCACTTCTAGTTTTTCTCCATTCTCCCCAGTCCTAGCAGTACCTGATACCCTTAAAAGTCCCTCCCCAGCTTTCTTTTAGCCCACTTCAGATATTAGAAGACCACAATAAGGTCTCCTCAGAGCCTTCTCTTCTCCAGACTGAACAACCCCAACTCTCTCAGCCTGTCCCCACAGCAGAGCAGCTCCAGCCCTCTGAGCATCCTCATGGCCCTTCTCTGGATACCTTCCAGCATCTCCAGACCTTTCCTGTCCCAGGGACTCCAGAACTGGACACAGTGCTCCAGGTGAGGTCTCAGCAGAGTGGTGCAGAAGAGCAGAATCCCTTCCCTTGCTCTGCTGCCCACACTGCTCTGGATGCAGCCCAGACTCTGCTTGGCTCTCCGAGCTGCAAAAATCAGGAGAGAGATGGACAGCTCATGCACACACCTCCTTTTCTTTTTAACATGAGCCTTTGCTGTTTAACTCTCTTAAATCCCTTCTCACATCATGCCTCTACCTCTGGCTCCCTTTCCCTGTCAGGTTGGGTTAATGACTTGTCAAAGGGCAATGTATTCCACCACTGTGTTCCTCCAGGCTTTCCTGAAAGAGCACCTAGGTTTAGGTTTGCTGAGGTTATTCTGAAAGGACAGGGAAAAGTCTTTTTTTACCCCTTGTATTTACTTCTGCTTCCATAAGCAACATAACCCTTGCCACTGCCTCACTGTGAAACCTTCTCAGCAGACCCCTCTAACCTCTCTTTTCTTTACACAGAGAGGCAAAGCAGCTGTGACGGAACAGCTGAGACAGCATTTTTCTCTTTTCTGATGCCAAAGTAGAAATTGTGAGGGCTCAAACTGAGCAGCTTGCAGTGTGGAGGGAAAGCACATTACTGCATCAAACCCCATCATAAATTAAGCAGCTTAAGAATGCTGGAGAACAAGCTGACTTGAAATCCTCGCTGGCTCTCTCGCTGCCCACAGGATTTCAGAGGCAGCTCAGATGAAAAGTGCCATGCTTGCAGCTTCCAAAACCTCTACCTGCAATCATCTTCCTCTCATGAAGATTAGCAGGTTTTTGCTAACAATTTAAGCCTCCCTACAGCATCACAGCCTCTCATCTATCACACTCCAACCTGCATTTACTGCATGTGTCCTTTTGCCCCCCATGTTTAGTTGAAAAACTCTATTTATTTGTTGCTGGTCTGGGTTTTTTCATCTGTTCCACCCACAGATCCTACAGGAAAGATTTCAGTGCCAATTCACACCACACAAAGGGAAAAAAAAATAAAGGAGAACTACCACCCCTGGGTGATATATTGAGTTCACAAAAGATAAGTAGACAATTTGATGCTGGAGATAGATATTCACGGTGAGGCTGGACAGGGCTCTGTGCAGCCTGATCTAGTTGAGGATGTCCCTGCTGGCTGCAGAGAGGGTAGGACTGTATGAGCTTTGAAGGTCCCTTCCAACCCAGAGCATTCTATGATTCTATGGTTTTATGGCTCTGGTTATGACAAATCCAATCTGCACATAGCCAGTTGTGAGAATGGTTTGGAGAAGGTGTTGCAAACATGATTAGTTATGGCTGGAATTTTGAATGTTCAACCTCTTCATCAGCCACACTTGAAGCTGTTTAAAAGAAAAGTCACTGAAATGATCCTCACCTTGGCAGAGCATGGTTAAGAGTCAGTGCCGCACACAACATTGACATCAGAATGAAAATGCCACACCAGGAGCCTCCCATAAGTACCCCATTTAAAGCAGGCTTCAAAACCCAAGGCATGTCCCATTGGGCAGTGAATGCTTTTCTCCACTTTGGAAGATGTAAACCATGCAAAGCATTCAAGAATAAAACACTTCTGCACTTGGATTGGGTCTCTCTACTCCTCTGGATGGCAAATGTTGGCAAGAAGGGGCAAAACATTGCCCTACCATTACCCTGTAAAACTTTTATGGTAGCCATAGTACACCAATCACTATACTTATGTGACCACAGATCAAAGGTTCCTGTTCTAACTCACAAAGTGAGGTGGATTTAATCCTATCCCTGAGCTAATCCTCTCACTGAGACTTTTAAAGTGGAAATGACTGTCCTGACCTCTCTTTCCAGATGTCTCCTTGAGTTTTTCAAAGGCTAGACAGCACTAATAATCTTCTGTTTTAACAAAGCATTTTTTTCTGGATCTTGATCAATAGCTAAAGGTCAGGGAGCAAAAGGATGGTGCCAGACTCTCTTCTGTGGTGCCCAGCAACAGGACATGGGGTGGCATGCACAGACTGCAACCCAGCAGGTTCCATCTGAGCATAAGATTGAGCCAGAGCCCCAAATGAGGCTGTTCAGAGAGGTTGTGGAGTCTCCTTCCCTGGAGAGATTCCAAACCTGTCTGGACATTGTGATCCTGGGCAAGCTGCTGCTGGTGTCCTTGCTACAGCAGGGAGGCTGGACTGGAAAATCCAGCCTTGACTGAACTGTGGTTCTGTGTGAGTCCATGATTCATTCCTCACTGCACAATCACCATCCTGCTCCTCTTGGATGGTGATTGGGGAGGGAGAACAGGAATGTTTAAGGATATTTCTGGGGTGAGCATGTGCCAAAGAGTAGAAAATTAATTTCTCCAAGGGCACAAAGTAAATCACAGAGATTGACATTCACACTCCACGTTCACTGCTGCTTTTTCCTGCCTTGAACTTTGCTACTTAACAGTAAGAACATTCACCACAGATGCTGTTTTTAGAGGGGAAACTGAGTAAAAGAGCAATCAAAAGCACTCAAAGGTCCCTCATGATGGGATGGGAAACCCAAGTCAGTTCTCATCAAGCAGTCTGTGTCAAAGAATCCAACAGATTCAGGTGGTCAGGAGCAGCAGTAATGTTGAGTTGTCAATGCTGTCTCTTCTCACCTCCTCAGTGGAACAAATTAATGTTTGGTAGTAGTTTAGTTGGAGAGGGGATGGTTTGGTTTTGGTTCATTGTTTTTTTTTTTAATGAAAAAAAAAAGAGAGATCCTATAAGGTCTTGTATCAAAGTCAGTCTCAAAACAACAAAGGAAATAAAGTCACAGAATCACAGAATCATAAAATGGTAGGGGTTAGGAGGGACCTCTGAAGATCATGAATTTTAACTCACTTGCCCAAGCAGGATCACCCAGGACAGGTCACATAGGAACACATCCAGACAGGTCTTAAAAGTCTCCATCAATGGAGACTCCACAACCTCTCTGGACTGCCTTCTCCACACCTCTGCCACCCTTGAAGTAAAGAAGTTCCTGCTCATGTTTAAATGGAACTTCCTATGTTCAAGTTTATGCCCATTAAATAATGACAGGACAGAGTTTGCTCAGAAGAAAACCCCCCAACATGCAAACAATGAGCTGTATCCCATGGACGAAAGAAAGGCTTAAAGCAGATAGGCTTCGGGAGACATTCAGCTCTCCAGGAGAGCTCAAAAAGCAGTAGGGTACCTTCTGGGTAAACAACAAAGGAGTCAGAGAGCTACTGTATCTTGGCCAGCAAATGGGTAACTGCTAACAGAGAAGCCAGATGGCATCCATCTAGTCCAAGTGGCAGGCTTCCTCTGAGCCAGCCACCCCATGGGGCTGCTAGAGAATCAGAGAACCAGAGAATAGTTTCAGTTGGGAAACACCTCTAAGAACATCCACTCCGACCATCAACCCAACACCAGCATGGCCACTAAGCCATGTCCCACACTGCCATGGCCACACATTTCTTGAACACCTCCAGGGATGGGGACTTCACCACCTCTCGGGGCAGCTTGTTTTCAGGCTATCTTTAGATTCTCCCCTTCCCTGCAGTCTCTCACAAGGACCCAGCACAATGCTCATGTGTTAAACATCATTTCAGCAACAGCCAGTAGTGGTTGCCATGTGTGATGTGCCTGTTTCTTACTACACAAGCATTATGTGGAATATACAGTGTCTGCTCCCGTGCCAAAGAATGCTGAAGAGCAGGGCTTAGCAAAATGAACTTTAGAGGGGACCACTGAATTATTACTTCCTGGGGGTTGTAATGGACAAGCAGCTGAATGTGAGCCAACAGTGTGCCCAGGTGGCACAGAAAGCCACTGGCATCCTGGCTGGGATCAGAAATGCTGTGTCCAGCAGGAGCAGGGAGGGGATTGTCCCCCTGGGCTCTGCTCTGGTGAGGCCATACCTCAAGTGTTGTGTTCAGTTTTGGGTACCTCAGTACAAGAGAAATGTGGAGGTGCTGGAGGGAGTGCAGAGGAGGACAAGGAAGCTGGGAAGGGCCTGAAGAATAAATCTGATGAGGAGACACTGAAGGAGCTGGGACTGGTTACTGTGAAACAGAGGAGACTGAGGGCAATCCTCATCTGGGCTTACAGCTGCGTGAAAGGAGGTTGTGGAGAGGTTGGTGCTGGTCTCTGCTCACAGGTCATTAGTGACAGAACAAGAGGGAATGGCCTCAAGCTGAAACTAGGGAGGTTTAGACTGGACATGAGGAAGACATTTTTTCCCAGCAGGAGTGGTCAGGGATTGGAATGTGCTGCCCAAGGAGGTACCTGGTTGAGTCCCCATCCCTGGATGGAGGTGTTCAAGAAATGTGTGGCCATGGCAGTTGTGGGACATGGCTCAGTAGCCGTGATGGTGTTGGGTTGATGGTTGGAGTGGATGATCTTGGAGATGTTTCCCAACTAAAACTATTCTCTGGTTCTCTGATTCTGTAGCAGCCCCATGGGGGTTTGGATGTGGTGCTTGGGGTTTGGGGCTCTGGTTTAGGGTGCACCTTGCAGAGTAGGGTTCTGGGTTGGACTTGGTGATCCTGAGGGGATTTTCCAACTTGAGTGTTTCTGTGTGATTCTGTGAACTTACACTTTTACATTCCAGGAAGTTCCCTAAGCCCAGAATATCCTGGCTTGGTTGGGACAGTCCTAGGCTGTTGGCAATTGGGAGCTGTGGAGGTAAGCTGACCTCAGCTGGCTTTCGGTCGTATTCCATGCCATGAACATCACGGTCAAGGAGCAGCACCAGGGCTGTCATTCTGCCCTGTGCTGGCACTGGGCAGGCTTCACCTTGAGCACTGTGTGCATCTCCGGGCCCTCACTGCAAGAGAGATCTTGAGGGGCTGGAGTGGGGCCAGAGGAGAGCAACGAGACTGGGGAAGGGACTGGAGGGGAAGGCTGCTGAGGAGAGGCTGAGGGAGCTGGGGGTGTGCAGCCTGGAGAAGAGGAGGCTCAGGGGGGACCTTAGCACTCTCTGCAGCTACCTGAAGGGAAGTTGCAGACAGGTGGGGGTCAGGCTCTGCTTTCAGTCAGCTTGACCAAGAGGAGAGGTCATGGCCTGAAGCTGTGCTAGGGGAGGGTTAGGTTGGCTGTTAGGGAGCACTTCCTGCTGGAAAGGGGAATTAGAGACTGGAATGGAGTACCCAGAGAGGTGGTGGAGTCTCCATCCCTGGAGGTGTTTAAGAGATGATACTATGTGGCACTTGGTGGCATGGTTTAGCTGATATGGTGGTGTTAGATCATAGACTGGACCTGATGATCTCTGAGGTCTTTTCCAGCCACTGTGATTCTGTAATTCTCTGATCCTGTCACTGCAGGTCTTTGCAAACAGTCTCTCTCCATGCTGCTTGTAGGTCCCCTTCAACTTGCTCTTTCCATTGATGTTTGATGATCTTTTAGATCCAATAAGTTGTTTTGAGTGGCTGCTTGTATTTACTGTAGAGGAAGAAATGTAAGCATACATCCAAAATGAAATCTGGGCACTGAAATCTCTTTCCTACCCTTGAATTATGGAGCAAACCTCAGGCAGTCCTGTCAGAGAGCCTGGACACGCATCACAAATAAATATTCCCTGAGCAGTAGTAAATAACACTCTTAGCTTTTAATGCGTAATTAGCAGTGAATAGTAGCAACTAACAAAGCCAAATGATTATGCCATATTTTAATATTATTTCTATGGGTTTCAGCCACCCAGGCAAGCAGTTAAAATATGGCCACTTCTTTGGAGTTTGGCACACTCATTTTCAGCTGCAAATTCCCAGCAAGCTCTGTAAAAATCTAATTAGCAGCAACCCTTAGTGTTGGCTTTTCCCTTCAGTTTCAGGCACAAAACAAACAGCATGACTTTGTGGGATGAAGTCCTGCAGCAGTCTCTCAATACTACCTAGAATAATACCTAGAATGTTTAATTTGACAGCAGGGCAAGGAAGGTGATTCTCCCCCTTTACTCTTCTCTCCTGAGACCCCTACTGGAGTACTGTGTGCAGTTCTGGAGCCCCCAACACAAAAAGGACATGGAACTGTTACAGTGAGTCCAGAGGAGGCCACAAAGATGCTCAGAGGGCTGCAGCAGCTCTGCTATGAGGACAGGCTATGAGTGTTGGGGCTCTGCAGCCTGGAGAAGAGAAGGCTTCAAGAGACCTTGTAGTAGCCTTCCAGTATCTGAAGAGGGTCTACAGGAGGGCTGGGGAGGGACTATTGACAAGGTCTTGTAATGACAGGATGAGGAAGAATGGGTTTAAAAATGGCAGAGGGGAGATTGAAAGTGGATGTTAGGAAGAAGTTCTTTCCAGTGAGGGTGGTGAGACCCTGGCAAAGGATGCCCAGGGAGGTTGTGGCTGCTCCCTCCCTGGAGGTGTTCAAGGCCAGGTTGGATGAGGCCTTGAGTGACCTGTCTATGGGAGATGTCCCTGCCTATGGCAGGGGATTGGAACTGGATGATCTTTGAGGTCTCTTCCCACCTAAACCATTCTATGATTCTATGTTTCTATGGTTTTCTTTTTTCCCTCTTGAACTGAGTCTTGAGGCTTGATCTCCAGCTGCTTGAGCAACTTCTTCGGAGCCCTCTCATATCGCCCATTCTCACTTCTAATCCCCATGGAGAACCTTGATCATCCATGCCAGCCTCCTGGCACCCTTGCCTGCTCACTTCTTTCTTTCATGGAGAAATACCTTGGAGTGCTGGTGTGCAGCAAGTTCTGCATCGATCAGCCATGTGCCCTTGTGGGCAAGAGAGCCAATGTCAGCCTGGGGTGCACTAGCAAAAGAATGGCCAGTAGGGCTCTACCCTGCTGAGACCACAGCTACTGTGGTCAAAACTGTGTCCAGTTTTGGGCTTCCCAGTTCAAGGGAGACAGGGACCTGCTGGAGAGAGTCCAGCAGAGAGCCACGAGGATGATATGGGGACTTGAGCATCTTCCCTATGGAGAGAGGCTGAGAGCCCTGGGGCTGTTTAGTGGGGAGAAGAGAAAGCTGAGAGGGGATCTGAGCAATACCTATCAATAGGTGAGGGGTGGGTGTCAAGTGGAGGGGGCCAGGATCTTTTGGGTTGTGCACAGCAATAAGCCAAGGAGCAGTGGATGCAAACTGGAACAGAGAAGGTTTCAGCTCCACATGAGGAGAAACTTCTTTAGCGTGAGGGTGCCAGAGCCCTGGAGCAGGCTGCCCAGAGAGGTTGTGGAGTCTCCTTCTCTGCAGCCTTTCCAAACCCACCTGGATGTATTCCTACGTGGACTACCCTGGGTAATCCCACCTTAGCAGAGGGGTTGGACTGAATGATCTCTGGAGGTCCCTTCCAACCTCTAAGGTTCTGTGATTCTTGTGATACACTGCTCCTGGGCTTGGAGCAGATGGTCTTTGACTATTGAACAACCTTGTTTAGACCCTTTTCCCTCCATGGTTTTATCCCTGGATGCTCTGCCACGCAGATCCCTGAAGAAGATGATGTCTGCTCTCAGGAAGTGCAGGCTTACATTGCAGACTCTTTGATGCCTGTGACAGCTCAATGACTCTTGTCTCAAAACAGTGCATGTGGCAGGGCAGGGCTAATAGTCCTTAATGTAGGAAGGTGATTCTTCCCCTGTACTCTGCTCTGCTGAATCATACCTTGAGTGCTGTGTTCAGTTTCAGGCACTGCAATACAAAGGAAATGTGGAGGTGCTGGAGAGAGTGCAGAGGAGGATAAGGAAGCTGGGAAGGGCCTGGAGAATAAATCTGATGAGGAGAGACTGAAAGAGCTGGGGCTGGTTAATGTGAAACAGAGGAGGCTGAGGGAGACCTCATGGATGTTTACAGCTACCTCAAAGGAAGTCGTGGAGAGGTTGGTGCTGATCTCTGCTCACAAGTAAAAAGTGATAGAGTGTATTGGTTTACCCCCACCTACCCTGAGCTCAAAGCCCAAAAGAAAACTCAAAGCAGTTTGGAAGTGAGAATGGGGTATAACACCTTTAAACAATGAAATACAGGGAGAAAAGGGGTTTCCCCTTCTTACAGGCAACGGGGGGAAGGGATACAGAAAAACCCGGGAGGAGGAGGGGGTAAGGGAGAAGGGATCCCACCGCGGCAGGGTTTTAGTCCGAAAAGCAAAGGTTGCGGTCCCGCAGTTGGTGGTGCTGAAGAACAGAAGCAGGTTGCAAAACGCAGCTGAGCAGTTCTCGGTCTCCACGCGGCTTGTTGCGGGGCACATGGAGGAGCAGCGGGGAGCGGCAGGGGGTCGCAGCAGTGCGGCGGTGAGAAGGGGCAGAGGGTGTGAGAGAGAGAGAGAGAGAGGAGGGCTGAGTTCCCCCTTTTATAGCCCAAATCCGGGCAGGAAGTGGGAGTGTTCAACCATGCCACCTGGGAGGAACGGGGCCAGACCACCTCTGGGGAATAGGTAGGGGGTCACAGGTGGGCTCAACCCTTTACATAGAGCAAGAGGGAAGGGCATCAAGCTGCAACAGAGCAGGGTTGGATTGGATAGGAGAATCTGGATGAGGAGATTGAGTCCATCATCAGGAAGTTTGCAGATGACACCAAATTAGGAGCAGTTGTTGAGGGTAGGAGGGCCCTTGAAAGGGACCTTGACAAGCTGGATGGGTAGGCAGAGGCGAATGGGATGAGATTTAATAAGACTAAGTGCAGGGTTCTACACTTTGGCCACAACAACCCCAGGCAGTGCTACAGGCTGGGGACAGAGTGGCTGGAGAGCAGGCAGGCAGAGAGGGACCTGGGGCTGCTGGTAGATAGTAGCTGAACATGAGCCAGCAGTGTGCCCAGGTGGCCAGGGAGCCATTGGCATCCTGGCTTAGATCAGGAAAAGTGTGGCCAGCAGGACAAAGGAGGTTATTCTTCCCCTGTACTTGGCACTGGTCAGGTCACATCTTGAGTACTGTGTCCAGTTCTGGGCCCCTCAATTCAAGAGGGTGCTGGAATGTGTCCAGAGAAGGACAGCAAGGTTGGTGAGGGGGCTGGAGCACAGCCCTGTGAGGAGAGGCTGAGGGAGCTGGGGGTGTGCAGCCTGGAGAAGAGGAGGCTCAAGGGTGACCACATTGTTGTCTACAACTACCTAAAGGGAGGTTGTAGCCAGGTGGGGTTGGTTTCTTCTGCCAGGCCACCAGCAACAGAACAAGGGGACACAGTCTCAAATTGTGCTGGGGGAGGTATAGGCTGGATGTAAGGAAGAAGTTCTTGCCAGAGAGAGTGATTGGCATTGGAATGGGCTGCCCAGGGAGGTGGTGGAGTCACCAATCCCTGGAGATGTTCAAGAAAAGAGTGGATGAGGCACTTAGTGCCATGGTGTAGTTAATTGGATAGGGCTGGGTGATAGGTTGGACTGGATGATCTTGGAGGTCTCTTCCAACCTGGCTGATTCTATGATTCTAAGGATTTGTTCCCAGTGAAAGTGGTCAGGCAGTGGAATGTGCTGCCCAGGGAGGTGGAGGAGTCACTAACTCTGGCTATGTTTAAAGGTGGTTTGGATGTGGTGCTTGGGGCTCTGGTTTATGGTGAGTAGGGTTCTGGGTTCAACTTGGTGATTCTGAGGGGCTTTTCCAGCTTGAGTGTTCTGTGATTCTGTGAATGAGCCTAGTGTCTCAGACATGGTGTGACAATACCTGGGCTTCTTAAGTTGACGGATTTGGTGACTTTGGAGGTCTTTTCCACCCAACAGTTCTGTGAAGACCTCTTCAGTTAGTAGTTCTTATAAGCACAGCAGCAGCAGAAAGTGCTCTGAGAGCAGCAGCCTGCCAGAAATTAGTTGCACTATTAGTGTCTCAAGTTTACAGCTACAGATTTCACCTCCCCTCCTCTCCTTTGTGGTAGAGAGCACAGAGATCCCTTGGGAAGGTCTGCTTTTGCAGATTTAGCAAGTCAGGCCCAAGTTATATTTTTATTTCTCAAGTACTGATTTTTCCCTACCTGTTCCATTCTTTCTATGCCAGTGCATTTGGATTAAGCCTGGAAAAGGCATTTGGACCCTTCACCTATTCTTCCTTGAATGTAGCAACTCCTCAGTGGTGGTGTGCAGAGTGAGGACCAGGAGGCTGGAGCCAGGCTCTGCTGGGTGATGCCCAATGACAGCACAAGAGGCAATGGTGGAAGTTGAGGCATAGAAAATTCCATGGAAACAGGAGAAGGAATTATTTCTCTGTGAGGGTGACAGAAGCCTGGAAAAGGCTTCCCAGAGGGGTTGTGGAGTCTCCTTCTCTGGAGGCATTCAAGAGCTGCCTGGATGTGCTCCTGTGTGACCTGCTGTAGGTGCTCCTTCTCTGCCGGGGGGTTTGGACTGGATGAGCTTTTGAGGTCCCTTCCAGCCCCTGACACTCTGTGATTCTGTGATCTGTTTCTCACCATAGCCTCGTGGAACAGAAGAGAAGGGCAAGGTGTTTGCCTGAGCTAACTGCCTCTCAGGTTGACTGTCTGATCTGCTGCCTCTCAGGTTGACTAGCTGGTAGTTCTCCATTTCCCCCCTCCTGTCTCTCTTAATTCCATCACTTAATCTGTTTTACAGTACACCTCATCCTTTCCCTGGCTTTGTTTCTCCAGACAGGTGATGGGAGTCAGTCCAGCAGGGATATTGCAGGCAGAATGTGTCCTGAGTTGGTTACAGAGAGCCGAGGCAGTGGCCTTGACAGACTTCTACTGAATTTCTGTTCTCTTCTATGGATCCAAGCATTTTTCCCTGCTGTTAAACTCTGTTTGCTAATGCCATCCAGTAAGGGATATTTTTGGCTCCAATTCATCCTTACTGAAAATAGCTCCTTTTCTTTCAGCAGAGCTATTTTAGGGGTGGATTTAGTCATAGGGCTTGTTAAATAACGCTACTTTCTGTTCCCTGATTTCCTCTTTTCCCACAACATGGAATCTACAGTCTCCTCCTGGGTCAGCATTTGATTTTTCCATGTGGAATACAATTTCTGGCTCCATGGTGCTGAAATACAGAATTCCAGCATGGTGGGAAATCGGAAGGGACCTCTGGAGATCATCTAGTCCAACCTCACTGCTAAAGGCAGGGTCACCCACAGCAGGTTGTCCAGAATTGAGGTGTCCAGGTGGGCTTGGAATCTCCACAGAGAAGGAGGCTCCACAGCCTGCTCCAGGGCTCCAGCACCCTCACAGCAAAGAAGTTTCTCCTCACGTTCAGATGGAACCAGATGGAGAGAGTCTGGTGAGTTGGGAAAGAAACTGAACCAACTGGGGTGGAAAGAACAATCCAATGATATAGAGACAAAGAGACACAAACCAATATGGAACCCAACTCCTGATGGCAGTGATGTCACCATTGGCACCATTGATGCTGGTGAAGTCCCAGAGTGGACTCAGAAGCAGATGGGAACCAGATTCAGGATCTGGATTCTGGAACTGGATTCAGGAATGTACAGACTGGGATCAAAGGCAGAAGGTACAGAGTCCTGGGACACTGGCTATTGAAGAAGTGTCTTGACCCTGGTGATCCCTCAGCTTGATACTCAGATGCAATCCCATGTTGGTCAGTGAGGGTCACCTCTCCTGTGTGTTCCTCCCCACAGTTGTCACCTCTGCCTCCCTGCAGCCCAAGGTGTGGCACAAGCTGTGGCAGTGCCCTTGGTGTGCAGAGGAGCAAGTCTAAGGCAGAGCCTTTGTGCAGCCCAGCCCTTGGCAGGAACTCTCCCATCAGCTCCTCCCTGCTAGGGGCAACATCTGGCTGTGCAAACCTGCACTGAGCTTCAGGGCTGAGAAGTCACAGCACTGAGCAGGATGAGTCCTGGTCTAGCTCAAAACAGGAGAAATAGTGCAATGTTTTATTCAATATTAAAGCAAGTATCTTCAACCATTATGGAAGTGCTGTAGAACAGAGTATTTTGTTTTTTTTTTTAAGTGGTCCCAACCATAAAAATTAATTGAGACTGAGCTCATAGGAGCCGATTCTGTCTTCATTAGCACCAGTGTTAATCTATACAAACCATAATCAAAGAACATGTGAGGCTGAAAGGAGAAGCATCAATTACTGGTAGCTTGTCCCTGGGAATGAGCTTTAGCTCATGAGAAGTAAAAAATGTTTAGCTAACCCAATATAAACTCAGTGTGCACTTCTGCACACCTTTCACATTCAATGGCTGGAGAGGAGAAAGCTCCAGGGAGACCTTCTTGTGGCTTTCCAGTATCTAAAGGAGGCTACAAGAAAGCTGGGGAGGGACCTTTTAGGGTATCAGGTACTGATAGGACTGGGGAGAATGGAGAAAAACTAGAAGTGGGTAGGTTCAGATTGGATATTAGGAAGAAGTTCTTCAGTGTGAGAGTGCCGAGAGACTGGCACAGGTTGCCCAGGGAAGTGATGGAAGCCTCATTCTTGGAGGTTTTTAAGGCCATGCTGGGTGTGGCTGTGGTGTGTTGGTTTGAGCTAATTGGAGAATTTGAGTGAGAAATTAAACACTGTGTCCCTTCACCCAGTTTTGACTGAGAAAGAAGAAAGAAGGTTGTTTTAGAATGTTCCCAAAACATCCAGATAAGCCAGTATGCTTGCACAGTTCAGTCGGCTCTGGGTCGGCGCTGGGCTTCAGCAGCTTCTTTCCTTTGTCTCTCTGCCTTTGAACTAATTCAGAGTAAAATTACTAAAACCATTCATTCCTTCCTGCCACTAATCTTTCTGACCGATCTTCAGCTTATCTGCAGCACCATCAAGTGGTGAGATAAAGCTGGGGGAAGAAGGGAGAGGTGGTACAGGGGGGTTTGGTTTCCCTCTCCTGGGGATTTTGGTCTCCAGGAGGGGTGTGGTGTCTGTATTTCTATTTTACTGTATATTTCTGTAAATATCTGTTATATCTTGTAAATATTTGCTTGTATATTTGCATTGCTGTAAATATAAGCTTCATTTATTAACTTCCAGTGTGTTTATCTGAGTTTTAGCCGGGGTTCTAAAAGGTGGGGGGGCAGGTCACTGCAAACCCACTACACTGTGGGCAACTTGATCTAGTGTGAGGTGTCCCTGTCCATGGCAGGGGGTATGATCTTTGATGTCCCTTCCAAATCTGACAGTTCTGTGATACACTGCAGCTCTCTGCATTCAGTGTAAAATCTTTTGTTCCTCCTTTCTGTACTGTAAGGCATGGAGTAATTTCCATCTAGATATGAGGAGGAACTTTACTGTCAGGGTGACAGGGCCCTGGAGCAGGCTGCCCAGAGAGGTTCTGGAGTCTGAAGACTTTCAAAACCCACCTGGATGCATTCCTGTGCAGCCTGCCCTATATGATCCTTCTCTGGCAGGAGGGGTTGGACTCGATGATCTCAATGATAAGAGGTCCTTCCCAACCCCTAACCTTGTGTGATTCCAGATAATTTCAAGATCAGCACGTCTGGTCACTTGAATTAAAACGAATGACCTATCAAAGCTGTTAAACTCTTAATTACCAATGCCGTTAATTACAACTGCAGCCTCTTCTTCCCCTTGCCTTTTCATGCATCCATATTCCTGTCACTGCCAGAGCCATTCATAAATATCTGCTATTTATAGCAAACAATTTCCAACTAATGACATGAAATGAAGCATTGAAAATGAGCATTTTGTTTGCTTCAGTTGCTTGCTGGGTTATGGGTGGTCTGTACAGGATTTGTTATCAGTTGTTGTTAATAGGTGCCCGAAAGCATTTTCCTCTTGTGAATGGTGAATATGGTGATGCAGAATTAACTCTTTGTCTGAGGAACAGCTCTTCTCCCTAGTGTCAGGTGAGAGAATGAGAGGAAATCATAGAAGCATAGAATAGTTTAGGATGGAAAGGACCTCAAAGCTCACCCAGTTCCAACCCCCCGCCATAGGCAGGGACACCTCCCACTAGAACAGGTCGCTCAAGTCCTCATCCAACCTGGCCTTCAACACCTCCAGGGACGGAGCAGCCACAACCTCCCTGGGCAACCTGTGCCAGTGTCTCACTACCCTCACTGTGAAGAACTTCTCCTAACATCCACTTTCAATCTCCCCTCTGAAAATTTAAACCCATTCTTCCTCATCCTGTCATTACAAGACCTTGTCAATAGTCCTTCCCCAGCCCTCCTGTAGCCCCCTTCAGATACTGGAAGGCCACTCCAAGGTCTTCTCAAAGCCTTCTCTTCTCCAGACTGCAGAGCCTTAACTCTTGTAGCCTGTCCTCATAGCAGAGCTCCTCCAGCCCTCTGATCATCTTCATGGCCCTCCTCTGGACTCACTCCAACATGGCCTGAAATTGTGCCAGGGGAAGGTTAGGTTGCAGATTGTGAAAAATTTCTTTGCTGCAGGAGTGGTCAGGGATTGTAACAGGCTGCCCAGGGAGGTGGTGGAGTCCCCATAGAATCATAGAATCAGTCAGGGTTGGAAGGGGCCACAAGGATCACCTAGTTCCAACCCCTCTGCCATGGGCAGGGACACCCTACCCTGTATTAGGCTGGACAGAGCCTCATCCAGCCTGGCCTTAAACACCTCCAGGGATGTGGCCCCAACCACCCCCCTGGGCAACCCATTCCAGGCTCTCACCACTCTCATGGTGAAGAACTTCCTCCTCACATCCAATCTGAATCTCCCTACCTCCACCTTTGCTCCATTCCCCCTTGTCCTGTCACTGATAGCCTCAAAAGTCCTTCCCCAGCTTTTCTGTAGGCCTCGTTCAGATACTGAAAAGCCACAAGAAGGTGACCTGGGAGCCTCCTCTTCTCCAGACTGAGCAGCCCCAACTCTTTCAGTCTGTTCTCATAGGAGAGGTGCTGCAGCCCTCTGATCATCCTCATGGCCCTTCTCTGGACATGCCCCAGCATGTCCACATCTCTCTTGTAATAGGGGCTCCAGGTGGGGTCTCACCAGGGTAGAGTAGAGGGTTAGAATCACCTCCCTCGACCTGCTGGCCACAGGTCTCCTGATGCATCCTAGGCTCTGGTTGGCTTTCTGGGCTGCAAGTGCACACTGATGCCTCACGTTGAGCTTCTCATCCACCAGCACCCCCAAGTCCCTCTCCTCAGGGCTGCTCTCCAGCCAGTCACTGCCCAGCCTGGATTTGTGCTTGGCATTGCCTCGACCCAGATGCAGGACCTTGCACTTGGCCTTGTTGAACCTCATGAGGTTGGCTTGTGCCCACCTCTCCAGCCTGTCCAGGTCCCTCTGGATGCCATCCCTGCCCTCCAGCCTGTCTGCTGTACCACACAGCTTGGTGTCATCAGCAAACTTACTGAGGGTGCACTCAATGCATCTGTCCATGTCACCCACAAAGATGTTGAACAAGACTGGTCCCAGGACTGATCCCTGAGGGACTCCACTTCTCACTGGCCTCCACTTGGACATGGAGCCATTGACAGCCACTCTTTGAGTGTGGCCATCAGGCCAGTTCTTTATCCATCTGGTAGTCCACCCATCAAACCCATGTTTCACCAGCTTGGAGACCAGGATGTGGTGTGGGACAGTATCAAAGGCTTTGCTCAGGTCCAGGTGTGGATTTACAGAAGTTTCCATAGTGCTGCTAAGTCATACCAAGAGTACACATACTAAACATTGTGTTTGATCTCCTCTACTTCTATCTTCCCTGTCTTACCTTTTCGTCTCCCTGATGCTGACATTCAATACACATCTGTGAAGAGAATATAAGTCAGATTTGCATTGTTTACCAAATCTCTTAATTTACTTTATCTGGCTTATTATGGATGCAATAGAATATCTGATGGATTTAGAAATGAGAGAATCACAGGATATTAGGGATTGGAAAGGACCTCTAGAGAGCTTCCAGTCCAACCCCCCTGCCACAGCAGGACCACAGGTGGCACAGGAACACATCCAGACAGGGCTCCAGAGAAGGAGACTCCACAACCTCTCTGGGCAGCCTGTGCCACTGCTTTGTCACCCTTACAGCAAAGAAGTTCTTCCTTATCTTGAGGTGCACCTTCCTGTGGTGTAGTTTCCATCCCTTGCTTCTTGTGCTATGGCAGGCCACAAGTGAGCAGAGGCTGTCCCTGTGCCTTCTTTTCTGACCCCCAGCCCTCAGCTCTTGATAGACATTGCTCTGATCCCCTCTCAGCCTTCTTGTCTGCAGACTGAACAGCCTCAGATCTCTCAGCCTCTCCTCATCAGGCAGTGCTCCAGGCCCTTCTGCATCCTTGCAGCCCTTAATTGGACACTTTCCAGCAGATCCCTGTCCATCTTGAATTGAGGAGCCCAGAACTGGATGCAATATTCTAGTTGGGGCCTCCCCATGGCAGAGTAGAGGGGGGAGGAGAACCTTCCTTGATCTGATGGATACACTCTTCTTAATGCCCCCCATGAGACTTGTTTGGTGTGGTGTTTTTGTTTTGTTTGGGTTTTTTGTTGTTGGTTTTTTTTTTTTCCTCTGCTTCTTCTTCTGCCACTAAGGTTTCTACCCATGTGCTTCTTGGAAAGCTAATGTAAGGTGCCTTGCTGATGGTTCAACATTTCTCAGTGATGTTATGTTAAAGGCATGATGAGAAATTATTCCTCCTCTACTGTGGAAATATTGCTCAGTACAACATCATCAGATGCCTTTTGAGAAAAAAATAAAACAAAACCAACAGTAATTGTACAAAAAAAGGGAACCAGAAGGACATTCACAGACAAAGTGGGGAATGAGGTCTAAAGCAGTAGTCAGTACTGGTTAGGGCACATCTGGAGTCCTGTGTCCAGTTCTGGGCCTTTCAGTTTAAGAAAGATGTTGAGGTGCTGGAACATGTCCAGAGAAGGGCAGCAAGGCTGGTGAGGGGGCTGGAGCACAGCCCTGGGAGGAGAGGCTGAGGGAGCTGGGGGTGTGCAGCCTGGAGAAGAGGAGGCTCAGGGCAGACCTCATTGCTCTCTACAACTACCTGAAGGGAGGCTGTAGTCAGCTGGGGTTGGTCTCTTCTGCCAGGCACTCAGGGACAGAAGAAGAGGAGACAACCTCAAGCTGCAGGAGGGCAGGTTCAGGCTGGATGTGAGGAATAAGGTCTTGACAGCAGGAGTGATTGGCATTGGAATGGGCTGCCCAGGGATGTGGTGGAGTCACTGTCCTTGGAGGCATTTAAGAGGAGGCTGGATGAGGCACTTGGTGCCATGGTTTAGTTAATTAGAAAGTTGGACGGGATAATCTTAGAGACGTTTCCCAACCTGGTTGATTCTGTGAAGCAAGATCACCACTCTGCAAGAGACAATTATGGGTGTTTTATAGTCAGCCTGGAGAAGCATAAACAATGCTGTCCTGAAGGAGCCATGTCCACTGGCACTTAGGAAAGCTTGCTATGATCTGCATCTTCTCTCCATATTCTCATTATCTTGCTAGGTAGTGATGCTGAAGGTGGTTGTCATAGCAGGATTCCATTTGCATGTGAAGCAGTCTTGCACTTTTGATTCCTAACTCTCAGACCCTGGCAATTGAAAATGAAGGGAAATTGGTTTTAAAATAATGTTAAACTTAATACCTGCATCCCCTGGCATCCTGGGTTGCATCAAGAAGAGTGTGGCCAGGAGGTCAAGGGAGGTTCTTCTCACTCTCTACTTTGCCCTGTTGAGAACACATCTGGAATACTGTTTCCAGTTCTGAGCTCCTTGGTTCAAGAAGGATGGGGTCTTGCTGGAGAGGGTACAGCAAAAGGCTGCAGAGACACAGAGGGGACTGGAACATCTCTCTAATGAGGAAAGACCAACAGAATTGGGCCTTGTTAGTCTGGAGAAGAGCAGTCTGAGAGGGGATCTCATCAGTACTTGTGGGGTGGATGTCAGGAGGATGAGACCAGGCTTTGTGCAGTGGTGCCCAGTGACAGGAGAAAGGGTAATGGGCACAAACCTGAACAGAAAAGGTTCTGTCTAAACATTAACTTCTTTAATGTAAGGATAGTGGAGCACTGGAACAGGCTGCCCAGGGAGATGGTGGAATCTCTATCCCTGGAGGCATTCAAAACCCACCTGGATGTCTTTCTGTGTGACCTTATCTCGGTGATCTTTCTTTGGCAGGGGGGTTAGATTTGATGATCTGTGGAGGTCCTTTCCACCCCTTCCCATTCTGTGACTGTGTGAAAAGGCAGCGAGATGTTAAATTAAAAAAAAAATGTATAAAATGTGAGTCTTGAAGATTTTCAGATGGTAAATGAAACTGTCAAAGATGGGGAAGTATCAGAACTCTCTAGTTAGAGCAGAAATGGGTTTCACTTAGAGAGAATAATTGCAACAGCAGAATGGTTTTGTCCATCTTTGGAGAGGTTTACAGATCATTGGCTGGTGGAGAGGAAGCTGTATGTAAAGATGAGACATGAGACCCAGATGCTTTTACTGATATGTTCCATGTTGAAACCATGACTCTGGGGGTAGTTAAGAAATGCTTTTCCACCTTTCTACTGACTGCATATTGGGGGAGTTCCTGCCCTTTCTGTTAGCCCGGATCAGTGTGCTGCCTCACAAAACTGGCTGTGAACCTTTGGTCATCCCTTTAGTTGGACTGAGGAGTGCCAGAGTCATTAGGGTTGAAAACACCTCCAAGATGATCAAGTCCAACTGGTCACCCAGCACTGCCAAGTCCACCACTAAGCCACGTCCTTCTGCACAGTGTCTCCATGGTTTTTAAGCACTTCTTGGGTTGGTGACACCACCACTTCCCTGAGCAGCCTGTTCCAATGCCTGGCCATTCTTTCAGCAAAGAATTGTGTCTAATGTCACAGAATCACAGAAACACCCAGGTTGGCCCCTCAGGATCACCAAGTCCAACCTATAACCCTACTCTACAAGATTCACCTTAAACCATATCCCTAAGCACCATGTCCAAACCACCCTTAAACATATATTTAGAGTTGGTGACTCCACCACCTCCCTGGGCAGCTCATTCCAGTGCCTGACCACTCTCTCAGTGAAAAAACTTTTTCCTCATGTGCAATCTCAACCTACTCAGTCTCAGCTTAAGGCCATGTCTAAGCTAAACATCTCCTGGCCCAACCTGAGGCCATTTCCTCTTGTCCTATTGCTTGTCACCTGGGAGAAGAGACTGACCCCAGCTTGGCTCTAATCTTCTTTAAAGGAGTTGTAGAGAGCAAGGAGGTCTCCCCTCAGCCTTCTCTTCTTCAGGCTAAACAACCCCAGCTCCCTCAGCTGTTCCTCACCAGCCTAGTTCTCCAGACCCTTCAGCAGCTTCATTTCTCCTCTTTGGACACATTCCAACACTTCGGTGCCCTTCTTGGAGTAAGGGCCTCAAACTAAAACCAGTGTTCAAGAGGCAGGACTGTACTCAGCAGTACTGAGTACAAAGCCACAATCCCTGCCCTGGTCCTGCTGGCCACGCTGTTCCTGATAGAGGATGTTTGCATGATCCCCATTCCTGGAATCTCTTGTGGGACACTTGGGGGTCACCTATTTGCTCCTCCTTTCAGGTGACACCTCTGACTTCCTGCACCCCAATATGGGGCACAAGCTGTAGCGGTGCCTTCGATCTGCCCAGGAGCAAGTCTGAAGGCAGAGCCTTTGTACTGAGATGTCACAGCACTGTGCAGAATTACCTTTGGTCTAGCTCAAAGCAGGACAAGATGTCAGATTCTACATTTTTACTGTTGTATGAGAATAACACCAGGAAATTGAAAGAATAATTTCTAGTTCTCTTGATTGCAGATGTGAGCTCAGCAGCTGAAAGCAATTAATGACAACCTTTAGCCATGCAGAAAAATCTCCTGATATTGCAGCAACTTGAAGATTATCCAAGGGACATCAGTGGCAACCAGTGGGGAAGAAAGCTACAGGGTCAGAGGAAAAAATATGCTGTTAATCCTTTCCTTTATTCCCTTGGCAGAGTGGCATTTTTCCTTCTGTTTCTGTTGGAACTGCTGTGCTGGGGCTTCCCATGTGCTGTGGAGAGAGGACTCTGAAGCAGGTGGCAGAAGTTCATTGCAATGCAAAGGTTCAAACCCCATGATGTGCAGTTTGGAAGTAATTGTGTGGCAGCTTACAGAAAATTACCAATCCAGGACAATTAGCACAAGATTTCTTTTATTTTACTTTACTTTTCCCCCTTTCCTTTCTTTTCAAAGCTGGGGAAGTTGCTAGGAAGGCAGCAGCAGCAAAGCTTACTATTTGTTAGGTGCAGCTTCACATTAAATGGTGAAATATGAGCCGGGATGCAATTTCAGGGACAGTTTTGTTCTCCATTAGCAAACTGGAGGCTTCATTTATGCACTGGAAAATACAACAACAAATTAGGTGGGTGACTGCCCAGCAGTGTGTGAGTGTGAAGATGGAAGGGTGCATCTGGGAGGTGCAGTGAGGAAACACACAGGAGAAAATAGATGTTTCCATTTTCATATTTCCACCTACTCGCCTTCTGGTGGTACCATGTGCTTCTTGTTCTCGTTTGGGTCTGCTTTCAGAGCTTCACACTTTCGAAAGAAAGGAATATTTAAGAGAATCTTAGAATCATAGAATGGTTTAGGTTGGAAGGGATCTCAAAGCTCATCCAGTTCCAACCCCCCTGTGCCACAGGCAGGGACACCTCCCACTAGAACAGGTTGCTCAAGGCCTCATCCAACCTGGCCTTCAACACTTCCAGGGAGAGAGCAGGCACAACCTCCCTGGGCAACCTGTGCCAATGTCTCACCACCCTCACTGCAAAGAACTTCTTCCTACACCCAATTTAAATCTCCCCCCTGCCAGTCTAAACCCATTCCTCCTTGTCCTGTCATTACAGGACCTGGTAAATAGTGCCTCCCCAGCCCTCCTGTAGCCCCCTTCAGATACTGGAAGGCCGCTCCAAGGTCTTCTCAAAGCCTTCTCTTCTCCAGGCTGCAGAGCCCCAACTCTCATAGCCTGTCCTCATAGCAGAGCTGCTGCAGCCCTCTGAGCATCTTCATAGCCTCCTCTGGACTCACTCCAACAGTTCCATGTCCTTCTTGTGTTGGGGGCTCCAGAACGGTACACAGTACTCCAGGTAGGGTCTCAGGAGAGCAGAGTAGAAGGGCAGAATCCCCTTCCTTGCAGCTTCTTTGCTGCAAGAGTAGTCAGGCATTGCAACAGGCTGCCCAGGGAGGTAGTGGAGTCCTCATCCCTGGAGGTGTTCAAGAAACCTGTGGCCATGGCACTGTGGAACCTGATTTAATGGCTGGTGTTGGGTTGATAGTTGCACTCAATGATCTCAGAGGTATTTTCCAACTAAAGCAACCCTATGATTCTACGAATAAAAACATGAAGAAAAGCAATGTGCCAGTCCATCCACTCCAAGCCACTTGGGGTAGCAGGCTGACTTCCAAATCTTTCTGCCCTTGAGGTTGCATGGGTTTATTTGTGTCTTTTAAAGTGCAGTGAGCCTTTGCTATTCTTTCCTTTGCCCACTTGATAAGAGGAGACAAGAGAGTAGTAAAAATGTGTGGCAATAGCCTGCAAGAGTAACTTTGACCAGAACATTCTCGTGTGGAGATGAAACAGTGGATTGTAGAATTATTGACAACAGCTGTGATGAAGACCCGTCTTAACCTCTTGCCTCCCTTTCATGTGCTCACAACTTCTATCTGCTGCTCTGAATATGTGTGCCAGGGAGTTTCCAAGCACTCTCTAGGATTTCCTAGTGTTTCTACGTGCTTCCAAAAGTTCGTGGGAGATGGTTTCTGGCAACCTTTTGCTTCCTCCCTGTGCCGACTGCTAGTGAGAGACCTTCCTCACTAGAACACTTCAGACTCTGCCATCTGTATTTTAGACTATTAACTGAAATATCTTGGCTGGAAAACTCTGGTCTGGCTCACAGAACCCAATATAAAAATAACAGCTAAAGTAACAGAACAATATTGGAGAGATTCTTAGGAGGGATGGGAAGAGAAAAAGAGAGGAAGACAATGAAGCAAAAAGGCAAAGAAAAGGAGTCACAAAGAGTCTGCTCCTGGACAGAAGTAAGTTTGGAACATCTGTTTAAGGATGAAAGGCTGAGAGCCCTGGGGCTGTTGAGCCCGCAGAAGATCAGCCCCAGAGGGCATCTAATCAAAGCTCAGCAAGTGCTAAAGGACCTGTGGGCCAGGATGGGGCCAGACTCTTTTCAGTTGTGCCCAGTGACAGGACAAGGGGCAGTGAGCACAAACTGGAACCCAGGAGGCTCCACCTAAACATGAGGAGAAACTTCTTTGGTGTGAGGATGCTGAAGCCCTGCAGCAGGCTGGGCTGCCCAGAGAGGTTGTGGAGTCTCCTGTGGAGACTTTCAATGCCCGTCTGGATGCATTCCTGTGCAACCTGCTCTGGGTGATGCTGCTTTGGCAGAGGGGTTGGACTGAATGATCTCTGGGGACCCCTTCCAACCCCTAATGTTCTGTGATTCTATCGATGAGAACAGCAATCATCTGGAGTCCCTAAACCCCCAGCAAATAGAGGGGCACGTGTTTTATTTGGCAGACTTATTTTCCTCTAGCAAAAAGAAAGAAGGGAAGGTGTCTTACTCAAGCCATGCTCTTGTGCTTCCTGCTTTTAATGCTTTCCACCTCAAACCAGTTTTTTTTCTCTTTTCCTCCAGAGGTGAATGGATCATGACATTTTGCAGTGACTCCTCTCCTTCCACATCTCTATGAACTCCAAACAAACTCACGTTTTGCATTGATGGTAGCTCAACAGGGCTTTGGGGGTGTTGATAACAGGGAAGGACAATGAGGCCGGTGAAGGGTGCGGAGAACAGGTCTGGTGAGGAGCAGCTGAGGGAACTGGGGGTGTTTAGCTTGGAGCAAAGGAAGCTGAGGGGAGACCTCACTCTCTACAGCTGCTTAAAAGGAGGTTGGAGCCAGGTGGGGAGCTGGTCTGTTCTCCAAGGTAAAAAAGGACATGTTCCAGTTTGGCTCATGAGCATACACCATTCTGGAGAGCAGAATCAACTCTTAAACCTTTTCAGGAGTAAGAATGAGGACACTGTACACAGATTGGAAGTTTAGAGAGAATTTCTATTTATAAAAGCATATATATATATATATATACATATATATATATAAAACAATCAGGTAGAATTAGTATAAAATCCACTAGGCCAAAATTGGGCTTCTAGAATGCTCCACACCCCTTCCACCTCCATTTCAGCCTGTAAGGTAGGCCAAAGCTCCTCTCTCCAGCTGGCCCTACAAGACCTCAGCAGCTGCCAACTCCCTCATGAACCATGAGCTAAGAGCGCACTGCTCGGAGAAGTGAAGGGGAGAGAGGCAGGGATGAGAAGGGGGAGAAGTGCAGTCAAGCAGTGTACTGAGCTGTGATACTGGAAAGGGAATAAAATAACAGCATTACAATGTGCTGGGATGAGCAGGTCCATCCCCCTGCGATTGGCCTCTGTCCCCATGCTTTTGTTTGAGGGGGACCTGGGACCCCTCAAACTACCA
Organism: Psilopogon haemacephalus; assembly: GCA_013396835.1. Taxonomy (NCBI): domain Eukaryota; kingdom Metazoa; phylum Chordata; class Aves; order Piciformes; family Megalaimidae; genus Psilopogon; species Psilopogon haemacephalus. The sequence goes on along the minus strand of VWZI01003559.1, from coordinate 94,553 downwards.
CAGGACCTCAAAATGCAGAAGTAAGGGGAATGGAGGAAAACTAGATGTTGGTAGATTCAGGTTGGACGTTATGAAGAAGTTCTTCAGCCTGAGGGTGGTGAGAGACTGGCACAAGTTACCCAGAGAGGCAGTGGAAGCCTCATCCCTGGAGGTTTATAAAGCCAAGCTGGATGTGGCTCTGGGCAACCTGATGTAGGGTGAGGTGTCTCTGCCCATGGCAAAGGGGTTGGAACTGAGTTATCTTTGAGTTCCCTTCTAGCCCTGACAATTCTACGATTGATATTAGAAGAAACACTGGAATAGGCTACTCAGGAAGGTGGTTGAATCCCTGTCCTTGGAGATGTTTAAAAGACACAGACAAGTGTGCCCTCAAATATCTCTGGGTGTGGGGCTTCTACCACATCCTTGGGCAACTTGTTGCAGTCTTTCACTACTTCCATTGTAAAGAACTTCCTCCTGATGTCCTCCTAACTCTGCCCTGCTCCAGATTCAAACCACTGCCCTTCATCCTATCACTACAAGGCCTTGTCCAAAGTTCTTGCTCAGCTTTCTTGTAGCCCCCTTCAGGTAGTGGGCAGCTGCTATGAGGTGTCCGTGGAGCCTTCTCCTCTCCAGGCTGAATATTCCCACCTCTCTCAGCCTGCTTTTGTAGGAGAGGTTCTCCAGCCCTCTCATCATGTTTTTAGCCTTCAAAGATGGTGAAACCATCAACTTTCCTTAAATATGCTAATAATATAATCGTTTCTGGTTGATTCTGTTTCATCAGGGTTAAGACAAGTTTCATTTTGTCAACTAAGAAAGGGGATCTGACTTCCTAGGAGACACCACAACACTCTGTAGGTGGCATTACAAGGATTTGTGGCATAGGTAAGAAGGGAGAGTCCTCTGTCAACTCTGCTAAGGAAAATAACCTGCGAGCAGGCAGAATCTGCTGGGAAATTAGCATATGAAATGTAAATGGTGCTGGAGACAAGGAGCTGGATTAGCAGACTTAAGGGGATTTATAATTGAATGAATGAGAAGAAAGCTAACACCTTATGGACTTTCCCTCCCCGCCCCCCCCCACCATCAGTCTGAGTGCAGCCACGTTGTTTTAGTTATTTTGCTGATACTACTCATTTCAATGAGTAATAAAGTAGTATTCCAACCCAAGTGAAATCTGTTTAATAGCGTTAGAAAATCTCTTTAGTTAGGTTTGCTGGGGTATTTTTTTGTGGGTTTTTTTTTGTTTGTTTGTTTTTGGTTTTGTTTTTTTGCAGAAGCTGTATCCCAATAAGATTAATGGCAGGGCTCTAGTCCTGTCACTTTGAAGTGTTCAGTTGATCTATATTGTAATTTGAAGTGCTAATGGTCATCACGTCTTGTCCAACAGCCAGTGGGGTAATTGCAGTTAGTGGATCAGGCTTCACCTGGCAGCCTGCAATGGAGAGAAGAGAGGTTTGTTTCTTTCCTTACAGTGAAAGCAGGTCCTCTGAGCAGCTGTCATGTACAGCCCTGGAGATCCACTCATCAGCAGAACTTTTTTGTAGTAGGACTGAAGTGGAAAGTGTGATTCAAGGATTTCAGTGTTAATTTGCTGATGATTTTATAGATTTATGTCATAAAAAACCAAAACAAACAAACCCCCAAAAAAACCCCAAAAATAACACCCAAAAACAACAAAACAGAGCTAGACAGTTAGAACTTCCTCTGGCTGTATAACAGACTGCAGTTTTTCATTCTGTGCAGCAAAGAATTTCTGTGTTTGTCTTAGAGAAACACAGAATCAGAAATGCTGGAGAAGACCTCTAAGACCATCAAGTCCAGCCTTCTACTGGGCACCTCCATGACCACCAGACCATGTCCCAGAGTGCCACATCTACTCATTTCTTGCACACCTCCAGGGATGGTGACTCCACCACCTCCCTGGACAGCCTGTTCCAATGCTTGACCACTCTTGCAGCAAAGAAATTCTTCTTCATATCCAACCTAAAGCTCCCCTGCTGCAGCTTGAGACCATTACCTTTGGTTCTATCTTTAGTGACTTGGGAGAAGAAGCCAACGCTACTTCACTGCAACCTCATTACAAGTAGCTGCAGAGAGTAACGAGTTCTCTTCTTATCCTTCTCTTTTTCAGGCTAAACAACCCCAGCTCCCACAGCTTCTGCTCATAAGATACGCTCTCCAAACCTCTTCTATATTCCCCTTCTGTGGCCCTTATGCTCAGTGTAGCAAAGGATTTTCTTCTGCTCTTTAGTTCCTCTGATATAACGGACAGAGTTTGCCACTGAAAAAGGAGTTGACTCTAGTGTTCCCCCAGCTTTATTCTGAACATGCTGTCCATGGAATGGAATCCCTTGTTGAGCACTTGGGGGGTCACCTATTTGCTCCTCCTTTCAGGTGACACCTCTGACTTCCTGCACCTCAATCTGGGGCAAAAGCTGTGACAGTGCCTTTTGTCTGCCCAGGAGCAAGTCTGAAGGCAGAGCCTTTGTACTAAGATGTCACAGCACTGTGCAGAATTACCTTTGGTCTAGCTCAAAGCAGGACAAGCCATCAGGTTCTATATTTTTACTGTTGTTTAAGACCAGGAAATTGAAAGAATAATTTCTAGTTCTCTTGGTTGCAGATGTGAGCTCAGCAGCTGAAAGCAATTAATGACAACCTTTAGCCATGCAGAAAAATCTCCTGATATTGCAGCAACTTAAAGATTATCCATGGGACAGCAATGTGCCAAGAAGGCCAAGAAGGTCAATGGGGTCCTGGGGGACATTAAGAAGAGTGTGTCCAGCAGATCAAGGAAGGTTCTCCTGCCTATCTACTCTGCCCTAGTGAGGCCCTGCTTGGACTATTGTATCCAGTTCTGGACTACCCTGTTCAAGAGGGACTGAGATCTACTGAACAGAGTCCAGCACAAGGCTGCTGAAGGGACTGGAACACTGCCTGACGAGGAGAGGCTGAGAGCCCTGGGGCTGTTCAGTCTGCAGAGGAGAAGGCTGAGAGGGGATCTGAGCAATGTCTATCAAGGGCTGAGGGCTGGGGCTCAGGAAGGAAGGCACAGGGACAGCCTCTGCTCACTTGGGCCCTGCCATAGCACAAGGGCAAGGGATGGAAACTGCAGCACAGGAAGTTGCACCTCAAGACGAGGAAGAATTTCTTTGTTGCAAGGGTGACAGAGCACTGGCAAGTTTCTGTGCTGATGTTATGCCAAGGACTTGGCAAGCAGAAATGTTTGTACCATGCCTTGCTGTTGCCCTCTTCATGTGGTGGGGGAAAACCTGGAAGCAGCGGGACAACCAGTTAGTCATAGGATCACAGGATGTCAAGGGTTGGAAGGGACCCAAATAGATCATCAACTTCAACCCACCTCCCAGAGCAGGACCACACAATCTAGCTCAGGTCACACAGGAACACATCCAGACAGTCTCCAGAGACAGAGACTCCACAGCCTCTTTGGGGAGCCTGTGCCAGTGCTCTGTGACCCTTACAGTCAAGAAGTTCTGCCTTGTGTTGAGTTGGAACCTCCTGTGCTGCAGCTTCCATCCATTGCTCCTTGTCCTATCACAAAGAGCAAGTGAGCAGAGCCTGTCCCTGCCCCTCTTGACTCCCAGCCCTCAGATATTTATAAACATTTATTAAATCCCCTTTCAGTCTTCTCCAGATGAAACAGCCCCAGGTCCCTCAGCCTCTTCTCCCAAGGCGGTGCTCCAGTCCCCTAATCATCCTCATAGCCCTCTGCTGGAGCCTCTACAGCAGATCCCTGTCCCTCTTAAACTGGGGAACCCAAAACTGAATGCAGTAGTCAAGATGGGGTCTCACCAGGGCAGAGTAGAGGGGGAGGAGAACCTCCCTTGATCTGCTGGACACACTTTTCTTAATACACCCCAGGATCCCATCTTGGCCACAAGGGCACATTGCTGTCCCATAGATGTTATCCACCAGGACTCCCAGGTCCCTCTCCACAGGGCTACTGTCCAGTAGATCACCTCCCAGCTTGTGGTCAGATCCACTCTGTGTGGCTTTATGAAGGGCAGGTCCTGCTTTATGAAGCTGATCTCCTCCTACAAGGTGACCCACTTAGTGGATGATGGAAAAGCTGTTGGTATTGTCTAGCTGGACTTTAGGAAAGCCTTTGCTGCTGTCTCTTGCAACAGCATCATGGAGAAACTGTCTGCTCATGGCTTGGGCAGTTGGGGCACTTCACTGGGTAACAAACTGGCAGATGGCCAGGCCCCAGAAGTGGCAGGGAATGGAGTTAAATCCACTTGGTGGCTGGTGACAAGTAGTGTTCCCCTGAGCTCAGTGCTGGAGCCTGTTCTCTTTAATTACTTTATCAATGATCTGGATGAGGGGATTGAGTGCACCCTCAGGAAGTTGGCAGATGAAAAGTAGAGGAGGAATGTTGATCTGCTTGAGGACAGGAAAGCTCTGAAAAGAGATCTGGACAGGCTGGCTGGCTGGTCTGAGGTAGGTTGTGTGAGGTTTAACAAAGCCAAATACCAGGTCTTGCACTTGTGTTACGACAACCCCATGAACACTCCAGGCATGGAGCAGAGTGGCTGCAAACTGAAGAGAAGGACCTGAGGGTGTTGGCTGATAGCTGGCTACAAATGAGCCAATGTGTGCCCAGGTGAGAAAACCACCAGCATCCTAGCCTGGATCAGCAATAGTGTGGACAGCAGGACCAGGGCAGGGATTGTGCCCCTGTGCTCAGCACTGGTGACGCCACACCTTGAGTATTGTGTTCAGTTTTGTGTCCCTCACTCCAAGAAGGCCATTGAAATGCTGAAGCATGTCAAGAGAAAGGCAACAAAGCTGGTGAGGGGTCTGGAGAACTGGTGAGGTCTGGCCAACGGAACTGGGTTTGGTTAGCCTGGAGAAAAGGAAGCTGGAGAAAAACAATTTAGCTCTCTACAATTCCCTGAAAGGAGGTTGGAGCCAGCTGGAGTGTTGGTCTCTTCTCCCTAGTATCTAGTGATTGGACAAGAAGAAATGGCCTCAAGTTTTACCAGGGGACATTTAGGTTGGATATTAGGAGAAGCTTTTTTCTTGAAAGGGTTCTGGAACACTTGAACAGTCTCCTCAGAGAGGTGGCTGAGTCCCCATCCCTGGAGGGATTTCAAAGAGACAGATATGTGGTGCTGAGGGATATCATTTAGCACCAGACTTGGATGAGTTACATAATGGTTAGACTTAATGATCTTAAAAGTCTTTTCCAACCAAAATGATGCTTTGATTCTTAGGAAGAGGCATTCTGCTGAGCCTGGCTCTTCATGCAGTGTGTGCTCTGAGATGCTGCGATGACTGCTTGCCAACCTAAAGCCAGATTGCACTTGTTGTAGTCATCCTTAGTGAGTCTCAAGTGGTTCTTGGTGGGAGGGAGGCTTTAATTTGTGTCAGTGCTTCTGGGCAGTGTGTACACTCAGGGATCACTGCTAAGCAAAGGCTCATTTCCTGGAATTGTCTGGAGAAGATGTTGAACAGATGGAGAGGATCCAATCAGGCTGGGTCCTAGTAAACTGGAAGCTGTAGTAAGAAGCTATGAAGTAGCTTGGGGAGGGGCGGGGGGGGCAAACTCTTTGGAGTGGTGTGCAGCAGTAAGCCAAGAAGCAATGGGTACAAACTGGAGTGATGGATTATAAAATGGATACAAATTGTTCACCTCAACATGAGAAACTTCTTTAGAGTAAGGGTGACAGAGACCTGGAGCAGGCTACCCAGAGAGGTTGTGGAGTCTCCTCCTCTGGAGCCTTTCCAAACCCACCTGAATGCATCTCTGTATGGACTACCCTGGGTGATCCTGCTCTGGCATGGGAGTTGGACTAGATGATCTCTGAAGGTCCCTTCCAACCTCTAAGTTTCTGTGATTCTGTGAACTAATTGTTTAGCTATCATTTCAAGAAGCTGAGCCCTCAGTAGTTGGTAGAGGAAGTGATAAAATAACCTCCCTAATCAATTTGGCTTAGCTTACTTTGAAAGTGCTGTGGGGCATCCTGCTCAATCTCTTCTCTCTTCATATTTTATGTTTTTGCCTTGCAATGAACCAGCTCTTCTTCAGTTGGAGGATCTCTTCTGGGAGGATTCCAGCAGTCTCACATCAGGGTGCTCATTTCATACTGAAATGCTAGATTTATCTTGTTTTTACTCAAAATGGATAGTTCCAAATAATGTGTGTGCTGTGTTGGGACTCCTATTCCCATACTATGTGTGCAGAGGCAACTCTGCTCATTGCTGTCACTCATGGGTGAGTGGAGTTAAATCCAGTTGACAGCCAGTTACAAGTGATGTTCCCCAGCACTCTGTACTAGAATCACTTCTTTTTAATGTCTTTATCAATAATTTGCATGAGAGGATCTCAGAAGTTTGCAGGTGTCACCAAGTTGGGTAGGCATGTCGAACTGCTGGAAAGCAGGGAGTTTCTGCAGACAGATCTGAAGATTGGGGAGCCACAAAAAAATGATTAAGGCAGTGAAGATCTTCCATAGGAGAAGAGCCTAAGGGAGCTGGGGATCTGCTGCTGGGAGAGAAGGAGCCTGAGGGGCTCTTCTGATAAAGATGTGCAGGGTGAGTGCCCAGAAGCTGGAGCCAGGCTCTGCTGGGTGATGACCAATGACAGCACAAGGGCCAATGGTGGAAGATGAGGCACAGGATGTTCCATGGAAACACGGAGAGGATTTTTCCCCCTGTGCTGTGGGTGCCTCTGATTTAGCAGTGGGATTGAGCGGGATCGCAGAATCACAGAATGTCAGGGGCTGGAAGGGACCTCCAAAGCTCATCCAGAGCCAGAGCAGAAGCACCTAGAGCAGGTCACACAGGCAGCTCTTAAATATCTCCAAAGAGGGAGACTCCACAACCCCCCAGGACAACTGTTCCAAGGTTCTGTCACCCTTGCATGAAAAAAAAATTCCTCCTTCTGTTTCTGTAGAACTTCCTATGCCTCAGCTTCCACCATTGCACCTTGTGCTGTCATTGGCATCACCCAGTAGAGCCTGGCTCCAGCCTCTGGGATCTCACCCTTTAGGTACTTATAAACATTAAATATGTATGATAGATGATGTCCAGATGTTCCTTCTGACTCCCACCATGCTGGGATTGTCTGAAATTGTGTACTTTAAAATATCTTTTCAGTGACAATTGGATTTCCAGAGCTCTTAAGCAGTCACAGTACTTGCTAAGGTTTATGTAGGTTGCTTTCAGCCCATAATGCCTCATGTTAAACTGTTTCCTCATCCGTTTCCAGAGACAGGCCAGGCCCTCCAGACAGTTCTGAAATGGTTCAAGAACTGGCTGGAGGGCCAGGCCCAGAGATTGATGGTGAATGGTGCCACATCCACTTGGTGGCCAGCCACTAGTGGTGTGCCCCAGGGATCAGTGCTGGGCCCAATCCCGTTCAATGTCTTTATTGATGATCTGGACGAGGGGATTGAGTCCATCATCAGGAAGTTTGCAGATGACACCAAGTTAGGAGCAGTTGTTGAGGGTAGGAGGGCCCTTGAAAGGGACCTTGACAGGCTGGATGGGTAGGCAGAGGATGAGATTTAATAAGACTAAGTGCAGGGTTCTACACTTTGGCCACAACAACCCCAGGCAGTGCTACAGGCTGGGGGCAGAGTGGCTGGAGAGCAGGCAGGCAGAGAGGGACCTGGGGCTGCTGGTAGATAGTAGCTGAACATGAGCCAGCAGTGTGCCCAGGTGGCCAGGGAGCCAATGGCATCCTGGCCTGGATCAGGAATAGTGTGGCCAGCAGGACAAGGGAGGTTATTCTTCCCCTGTACTCAGCACTGGTCAGGCCACATCTTGAGTCCCATGTCAGTTCTGGGCCCCTCAATTCAAGAGAGATGTTGAGGTGCTGGAATGTGTACCTCAAGGGTAATAAAGCTGGTGAAGGGGCTGGAGCACAGCCCTGTGAGGAGAGGCTGAGGGAGCTGAGGGTGTGCAGCCTGGAGAAGAGGAGGCTCAAAGGTGACCACATTGTTGTCTACAGCTACCTGAAAGGAGGTTGTGTCCAGGTGGGGTTGGTCTCTTTTGCCATGGAACCAGCAACAGAATGAGGGGACACAGTCTCAAATTGTGCCGGGGGAGGTATAGGCTGGATGTGAGGAAGAAGTTCTTGCCAGAGAGAGTGATTGGCATTGTAATGGGCTGCCCAGGGAGGTGGTGGAGTCACCAATCCCTGGAGATGTTCAAGAAAAGAGTGGATG
>VWZI01003559.1:63743-78714 GCA_013396835.1 Psilopogon haemacephalus | reverse complement strand
GCACAATGTCCACCTGGAGACCAGTGACAAGTAGCATCCCTCAGGGGTCAGTGCTGGCACCAGTGCTGTTTAACATCTTTGTCAGTGACATGGACAGAGGAATTGAGTGCACCCTCAGCAAGTTTGCAGATGACACCAAGCTGTGTGGCACAGTTGACTTGCTAGAGAGCAGGGATCCATCCAGAGGGACCTGGACAGGATGGAGAGGTGGGCCCAGGCTAACCTCATGAAATTTAACAAGGCCAAGTGTAAGGTCCTGCACCTGGGTCGGTGCAATCCCAAGCACAAATCCAGGCTGGGTGGTGAGTGGCTGCAGAGCAGCTCTGAGGAAAAGGACCTGGGGTCTGGGTGGATGAGAAGCTCAACATGAGCCTGCAGTGTGCACACACAGCTCAGACAGCAACTGTGTGCTGGGCTGCATTAAGAGAGGCATTACCAGCAGGGCAAGGGAGGGGATTCTCCCCCTTTACTCTGCTCCCCTGAGACCCCACCTGGAGCACTGTGTGCAGTTCTGGAGCCCCCAGCACAAGAAGGACATGGAACTGTTGGAGAGAGTCCAGAGGAGTGCCACAAAGATGATCAGAGAGCTGGAACAGCTCTGATATGAGAACAGGCTGCAAGAGTTCGGGCTTTTCAGCCTGGAGAAGAGAAGGATTTGAGTAGCCTTCCAGTATCTGAAGGGGGCCTACAGGAGGGCTGGGGAGGGACTGTTCACAGTCTTGTAATGACAGGAAGAAGGGGAATGGGTTTAAACTGGCAGAGGGGAGATTTGAACGGGATGTTAGGAGGAAGTTCTTCACAGTGACGGTGGTGAGACACTGGAACAGGTTGCCCAGGGAGGTTGTGTCTGCTCCCTCTCTGGATGTGTTCAAGGCCAGGCTGGATGAGGCCTTGAGTGTCCTGATCTAGTGGGAGGTCTCCCTGCCTATGGAAGGGGGTTGGAAATGGATGATCTCTGAGGTATTTTCCAACCTAAACTGTTCTATGATTCTATGATCCTACGATATAGGCTGCCTGGTGCCCAGCAAATTCTCAGCTTCTTCTATCCTTCACAATGTTTTCAGCCAGCAGCAGATCTAAAGCTGTGTGATTCATTGTTTGCATTATCTTATTTATTATTCTTTAAACACACCAGCACCTTGAATCTTGAGCTATAAGTTTATCTTTTCTCTCTACAATAAATCAGCTCTGCAATGCTAACTGCCCAGGAATGATCTTATTGCCTTGGAAGCTTAAAGTTTTTAACATCAGATATGAGCATGTCCCTAATGTGGTTCTAGGAGGGGGGATCATTTTGAATTATGACTTGATTTGAATTGAAGATGCTGCTTACTCATAGGTTTAAACCAAACTCAATAAGTTATTGCGTGCAGAAGTTCAGGTCATTAAATGTGTGCTTTCCCTCACTCTTCTCTGACCTTTAAAGTAGATCTTTGCCTTTCTTCTTTCATAGAATCATAGAATAGTTTGGGTTGGAAGGGACCTTAAAGATGATCTAGTTCCAACCCCTCTGTCTTAGGCAGGAACACTTTCCACTAGCCCATATTGCTTAAGACCTCATCCAGCCTGGCTTTGGGCACTTCCAGAAAGAGGGCATCCATGGGGCAACCTGTTCCAGTGTCTCACCACCCTCACTCTAAATGATTTCTTTCTAGCCTACAGTCTAAATATCCCCTCTTAAAGCTTCAATCCTTTGCCCTGCTAAACAGTCTCTCCCCAGCTTTCCTGTATCACTCTTCAGGTACAGGAAGGCTGCTATAGTGTCTCCCTGGAGCCTACTCTTCTCTAGGCTGAGCAGCCCCGGTTCCTGCAGGGGGTATGCTCCAGCCTTCTCATCATCTTTGTGGCTTTCTCTGCACTCACTCCAACAGTTTCATGTCCTTCTTGTATTTGGAGCACCAGAGCTGGACACTGCTCCAGGTGGGGTCTCACGAGAGCAGAACAGAGGGTGAGAATCATGTGAACACATGCGCAGATCCCTTCCTGTCTGTCAGGACGCTCCACAGGAACAAGAAGATGCCTTCAGAACAGTCATTATGTTCACTGCCTTAATGATTCTCAGAAATCATAGAATCATAGAATCATAGAATGGTCTAGGTTGGAAGAGACCTCAAAGATCATCCAGTTCCAACCCCCCGCCACAGGCAGGGACACCTCCCACTAGATCAGGTCGCTCAAGACCTCATCCAGCCTGGCCTTGAACACATCCAGGGAGGGAGCAGACACAACCTCCCTGGGCAACCTGTTCCAGTGCCTCACCACCCTCACTGTGAAGAACTTCTTCCTAACATCCCGTTCAAATCTCCCTTCCGCCAATTTGAACCCATTCCCCCTCATCCTGTCATTACAAGACCTTGTGAACAGTCCCTCCCCAGCCCTCCTGTAGGCCCCCCCCTCAGATAATGGTAGGCTGCTATAAGGAAGAAAGACAAAGGATGTTTCAGTGCAGCTACAAAGTGTGTGTGGTGTTCAGCCTGTACTGTCTGGTTCACTGAATAGCCTTTGTGTTTCTGCTCCAGGGGTTAGGATACTGGCCAGGCTCTTTCTGATACCCAAGTAAATTGTCTGCTCTTTCTCAGACGGATAACAGCCTGTCTTTGGGAAATCCATGGACCTTTTGACTGCTGCTCTGAGGGCCTAAGGAGGTCACTTCTACATGACAGCAGTCTGCAAGAGACTTGGAAGAGCCAAGAGCTGATAGCAGACAAATTTCTTTGTAAGGATTATATGGAAACAATCCTTTCTTCTATTGCCTATCCTGCCAGCTGCAAAGAGCACAGCAGAAGTAAAATGGAATTCATATTATCCTTGTGCTGTCTGGATTTTGGGGGAAAAAAAAATAAATAAAATAATTCTCCAGGTGATAGTAAGCAAATAGAATCACAGAGTGATTTGGGTTGGAAGGGACCTTCAAAGGTCATCTGGTCCAACCCCTCTGCAATCAGCATGGACATCTGCAACTAGAGCAGGTTGCTTTCAATCCCAAAATACATATAAATAATTTATTTGTGGCTCTTATGACTTTTCCAAAGGTCTGTACTTGAATGCTGAAAGCCTTCTGTTTTCACACTGCTAATAATTAATGAGGAAGCACCACACTGGATGGAAACCACCATTTCTTGGGTATCAACTTGGTTTTGAAAAACAGTGAAGATGCCTGAGGTAGATATTAGAGAATCATCAAATCATTTAGTCTGGAAAACGCCTTTAAGATTATCAGGTCCAACCATTCTCTAACTCTATCAAGGCTGGTGCTAAACCATGACCCTCAGCACCACATCTCTGCCTCTTTGAAATACCTTCAGGGATGGGGATTCAACCACCTCCCTGGGGAGCCCCTTACAGCATTTGAGAACCCTTTCAGTGAAAAAGTTTCTTCTAATGCCCAACCTAAACCTCCCCTAGTGCACTTGGAGGGTATTTCCTCTTGTCTTATTGAATGTTCCTAGGGATGTGTGCATCACCCAGATTTTTCAGTCCTAATCTTGAGCTACTTCTTGCAGTGTGTGTTTTCTCTGCAGTTATTTGCTCATCCTTTTTGTGGCACAGCTATAAATGGTGTAAAGATTAGGTAGCAGAAGCTCAGTTTGATCCTTGCTTCCTTGTTTTTATAAAGAGGTTGGCACTTTTGGTCAGGCATTGGAACTGATTGTCCAGGGAGTTGGTGGAGTCACCGTCCCTGGAGGTGTACAAGAAACGTGTGGCCGTGGCACTGTGGGACATGGTTTAATGGCCATGGTGGTGTTAGGTTGGTGGTTAGACTTCATGATCCTAGAGGGCTTTTCCAACTCAGTTCTATGGTTCAGCTGCCCCACTGGCAGAATCATAGAATGATCCAGTTTGGAAGGGACCTCTAAAAATCATCTAGTCCAGCCCCTTTCCAGTGAGCAAGACCATCCTCATCTAGACCAGGTTGCCCAGAGCCTCACTGAGCCTCATCAAGCCTCATCTTGAATCTGTTCAGGGTTGGGGCCTCAACCACCTCTCGGGGCAACCTCTTGCAGTGCTCAACCACTCTCATTGCAAATAACTTTTTCCTAACATCCAATCTAAATATTTCCAGGTTCGTTTTATTAATTGCATTTTAATTACAGTGTGCTTAGATTGCAACTCAATAAGAGGTGGTTCCTAATGCCTGGTTGTAATAACATACCTTAGGAGAGGAAATAGGAACAGGTCATTTTGCTGATTGATTAAATACTTCCTATTAAACATCTTTTAAGCTAAAGATTTCTGAAGAGCTGTTAAAAGAATGCTGCAATTTCAAAGCCCAAGCCTCTCTCCAGCTTAATCACAGGATCTCTGATGTTTCCATTGTGTTTTGAGGCCCATTGAAGTGATGAGGTCGATGTGGAACAATAACATGCAGTCACAGAAGTGCTGCATGTTGTTGTTCTTTGCAAACCACGGAGGTGGCTGCATAGTAATTCCCTTAGGAGGTGTGAAATGAAAATGCAGGGTGGTGTTCAGGAACATGGGATTACTCAGAGGATTTTTTTATTAAATCTCTGACAAGTATTAAACAATAGGTGCCACCTTCCATCCATTTATACAGCATATTCTTCTTGATGATATTAAAATATTCCTCATATTTGGTTAAATTAATCTCTGTGGCAAAATCAGAACAAAGCAAAGGCATGATATCCAGGAGGAAGCATGGACATGAGTTAAGTTGTCCTCACTATAACAAAAAAAACATTAAGGTGCAGGAGCAGGTCCAGAGAAGGGCAATGAATCTGATGAAGGATTTGGAGAACAGGCTGGTGAGGAATAGCTGAGGGAATGAAGAGTGTTCAGTCTGGAGAAGAGGAGTTGAGGGCAGACCTCATTGCTCTCTACAGCTCCGTGTAGGGAGGTTGGAGTGAAATGAGGATTGCTCTCTTCTCCATAGTAACAAGTGATAGGGACAAGAAGAAATGGCCTCAAGTTGCATCAGGAGAGGTTTAGATTGGATATTAGAAGAGACATCTTCACTGAAAGGTTTCTCAAAGTCTAGCACAGGCTGCCTGGGGAAGTGGTTGAATGTCCATCCCTGGAGGTGCTCAAAAGAAGCAGAGCTGTGGTAATCAGGGACATCGTTTAGCACCAGCCTTGGCATGGCTAGAGCATGGTTGGACTGGATGATCTTAAAGGACTTTTCCAAACAAAATGATTCTATGACTCTAAGACTGAATGATACACACTACAGAAAGAGGAGGAAGAGGATGTAAAAGAAGAAGGTGTCACGCTCCTTTTTACTTAAACAGAGGTAAACTTCAGCAGTAGTATTGTCAGGTTGGAATCCCACAGTCAAATGTGGCCTGAACATTTTTCTCTGTTTTTCAGATATTACATAGTGCTGATAAGCTATTAGTGCAATAACAACAGCAAAAAAAATCCAAGAAGAAATTCTGCATTTCCCCAAGCTGTTGAGAACAGACACTGAGCAGTTTGTTGTGTTCTAATGTAACCCTGATTAACTTTCTGATTGATCTTTTTGTAGACCAGCAGTCCATGAAGAGTTCCTTCCCTTCTTCTGTCCTCTGCTGCCCTCCCCACAAAGAGTAATCAGAACTCAAAGTAGGACACTTCTTGCTTGAAGGACAAATGCATCCATGGAAATTTTAGATGCCAGGAAGTGTCTGCAGTAAGGATCTCTGATTGCAGACAAGTTCAACATCAGTGTGATGATGATCTGTAAGAAAGCATGTTGCAAACACAGGGAGAGTTATTTTTCCATCCAGAAACATCAGCACTTTTTGCCCTTTTATTATTATTAGCGTTACTACCATTAATAGAATAATTATTATATTAATATCTTCTTGCAGCTGTTTTACCAAGCATGTGGGAACTGCAAAGACAATGATGGATTGAAACATTCTGTGAAATACCCAAGAGGGGTATTACATCCTTTGTCAGTGGAGAAACAAGAAAATAGAGAGAACCAATGATCTGGATAGGCCAAATGCTGGTTCTGAGCTTGGGTTACAACAGCCTTGTGAACAGACTTAGAATCATAGAATAGTTTAGGTTAGAAGTGACCTCAAAGCTCAACCAGTTCCAATCCCCTGCCATGGGCAGGGACACCTCCCACTAGAACAGGTTGCTCAAGGCCTTATCCAACCTGGTCTTGAACATCTCCAGGGAGGGAGCAGCCACAACCTCCTTGGGCAACCTGTGCCAGTGTCTCACCACCCTCACTGCAAAGAACTTCATAATGTCCAGTTTAAATCTCCTCTCTACTAGTTTAAACCCATTCCTCCTCATCCTGTCATTACAAGACCTTGTCAATAGTCCCTCCCCAGTCCTCTTGTAGACCCCTTTCATATACTGGAAGGCCACTACAAGGTGTCCTTGAAGAGAAGCCTTCCAGTATCTGCTTGGGGCAGAGTGGCTGCCAACTGCCTGGCAGAAAAGCACCTGGGGGTGCTGGTTGACAGCCAGCTACAGATGAGCCAGTGTGTGCCCAGCTGGCCAAGAAGACCACCAGAACCTCAGCCTGGATCTGCAGTAGTGTGGTCAGCAGGAGCAGTGATTGTGCCCCTGTACTCAGCACTGGTGAGGCCACACCTTGAGTACTGGGTTCAGTTTTGGGCCACTCGTGCCAAGAAGGACATTGAGGTGCTGGAAAGCATCTAGAAAAGGGAAACAAAGCCAGTGAATGGTCAGGAGAACAGGGCTGGTGAGGAGCAGCTGAGGGTGCTGAGGTCATGTAGTCTGGAGAAGAGGAGGCATTGAGGAGACCTCATTGCTCTCTGCAACTCCCTGCTGAAAACAGGTTGTAGTGACAGATAATGTTTGGGTGTTGGTCTCCTCTCACAGGTAACAAGTGACAGGATGAGAGGAACTGGCTTAAAATTGTGCCAGTGGAGGTTTAGGTTGGACATTAGGAAAATATTCTTTACTGAAAAAATGGTTAAGCCCTGGCTCAGGCTACCAAGGGTAGTGGTGGAATTGCTGGATAGTTCCAGTCCCTTTTCCTGGAGAATTCATGAGGTTGTTGTGACCCAAGTGCATGATCTGGCACTTGACCTTGTGGAACCTCATCCTATTGTCCTTGGCCCATTGCTCCAGCCTGTGCAGATCATTGAATCACAGTTCTTGGTTGTCTGCTCACTGACAGAGGCCCTACCATCCCTCTTAGATATTTTGCAGAACCTTTAGTTCTCCATTCAGTGACACAGAAAACAGGTGCCAGGGAGACTGCTCTCACTGCAGATACACTGATCTTTCTCACAAGAGTTTGTAGGACCAGGTTTTCATCCTACTGCTTTTCATGTTCTGCACTCTGGCAAATTGATGTTTTGTGACAGCAGCAGTGGACCAAAACATCTCTAAAGCTGAGTGGCCTTGGCTGGTCTGACAGTGTCATCAGTCTAATAAAAGAGAAGAGTTCAACAGAGCACGGAATAGTTCATCCTAGAATCAGTCAGAATAAAACTCTAACATTGCACAGCAAAAGAACAACATTGAACATTGAACAAACATTGAACACTGAACAGAGGTGGCCATGAGGATGATCAAAGGGCTGGAACACCTCCCTTATGGGGATAGGCTAAGAGCGTTGGGGAAGAGAAAGCTTCAGGGAGAAGATTTAGAGCAGATTTCCAGTGCCTGAAGAGTGGTACAAGAAAGCTGGGGAGGGGCTTTTGGCAAGGGCTTGTAGGGATAGGATCACAGAAACATTGTGATTGGGAAACCCCCTCAGGATCACCAAGTCCAACCCAGAACCCTACTCTACAAGGTTCACCCTAAACCGTAGCCCCAAGCACCACACCCAAACCATCTTTAAACACATCTGGGGTTGGTGACTCCACCACCTCCCTGGCAGCTCATTCCAATGCCTGACCACTGTTACTGGGAAAAGATTCTTCCTCATGTCCAGTCTAAACCTACTAGGTGACAACTTGAAGGGGATGAATGGCAATGGCTTTAAGTTTGAGGAGGGGAAATTTTAGACTGGAGAATAGGAAGAAATTCTTTAGAGTGAGGGTGGTGAGACATTAGAACAGGCTGGCCAAGGAGGCTGTGGATGTCCCCTCCCTGGAAGTGTTCAAGGTCAGGTTGGATGGGGCCTTGAGCAACATGAGCTAGTGGAAGGTGTCAGGGGGTTTGGAACTAGATCATCTGTAAGGTCTCTTCCAATGCAAAGCATTCTCTGAACATATTATAAAAAAGCTTTGTGATGACCAATACCTGCATTGTGCATTTAAAATGCAGAAAGTGAAGGTAAGACATCAGCAACCTTGCCCTTAGCATGCAGCTGGAAGTGCAATTCTCACAGCTTACTGCAAGGTTGGCTTGAAGGGTCACAGGAGCTGCTGCTGCACATGAAGCTGTCTGCTTACTACCCAGAACTACCCTCCTCTCTTTATGAGACTGCCCTCCCCAGAGGGTTTTGGAGTTAGTATTTTTCCCTAATTTTAACAAGAGCTGCTGAGTTGAGGCTGACAAGTTTCAGGCAGAGATACGCTGGCAACATGGATAAGGTGTAATCAGAGAGTAGCACTTAGGGAGAACCTGTGGTGTCCTCATGCCAGCATAACGACCTTGTGTTTATTAAAATAAATATCCTCCAGGAAGACAGTGCCAAAGAGTTCAATAACAGAAATATTTCTCCTGTCCTCTTGCTGCTGAGTGAACAGGGTCTGAGGGAGCCAACTCTAATTGAAAGCGGTCCACAGGCTCACAACAGCTGAGGCTAATTTATTTGTTTGTGACCATGAAGTGCATGCAGAGTACAGGGGGAAGGGGTGGTGTAAGGCAAAACTGAGCTCCATCTTCCAGCTGTGATGAGGAAAGGTTAGCATACTCCTTGTGCTGCTTATTGTAAGTGATGATGGCAGTGGTAAAAACATGAGAAAATAAAAATGAGTCAAGGCAGTCACAGGTGCTTTATAGGCAGATTCCTGTTACAATGCTCTAAGCCTCTGCACATGCCTGTGGGTTGGGTGGGAATATGTGCCATGCAAACCTGATGCACAAAATGGGACCTGAGCTTGCAAAGCAGGCATCTAAACTTGTTAGCAGCAGTTGTCAGCTCTTGATATTAACTTCATCCTTGGAGATTTTTTGGATGCTGAGGACCAGATCATAGAATCACAGAATCATGGAATGGTTTGGGTTGGAACGGACCTCTGGAGATCATTGAGTCCAAGCCCCTTGCCAAAGCAGGTTAACCTAGGGCAGGTGACACAGGAACACATCCAGACAGGTCTTGAATGTCTCTAGAGAGGGAGACTCCACAATCTCTCTGGGCAGCCTGCTCCAGTTCTTTGTCACTGTTACTGGGAATAAGTTACTCCTCTTGTTGAGATGGAAATTTCCATGTTCCAGTTTGCATCCACTGCCCCTTGTCCTATCACAGGACACTGCTGAAAAGAGCCTGGCCCCTCCTTCTTGACACCCACCCTTCAGGTATTTATAAACATTAATAAGATTTCAGTCTGCTGTTCTCCAGCCTAAACAGCCCCAGGCCAGCTCTCATCTCTCAGCTTTTCCTTATCAGACATGTTCCATTCCCTTCATCATCCTTGTAGACTCTTTTAGACACTCTGATGTATCCCCATATCTCTTGAACTGGGGGCACATGGTCTTGAGTAGATTATTCCAGGTGGCTGTGTTTTGAGACAGGGACTGACAATGGATGACCTTCAGGGGTTCTCTTGCATCATCAGCTATTCTCTGAAACCATTTGCTGATGTATCCTCTAACATCAAATCACACTTCCTCAAAATATCCCTGCAAGGGGAGAAATTCTAGAGTTATAGAACTGCCAGAATTGCTGAAGGTAATATCCCTGTAACATAGGGGACAATCCAGTGTGCTTATGTAATTCCTGATAAATGTTTTTTTTCAGGGCTTGAATCCATGGGATAAGCTGGCAGGAACCTGTGGAGGTAATTTAGTGTGGCTGCTCCTCAGCTTAGTTCACCTTATTTAGGGGGTGGATTAGAAGGGCTGTGGTTAGTAGGTTGAGAGAAGTTCTCCTGCCCCTCTACTCTGCCCTGCTGAGGCTGCATCTAGAGTATTGTGTCTAGTTCTGAGCCCCTCAGTTCAAGAGTTACATAGAAATGCTTGAGAGAATCCAGTGCAGAGCCACAAAGATGATGAAGGGAATGGAACATCTCAGTTAGGAGGAGAGCCTGAGGGAGCTTAGACTGTGCTGCTGGGAGGGGGGGAGCCTGAGGGGTGACCTCATTCATAGTGATAAAGCTGTGCATGCAGAATGCCCAGAGGCTGGAGACAGACTTTACTGGGTGATGCCCAATGACAGCACAAGGGGCAGTGGTGGAAGTCGAGGCATAGGAAGTTCCATGGAAACATGAGAAGGGATTTTTCCCTTGACAGAACCCTGGGAGAGGCTGCCCAGGGGGATTGTGGAGTCTCCTTCTCTGGATATATTAAAGAGCTGCCTGGATGTGTTCTTGTGTGATCTGCTGTAGGTGCTCCTACTCTGGCAGGGAAGTTGGACTGAATGAGCTTTGGAAGTCCTGTCCAGCTCCTGCCATTCTGTGAGTCTGTGATTCTGTTAGGGCTTTGTTCACCATGAGTTTTAATATCTTCAAAGATGGAGATACCACAGCTCCTCTTGACAACCCTCACGGTGATTTTTTTGCATCTAAGCAGATTACTTTTGTTGCAACTTGTGTTAATCTCCTTTTATCTGCCACTGGGACTGTTGAAGAGGGTCTGGTGCTCTCTCTGCTCCTAGCAGCTCAGGTAAGAGGCCATGGGCTTTCCCTTCTGAAAATTGAGCAACCCCGGTTCTAAGCCTTGCCTCAGACATGGTGTGCTCCATATCATATTCCAATCACTTCAGCACATGAATGTCTCTCTTGTGCTTTGTGCCTTATACAAGAGGTACTCATGGACAACAGTTGAGTCTCACAACTGCTGTAGAGGGAAATAATCACTGGCCTCAATCTGCTGCCTGTCACTTGGCTCATGCAGCCCTGTGTGCAGTTGGCATGGGTTACTCCATCCCAGCAGCAGGGCATTTGCCCTTGTCAGACTTCATTAGGTCTCTGTCAGGCCATGTCTGTGGCATGCCAAAGCCCTTCTGAAGGGCCTAATTCTGGGCACAGAGGTATCACAATTTCCATATTATATTTTGCCATATTATTTTACACATGCATAGGCATTGGTTTTGGTGGGGTGGTGTTTTGTTTTTTTTTTTTTTTTTTGTTTTTGGCAGGGGTGGGGTGGTTTGTCCTTAGGACTAACTTGGTTCCTCCTCTTGGAGCAGTTTAAATCTGTTGCTGTTGGCCATGTAATCCCTTGGCATGAAAAATCAATTAATGCTATCTTCTTTGCAGCAGCTCTTTAGGGATTTAGAAACTTATCATAACCTTCTCTGAACTCTTTCCTGGCTTTCTCTGCTCCTCTGTTTCTCAAAAGTCATATTCCCTTTGTGATTTTTTTTCTTGTTTCCTCTAGACTGTCTGCAGCTGAAAAGCCTGAAGTTTCTCTTTGTGCCTGATGCAGTTGCAGAGTAGAGGATCATTTCCTACCTTTTTCAGGATGTGTATAAGCAGATACATTCCAAATAGAGTTTGGGATTTTTTTAAATTTTATTTTTTTACTATTTGGATGCTTTTCCAAAAGCATAAAATTATGCTTAGCTACCTGAACCAGAGAAATAAATCCCAATCCTTCAGCTGTGAAACCATTTTTTCCACACTGTCTTTGAGCAGCAGGTTACTAACCCTAGGTTCAGAATGTTGTCCACATCTAAGGGGAAGTTGCTTTGGTGCAGTTTGGCTTTTCAAAGGGTTCAGATTGATTCTTCAAAGCAAAGTTCCACACTTTCAAGACAACTTTTGGTTCTAGGCTTGCCCTTCTGCCAGTCTGTCAGGTTTTCTCTCTCAGCATCCTCATCATTAATGGAAACAGTGAGTAGCCCTGAATCAATAGGGAGCTTCCACAGATCTATTGATTTGTTTTAATGATATGGGTTGGTAATAACTTTCCCAGAACTGGTCTCTGAGCAGTTTTGCCCCTCTATCTTTATCTATTTTCATGTAGACTCTGCTTTCTTCCCTAGTTTTGAGAATATCAGATATATCATAGAGTTTTGATTGAAAAAGACCTGCAAGAACATCCCGTCCGATCATCAACCCAACACCACCATGACCATTTAACCATGTTCCAAAGTGCCATGTCCACAGCTTTCTTGAATACCTCCAGGGATGGTGACTCCACCACCCCCTTGGGCAGCCTATTCCAATGCCTAAACACTCTTGTACAAAATAATTTTTTCCTCATCTCCAACCAAAACATCCCCTGGCCAAATTCCATGCTACTCCTTTCCTTTTATCACCTGCGATACCAGGGAGAAGAGCACAACCCCCATCTCATTCCAACCTCCTTTCAGGAAGCTGTAGAGAGTAATGAGGTCTATGAGGTCTACCCTCAGCCTCCTCTTCTCCAGACCAACCACCCCCAGTTCCTTCAGCTGCTCCTCACCAGCCCTGTTTTCCAGACCCTTTCCCAGCTTTTTTGCCCTTCTCCGGACATGTCCCAGCACCTCAGTGTCCTTGTAGTGAGGGGTCCAAGACTGAACAGAACATCTTTATCTCTGGATGTTTCTCTTTGCCTGAGCTGGAGGTGGAGCTGGCAGCTGAGGTTGCTACTTTCAAAGAGGGAGGTACTATAAGGACTCAAAAGGTGTTTGAACTAGCAACCTTCCCTAACACAACTTGAGGACAATCCCTCTCATGGTCTACTGAAAGGTGTCCTTGCCCATGGCAGGGAGGTTGGAACTTGATTATTTTACCATGAGGATGCTGGAACACTGCAACAGGTGGCCCAGGGAGGTTGTTTAGGACCCATCCCTGGAGAGATTCAAGATGAGGCTGGACTGGGCTCTGAGCAACCTGTTCTAGTGGAGGATGTCCCTGCTGACTGCAGGGAAGTTGGACTGGATGGGCTTTGGAGGTCCCTTCCAACACAAACCATTCTATGATTCTATGATCTTTAAGTTCTTTTTCGACCCTGAACCATTATATGATTCTGTAACTTTTACAGCTTATGTGATTCTGTTGTCCTGAAACACCATCCTGAGGTCAGAATGGCCAGACCCTTTCTGGACCCTCCTTAGCACCAACACACATTGTATTCAGGGTGTATCTACTTTTACCTAAGCCTGAGAGGACTGAAAGCCCTGCAGCTAATTTTGTCATCACTCACACCATTTCTGTTTGCTTGACATGCACCTTTTATCTTCACAGAGCAATCCCTGGTGGTATCAGCATCTACATGAGATTTCTAGATGAGTTCAGTAGCTTTAGAGGAAATTTTCAGATGCAGGCTCTTGAAGGCCAAACTATCTCCAAAAGCTTTTGGCTTCAAACATTTCAAAATGGCTTTTATAAGAGTTGAAGTAAGTCTGATTTCTAAATCAACTGTACAGCAAATGGGCATCTGATTGGTTTTCCACCCCAGGTCTCTTCATGCCTCCATGGTCTCTGCCTGTGGTTACCTGCCAAGCCAACATTTGGTTGGGTCATCTCATCAATAAAAACAAGTCTTTCCAGGAAACCACTTTAATTCAATTAATGTGGCAAGTCAAGCTAGGTCAGAATTGAAATTCAGGAGGTATTTGTATTGCAGAGATATTTGTTAACTACATCCAGTTTTATGTCAGGGTGCCCATCAGAGAAAGGCTTTAAAGGAGGGAACAAAAGTGTCCAACAGTAATGGAACCATCAACAGAGGCTCTGTGAAGGCTGAGGCAATTAACAGTGCATGTGTTTGGTAGGAAATGAAACAAAAAGATGATCAGAGAGAGGGATGAGTAGGGGAAAAGTAATCATTTGAACGGTATTTAAATGGAACACCATCCCAGGGAACTCTGGAGAAGAGGCTGAGAGACCTGGGGCTGTTTAGCCTGGAGAAGAGCAGCCTGAGAGGGTTCTCATGTTGTTGCTGCTGTCTTTAAGGACAGGGGGGCAGACTCTTTATCATGGTGCCCAACAATTCAGTAAGGGGCAAGGGGCACAAATTGGAACCCAGAAGATTCTGTCTGAACATGAGGAGAAACTTCTTTGGTGTGAGGGTGCTGGAGCCCTGGAGCAGGCTGCTCAGAGATGTTGTGGAGTCTCCTTCTCTAGAGAGATTCCAACCCCCCCAACCATCATGATCCTGAGCAAGCTGTTGTGGGTGCCATTGCTTTAGCAGAGGGGGTTGGGCTGGATGACCTCCAGAAGTGCTTTCCCGTTCCTGCCGTGCTGGAGTTCTGTGATTTCAGGATTACTGTAAACCCCAAATACCAAAGGTAATTGAAGATTGATCCATATTGTCAGAGAAATAAGGTCAAGATAAAGCTCAGTGCTTTAAAGCTCATGCAGTAATTGCTGAGGAAATACCAGAATTTAATGCAAGCCTTAACAACAGTTTTTGAGACACCATCTCTGCATTCCTTCCTTCCACCAATCCTATTTAATGTATAACAACCAAGGCAGGCAACAGCATTTCCCTTGTTCCTAATTTTGTTTTACTGGTTTGAGCCATGAGCTGCCCAGAGCAAAAATATGGGAAGTATTTTACCCCAAAGGAGTAAATAAAACCACTCACACTGAATTATAGAATCATAGAATGAATCATAGAATCATGGAATGGTCTAGGTTGGAAGAGACCTCAAAGATCATCCAGTTCCAACCCTCCGCCATAGGCAGGGACACCTCCCACTAGATCAGCACGCTCAAGACCTCATCCAGCCTGGCCTTGAACACATCCAGGGAGGGAGCAGACACAACCTCCCTGGGCAACCTGTTCCAGTGCCTCACCACCCTCACTGTGAAGAATTTCTTCCTAACATCCCGTTCAAATCTCCCCTCCGCCAATTTGAACCCATTCCCCCTCATCCTGTTATTACAAGACCTTGTGAACAGTCCCTCCCCAGCCCTCCTGTAGCCCCCCTCAGATACTGGTAGGCTGCTATAAGGTCTCCCCGAAGCCTTCTCCTCTCCAGGCTGAAAAGCCCCAACTC
>VWZI01003559.1:8368-63456 GCA_013396835.1 Psilopogon haemacephalus | reverse complement strand
CCCCCCGCCCCAGTCAGCTGCAGTAGGCCCTGAATAGGCCAAACTGCTCCCTCCACTGGGACAGGCCTACCAGGCCCCAATGCCCCACCCAGAGGTCTTGGTAGGCCTCAGCAGCATAGCTAGAAAATAGGTTGCCAGGCAAGGCTGCAGAAGGCCTCTTTGCCACACAAAGCAAAGTGGTAACAGCTACTGTGCCCACGCGGGGAAGAGAGGGAGGGAGAAAAAGAAGGAGCTGGTTGTGAACTCTTCCTTGAACAGGGAGACGCAGGATTATGGGATGGAATAACAACGTTACAGTCTCTTGTGCCTGCCCTCTGGGGACCATCCAGCACCATGGGTACTCTCTGTCTCTGGAGGAGTTTATGGTAAGGCACTTAGTCCTCAGCCTCTAACAGCCTCACACCTGGCATTTCAAAACCTGTTTTGGATTTAAGCAAAAAGCATAAGTTAATAAAGAGGATAACCACACACCTCGCGTGCTTCTCTCGATAGACTTGGGTGATCCGGGGTTAAAGCAAGCCACAAATTGTTGGTGGAGTGTCCGCTCCACCTGAATTTCTTTTTTTATCTTGCAAGTGTTAGGTGAGGCAGGAAACAGAAAAAAACATTTTGACGCCTAAATTTTTGGCTTTTGAAAGAAATATATAGGTGAATGTATTTTGGTTCGTGTTTTGCCTGACACGGTTTTGTGATGATTTCTCCTCAGCTTTTCATTGTGTCGAAAATGGACTCGGAATAGAGAGTGTCGTTGGGGTAGAAGGCAAAGATCAAGTAAGACCTTGAATGTGGTACTGTTTTTCTGTACAGCAGCAGAGTAGCTGTTGCAGCTGTTGATGTCTGGATGAGATATATGTCCTGGTGTGAGCTAGACCAGAAGTAATTCTCAGTGCTGTCACTTCTCAGCTCAGGCTCTGCTCACTGAGGCACTTTCTGAAGCTCAGGGCAGTTTGCACAGCCAGGGGCTGCCTCTAGCAGGAAGAAACTGATGGGGAAAGTTCCTGCCAAGGGCTGGGCTGCACAAAGGCTCTGCCTTAGACTTGCTCCTCTGCACACTAAGGGCCCTGACCTGACACAACTCGTGCCGCACCTTGGGCTGCAGGGAGCCAGAGGCTGTGGGGAGGAGAACACAGGATAGGTGACCCTGGCTGACAAAGAAGGGATTGCATCCATGGATGGCATCTTCAGGGTCAAGCCTCTTCTTCAGTGACCAGAGGAGTCCAAAGGGGACTCTGTCTCTGCTGCCTCTGATTCTCATTTGTGCATTCCTGAATCCAATTACAGAATCCAGCTTCTGGATCTGTTTCCTATCTGCTGCTGAGTCCAGACTGGGACTTCCCCAGTGTCTGCCCCCGGTATCAGTGGTGACAATAGTGCTTGCTGTCTTTGCCATCAGGGGTTGGGTTCCACATTGGTTTGTGTCTCTTTGTCTCTATTTCATTTATTGATATTTCCATCTCAGCTGGTTCAGTTTCTTTCCCAACCCATCAGTCTCTTTTCCTTCTCTTTGGCAAGGCAAAGGAGTTCATAGAGAGCCTCTGGCACTCATCTGGTGACTGCTCCAGCTCTGATGCTTGACAAGAATGTAAACCAGTTTGCAACAAAGCATGGCCTGTGACTTGCTCCAACAGAGGGGTTGGACTGGGAGAGCTTTTGAGGTCCCTTCCAACCACACATTCTGTGATTCTTTGATTCTGTGATCTGATCTTCTGACACTCTTCTTTATGTTAAAAGCTCCCCATAGAGTTCTCCTGATGTATTTATACACTTCAATTATGTATTCTCTTCACCTTTATTTTGCTAGTGGATATGAGCTAAGCACTTTCCAATTTCCCTTACAAGATTGGATTCTGTTCTTTAGGTGATGATCCTGTTGACTTCTACAGCTTGAATTAATAATTATTGCACATGGGTGGTCATCTTCTGAAGTCCACACGAGGTTTTACACAGTTGTATTAAAGATGGAATAATACTACTGTAGTGGTTTAGCAGTTACCTGCCCCCCTACTGTTTATAAACCCCATCTAGGACTCAAAAACACTGGAAGTTGATAAATGAAGCTTTATATTTACAGCAACACACAATATACAAGCAAATATTTACAAGATATAACAGATATTTACAGATATAGACAGTGAAAAGTAATACAGACACCACACCCCTCCCGGAGACCAAAATCCCCAAGAGAGGGTAACCAAACACTTCCTACCACCTTTCCCCCCTTCCCCAGTCTTATCTCACCACCAGGTGATGCTACAGATAAGTTGAAGTAGATTGGCCAGGGGGCTTAATAGAAAGGAGTTAGTAGTTTTACTCTGAATTAGCTACCAAGACAAAGGAGACCATGCAAGAGAAACAGCCACAGTGCCGAATGGTCAGAAGCCATCTGCCATCTGATTGTTTTCAGAACAGTTCTTAAAAACAAAGTGCCACTCTGTGTTTACCTCTCAGCCAATAGTCTAATTTCTCACTCAAATTCTCCAATTAGCTCAAACCAACATACCTGGGAACCATCATTACCTTGGAAAGACATCAGCAGCCCTGTCCGATGAGTTTATTGAAGTAATGGTTGAGAGCTAAATGTAGACACAACAACTCTGGGATGTATTTTAATGGTTGATGGTTTGACTTGGTCTTAGAGATCTTTTCCAACCAAAAGAATTCTGTGAGTCTATTTTTATTATAACTTGACAGTACATTTGTGAGGAAGAGGTTGCATGGAGATTTTCAAAACCCACATGTATGCATTCCTGTGTGGACTACCCTGGGTGATCCTGTTTTTGGCAGAGGGGTTAGACTCGACGGTCTTTGGAGTTCCCTTCCAACCTCTAACATTCTGTAATTCTGTAATTGGATGAAGACTGTTCTCTACCAAAAAGTTGCAAATACAGCCTCACAATTCAAATATGGAATGAAATGAGGCTAGAAGTGAGACACATGCAATATAGCATAATAAGACATCATGGCACAGCAGAGATTTCTTCTGTCTTTGCTAGTGGTGCACACTCAAACTTCTCAAGTGTTGGCAAGGGAGAAAGAAACACCCACTGATTCCAGTCTCCCAGTTATGGAAATTGATGTATTTTGAGGGTAGCAGTAACACAACTGAATGTAAAGTAGCAGATTCAGGAACACTGAGAGCTGTCTCCAAGCCTTTTCAGTGCCTGATTTGTTAGCCTTGCTGTTTCCATACATCTTTAACTGAAGATGCATCTCTGAACACAGAGCATTTAATCAGTAACAGGCATTTGCTAAAATGAAGTTGGAGTGGATGAGAATCCTGTGGGATTTATAGCCCAGAATAACAGGCGGCTGTGCAGACATCTTTATTGATGCGTTACAGTGATGGGAAGTGGAGAAACCACAACAGGAGAGTGGGGACCTGTTTCTTCTGTTTACTGTAACGCTGCCCCCCACAGAAAACTCCACATCTCTGCATTTGGGCCACTTTTTTGACAGAGTTGCTACCTGAACAAGGTCTGAATTGCAGCCAGGGAACTGATTTCTTTTGTCAGATTATGAAACTCTGGACTCCTGTCACAAACAAAACGTGAAGTAAGGCAGGGAGGTGCTGGTGACGTCTTCCTGCTCTGCTCAGGCATTACTGCTGTGAGGAGATGAAGGGAGCTGATACCCAGGTAGGTGGCTGCTTTGCCTTGATTGAGACAGATCGAGGTAGGTTCTCCTCCCCCTCTACTCTGCCGTGGTGAGACCTCATCTTGAGTACTGCATTCAGTTTTGGGCTCCTCATTTTAAGGGGGACAGGGATCTGCTGGAGAGGGCCCAACAGAGGGCTGGGAGGATGATTAGGGGACTGAAGCACTGCTTGATGAGGAGAGGCTGAGGGACCTGGGGCTGTTTAGTCTGGAGAAGAGGAGGCTGAGAGGAGATCTAAGAAGTATTTATAAATATCTGAGGGCTGGGGGTCAGGAGATGGGGGCGACAGGCTCTGTTCACTTGTTCCCTGAGATAGGACAATGAACAATGGATGGAAGCTGCAGCACAGGAGGTTCTACCTCAACACAAGGAGGAGCTCCTTGACTGTAAAGATCACAGAGCAGCGGCAAAGGCTCCCCAGAGGTTGTGGAGTCTCCTTCTGTGGAGCCTTTCAAGGCCTGTCTGGATGTGTTCCTGTGTGACCCGAGCTAGATTGTGTTGTCCTGCTCTGGCAGGGGAATTGGACTCAATGATCTCTTTGGGTCCCTTCCAACCCCTAACATCCTGTGATCAGAGCTCAAAGTGTGGCACATACAGGCAGGATGATGATATTGTGTTTGGGGAATCCTAGGTGGTAGCAGAAAAAAAAAAAAAAAAGAGTTGTTCATCATAGTTCCATGTCCACCCCACCAGTGGCAGGGCTGTCATCCAGAGTAATTCCAGCAACTGGAACAGGAAAGGAGCTGTGTTTAGGCAGTTTAAGGACAGATTCAGGCAAGCTGGCTTTAAGTGATAAAAGTTTTCTTCCTAGGATGATTTTTCTCTTTTTGTTTGCTAGTAAGAATCACAGGGTGCATCAGGTTGGAAGGGACTCTCAAAGGACATCTTGTCCAACTTCCTTGCAGTCAGCAGGGACTTATCAGGTTGCTCAGGACCCCATGAAGTTTGACCTTGAATGTCTCCAGGAATGGGGCCTCCATCACGTCTCTGGACAACCTGTTCAAGATTTCTCTACCATCCTTGTGGAGAACATCCTCTCTTCTTTCAGTTTATGTCTGTTGTTTCTTGACTCCCTTCCTTAAGGCATATGAAGTTCCATGGAAACATGAGGAAGAATTTTTTCCCTGTGAGGGTGACAGAACTCTGGAGCAGGCTGACCAAGGGAGTTGTGGAGTCTCCCTCCCTGGAGATATTCAAAACCCACCTAGATGTATTCCTGTGTGACCTGCTCTAGGTGCTAGGGGGGTTGGACTGAATGAGCTTTGGAATTCCTTTCCAGCCTCTGACATTCTGTGAGTCTGTGATTCTGTGATTCCTTGCACCACTGTGGAGTCACCGTCCCTGGAGATGTTGAAGAAATATGTGGACATGACACTGTGGCGCCTGGTTTAATGGCTGTGGTGATGGTGTTGGGTTGATTATTGGACTCGATGATCTTAGAGGTGTTTTCCAAATGAGGAAATTCTATGATACCCTCCCATAGGAACTGCTCTTGCCTCCCCAAACTCCCCAAGCCTTTCTATTCTCCAGGCTGACCAAACCTAGGTCACTCAGTTTCTCCTCACAGGGCAATTGGCCCCAACCCTGACCATCTTGGTGGTTCTTCACTGNCTGGGAGTTGATAAGAGCTATCCATAAAGCTGTGGTTAAGCACTAGAATTTATTTTTTTTTTTTTTTTTTTTTTTTTTCTCTTCTATGTGGAAACAAAACAACGTGTAGTTTTCAGTAATTAACAAACCCAGTTTCTGCTTAAAAGGTCCTGATAGAATTATATTTGGATATCTTTTGCGAACGGGTTGAGAGTTGGGATTGTTCAGTCTGGAGGAGAGAAGACTCTGAGGAGAATTTCTTGTGGCCTTCCAGTATCAGAAAGGGGCTACAGGAAAGCTTGGGAGGGACTTTTTAGGGTGTCAGGTAGGACTAGGGGGAATGGATCCAAGCTAGAGAAGGGCAGATTTAGATTAGACCTTAGGAAGAAATTCTTCATCGTGACGGTGTTGAGAGACTGGCCCCTGAGGAGGTGGTGGAAGCCTCATCCCTGGAATTTTTTTTAAGGCCAGGCTGGATGTAGCTCTGGGCAAGTTGATCTAGTTTGAGGTGTCCCTGCCCATGGCAGGGAGTTGGAGCTGGATGATCCTTGTGGTCCCTTCCAACCCTGACAATTCTGTGATGGATCCCAGTTCTTTGAGGACACACAGCTTTCCACTAGAGCCACAGGACTTCCTGAAGGAAAGAAGAGACTTGGTACTTTGCCTCTTCTCCTCAGAACTCGTGGAAGATCTCAGAATGGAATATAAAAAGGGACAACACAGAAGCCATCTCACCTTCCTCTCAACTGGAAATCCTGATGTATGGTGAAGCTTATTTTGTTTTTCCTTAAAAAAAAAAAAAAAATCTCTTTAGAAGTTATTTGGATCACAATTCATATTTACTCAAGACCTGCAGAAACACATCCTACTGTGATCCAGTCAGCTGCTGTAGTTCTTCCTGTAGAAGCTTAAAATCTGCTTAATTTCTGGTAAATTTGTTTTGATGTGATTGTAGTCCCCCCTTTCCCCTCCCCCCCACCTCCTTTAAGGCAAGTTGATGACACCTAGGAGAGGAAGCTTGATTGTCCAGTCTGAAAGCTTTAAGCCTGTCAACTGTAGGGCATGACAAAAGAAAGCAAAAAAAAAAAAAAATTACATCTTTGTTACCATGGCAACAGTAAAACTCTTCCCCCAACCCTACTGAGAACCACCAACTCTGTCCTCTCCTCCTATGCTGTTAAGCAATTAGATGTGAAGCATTAGCTGTGGGGATATTCTGCACTAAACTGAAAAGCACATTTGCTTCTGAAACTGAGACCTCTGCCCATGAGAAATCTTTCTGGACAAAAATCTTTCTAGCACAAAACTCCTTTTAGTTTCCACTAAAGCTATTTTAGTTTCCACTAAACTTATTTTATATAGAAAACCACAATTAAAATCTTTGTGTTCCACTGTACTGTTTGTCCTTCTTCTGCTCAAGAAAGTCTGCAAAGCAAAACAGAATCCAGTGCTGGTACAGTGTTAGGCATAGAAAATGGACTGAAGGAACAAAAATAAAATCGTCATGTTGAGGGTGGCAGAGCACTGCAGCAGACTGACCTGAGAGGTTGTGGAATCTCCTTCTCTGGAGAGATTCCAAACCCATCTGTACATGTCCCTGTGTGGTTTACTCTAGGGGATCCTCTTTTATCAGGGGGTTGGACTAGGTGATCTTTAGAGGTCCCTTCCAGCCCCCACCATTCTGTGATTCTCTAATTTTAGTTTCCTCCTGAAGAAAGTTGTCAAAGTGCTTTCTTCTTATTAGTATTCTGCTTGTTACACCTCTGACTTCTGATAGAGCAGTTTAGGTTGGCAACTGAAGATCACTGAAAGGAAAAAGGACCTAGGGGTCCTAGTGGGTGGGAGGTTGAACATGAGCCATCAATGTGCTCTGGTGGCCAAGAAGGTCAAGGGCATTAGAAGGGCTGTGGTTAGTATGTCGAGGGAGATTCTCCTGCCCTTCTACTCTGCCCTGCTAAGGCCACATCTTGAATGTTGTATCCAGTTCTGGGCCTCTCAGTTCAAGAAGGACCTCAGGGAACTGCTGGAAAGAGTCCAGCACAGAGCCATAAAGATGCTGACAGAAGTGGAAAATCTTCCTGATGAGGAGAGCCTGAGGGAGCTGGAGCTGTGCTGCTGGGAGAGGAGGAGGCTGAGGGGTGACCTCAGTCATGGTGCTAAAGATGTGGAGGGTGAGTGCCCAGAGGCTGGAGCCAGGCTCTGCTGAGTGATGCCCAATGACAGCACAAGGGCCAGTGGTGGAAGCTAAGGCATAGAAAGTTCCATGGAAACAGGAGGAGGAATTTTTATGATGTGAGGGTGACAGAACCCTGGAAGAGGCTGCCTAAAGGGGCTGTGGAGTGTCCTCTGGAAATATTCAAGAGCTGCTCTGGAGATATTCAAGAGTTCCTATGCCACCTGCTCTAGGTGATCTGGCAGGGATTGGACTGGATGTGCTTTTGAGGTGCCTTCTGGCCCTTGACATTCAGTGATTCTGTGATTCCTGACTAACTTTGTTGACAGCTGCATATTGATTCTGGTGTGTCCAATATTTGGTATCATCTAATTCAGTGTACTCAGATATTAATTATTAAATTGAAGTTAAATTACTGTCAGGTACTTATTTTTCTGCCGTTGAGACTCATTTGGACATCTGTTAGAGAAGGTCCAGTGGAGGGCTACAAAAATGATTAGGGGACTGGAGCACTTGTTTTATGGGGAGAGGCTGAGTCTGGTGAAGACTGAGAGGGGATCTAATAAATATTTATAAATATATGAGGGCTGGTGGTGGTGGTGGCGGGGGGGAGGGGGGTGTGGAGGGCAGATAATGGGGAGCAGGCTCTGCTCACTTGCTCCCTGGGATAGGACAAGGAGCAATGGATGGAAGATGCAGCACAGGAGGTTCCACCTCAACACAAGGGGGAACTTCTTGACACAAGGGTAAGCAGTGGTGCAGGCTCCCCAGAGAGATTGTGGAGTCTTCTTCTCTGGAGACTTTCAAGGCCTGTCTGGATATGTTCCTGTGTGACCTGAGCTAGATTGTATGGTCATGCTCTGGCAGAGCAATTGGATTGGATGATCCCTTTGGGTCCCTTCCAACCCCTGACATCCTGTGATCCTGTGATTTCAGACCTGCTTTTTCCTGTTTTGGTTGATTTTTTTGCCTGTTTATCCTGGCTGCTTTGAGTTTACTCCAATATACTGTGGCATATGCCATGGAGTGAGTAAGGATTCTTTTCGGTTGAATGCTTTTAGCTGCTGGCATTTCAAGGACCAAGCTTGATGGGTCTGATCCTTATAGTTGAGAGCTTCCAGCCACCTGCTTCAGTATATGTAGCAGATTTGATTACAGTCTTAGCAAGTGGTATTTTGAGCTTTTCATCACTTTAAATAGTCTTGAGTAGAACTACAAAGAGGTTTTTGGTCATTCAAAGTGAGGAATATGAATTGAGCAACTTATGTAGGAAGTTTCTTTGTTGTTATCATTTATTGGTGTGTTTTTTCTTTACTTCTTCCCTTCCCTAGATCAAACCTTTCCATTTTGTTCATCAACTTTGCCTTGAAATATTTTCTATTAGAATACTGAGTGGCATTCAGTAAAACTGAGTTAATTTTGTTGTAACAAAAAGAGGTTCATGAGCATCAAAATGAAGTTTCTGGGAATTGTAACATTTTGCTTTATTTTTTCTTTTTGCCTCTTCAGTTTCAGAATGTGCTTATATAACCTCAGAATCCTCTGTCTGAAAAAGCCATTGAAGTTCCTAATTCACTTGGGTGCTCTCAACAAAAATAAATCTTTCTTGTCTTGCCTTGAAATTTAGAGGGCAGAGAATTGCTGTGGATTAGAGTGAATAGAGAGTAGAGTCAAGAATAAAGTCTTCCGAAATCTTAGGCTTGCATTTTAATTGTGGTGCACCGTGAGGTTTCAAATATTTCACCTTCCAGCAGTTTCTGTAGTTAAACTTCCCTGTTTTAAACAGAATACACTCATCATTTTCTGATGTTGCTATTTAGTGGCTAATGCTGTGGGGTTTGGATACTGCTCACTTCCATTTTCAGTAGCTTAATATTGTGAAGTCCAGCTCGAATCTGTCTGATTTAGTAGGATCATTCTGTTGGTGCATGTGGTTGTCTGCATTCATTTAAGGAAACTGACTGGCTTGAGGGACAACCTCTGCTATGGTTTTTGTCCCTCTTCTGTACCCATGGCAGTAGTGACCTGGAGTTCCCTAATGTATATTTGGTTCATTTGGAAAAGCCTTCTGAAATCATCGAGTCCAATCATCAACCCAACACCACCATGGCAGCTAAGCCACGTCCCACAGTGCCATGGCCATACTTATTTTGAACATGTCTAGGGATGGGGACTGCACCACTTTCCTGGGCAGCCTGTTCCAATGTTTGACCATTCATTCAATTCTGTAGCTGAGATCTGTAATAAAAATACAGGATCCAGTAGGACAGATGAAGTGTTTCATGTGCACTGCAGAAGTGACACAGTGACTCTTAAGTATGTAACAAATGGTTAAGGGGCAGTGCTGGGCTAGTTAATAAACAAGTGTCAGATGATCTCCACGAACCCCTCTGCCTTGCCAAAGGGAAGAGGAAAGGAAGAAGGAAGTGAGACTTATGGGCTGGCAAAGAAACTGAACCAGCTGGGAAGGAAAGAACAATCCAATGAAATAGAGACAAAGAGACACAAACCAATGTGGAACCCAACCCCTGATGGCAATGACAGCATCACTGCAACCACTGATGCTGGGGGCAGGCAGTGGGGAAGTCTCAGATTGAATTCAGCAGTAGATGAGAAATGAACTGAGGAGCTAGATTCTGGAACTTTGTTTAGGAGCACACAGATTGGGATCAAAGGCAGAATGGACAGGATCATTCTCTGTCCACTGAAGAAGAGGCTTGACCTTGGTGATCCCTCATCTGTCTCGGGAAGATGCCATCTATGGATGCAATCCCTTGGTAGTCAAAGAGGGTCACCTGTCCTGTGTGCTCCTCTCACAGCTGCCACCTCTGCCTCCCTGCCGCCCAAGGTGGGGCACAAGCTGTGACAGTGCCCTTGGTGTACAGAGGAGCAAGTCTAAGGCAAAGTGTGCAGCCCAGCCTTTGGCAGGAACTCTCCCATCAGCTTCTCCATGCTTGGAGCAGCCCCTGCTGTGCCAGCTGCCCTGAGCTTCAGAAAGTGCATCAGTGAACAGAGCCTGAGCTGAGAAGTCAGTCACAAAACAGAATTACCTCTATTTTAGTGCAAACCAGGGCACAAAAAGAGCTCATTTCAGTAGATGCTGCTCTCTGGTTGGATTAGGCTTCTTTTGCATTCTTTTGCATTATCACAAACGCCAGATTCCATCCTGCTTACAGTTCCTAATTTTTCTCTCTTCTCTTCCTTCTCATACTGTGGATTTCCCCTTTCTGATTTCCGAGAATTCCTCATCTTCTTCTTTAGATCCTTTTTACTGGATTCCTTTAAAATTATAGCAGGTTATGAAACTTTCTTACTAATTTAATACTGCTACTTCTTAACCATTTGCATTTCAGGGAGGGATTCTTGCAAACTCCCTGACAAAATAGTTTTGACAGGAACTAAAATGATAATATGGTCCAGAGCTATTTCTGCTCCAATTAATCTTTACATTAGAAGGTGTTTCACAGAGAGCTCCAGAAGTGAAAATTCATCTCTGTGGGAATTGTCAATTACTGTCAGCACTCTGGCTGGCTAAGAAACTGTTACTTGGGCATATCAAATTAAACTGAAAATGTCTTTTTCTTTTTCCCTCCCTGACCTTCAAACAGGTTAGTGCTACTTGCTTCCAGGAAAAGCACAGTCAATATATTTATTTTTTTTCCTAGAAATAAATTTTTAAAATGATAAATTTAGGCACACTGGAGAAAAATCCTAGCAGTGATGTTGAGTTATTACATTGCAGGACAGAAAAATTTCTCATAAATTTTATATTTATCTCCTCACTGCTCTGGTCAGCAGAGATGAAAATACATTCTTAGAGACAGCATTGAGCAGACAAATGGGAGCACAGAGACTGAATTAGTTTGTTGACCTTGTGTATGTAATGTTCTAATCTTCTGTAATGACTTTCTTGGCACTGATTTGCTGATGCCAACAGTGTGTGGTCATCTAAGAGGTAGGGTCTCTGAATACTGAAAATATTGGGTCAGTTTGCAGGAATAATAAACCTCCACACTGTGCCATGCAGCCTATCCCTTTCCTCACCTGCTGGATGCCTTTGATGTTCTTCATCAATAATCTCATCCAAAATGCAACTTCCTCAATGGAAGTTGCAGTCAGGTGGGGGTAGGGCTCTGTTCCCAGGCAACTTGTGCCAAGAGGAGATTTATTTTGGATGTTAAGAAGCACTTCCTGCTGGAAAAGGGAATTAGAGACTGGAATGGAGTGCCCAGGGTGGTGGTGGAGTCACTATCCCTGGAGGTGTTTAAGGACAGATCAGATGTGGCATTCAGTGCCATGGTCTGGCTGATGTGGGGGTATTAGGTCATAGGCTGGATCTGGTGATCTCAGAGGTCTGTTCCAGCCTCAACAATCCTTTGATTCTGTAATTTGCTGCTTCTAGAGCCAGTTCTGTTTGCTAAAGAGAATTGAGGGTTTGTGTTTCTTGGTAGTTTAGTCTGATTCTGCTTAAGAAGTTTATTACATGAACGAGCTTTGAATTGGCTGTTAGGGAAAGGTCTTTGCTGCAAGAGTGTTCAGGTGTTGGAATAGGCTGCCTAGGCAGGTGGTGCAGTCCCCATCCCTGGAGGTGTTCAAGAAACCTGTAGGCATAGCACTGTGAGACATGGTTTGTTGGACATGGTGGTGTTAGTTTGATGATTGCACTGCATGATCTTAAAGGCCTTTCCAATCTTACTAATTCTATGTTAGAAATTGTTCTGGTATGGGTGTGATTACCGCCCAGAGTTGGTTTAATTCCTGGGGTCCCCCTCCCACTTCCGTAGCAAGGTCCAGAACTGGGGGGAGGGGGGGGACACAACACATGGCCCCGGAACCAGGAGACCTCGGGCTGCACATACAAATCATGCGCCCAAGTCAGGTGATCTGTGCCGTGTCTTAAGGTGTTGAGAAACCCACCCCTGGGCGCGGGACTATTTTGAACCAATTGGCCATTCAGTGGATGCTAGATGCCTATTGGTCAGTTCCACGCTCTCCTAATGGGGTATTTAAGGAGGGTACAGCGACCGTTAGCTCTCTTCTTCGTCTTCCCCTCGTGCTGCGAGGAACTCCAGCCTCACCCCCGTCCAGCACCAGCCACGTGCAGCAGCAACAGTGGCAGCGGCGGCAGGCATCACAGCTTATAGCAAAGCGGCAAGGCAAACCCTTCTCTTTTCCTTCTATTCGGGATAAATCCTTCTCCTCTCCCCTCTCTTGGGAAGAAACATTGTAACCACTGGGCCTTTCGGGGGCTTTTACAGGCGTGGTTGGAATTGCATTGTATTTAGGCTCTCTGTTCTCTAAGTTCTGACTGTTTAAACTGTTAATTCTGTGTTTCAAGCAATTTTGTGCATTTATTCCTGCCAACTGCGCATCCAAAGAACCCAGGGGACCCCCTGGGTTCCGGACCCCCTCTGCGATTATCAATACTAATTAAATTGATATTCGCAACAGAAATCCTGATAAATAAAGTATTCTGTTACTAAGATGCAGTTAGTTTTATCTAGGAAAATCACAGAAACATTTTCTTTTGACTAATTCCTACTTGCAAAATGATTATTCAGAATACTTCTTGGCTGGTTGTTCAGTAGAGCTTCCTATGTGGCCAAATAACATCTAAGAAATGCTGTTTGTGATGTGCACTCTCACAGTGACCTTGGATTTCTCCCTTGCTCTTAAAAATGGCTAGATCCAGCCTTGAAACATGAGATTTTAGATCTCTTGTTAAATTCTCTGATCCTTGTCACAAGATCATTACAAAAGACCAGACGAACTGGTGTCTGTTGTGGAGATACACTTCAGCCCTCAAGTTCCACCAGGGAAGCTTTAGACTGGACATTAGGAGAAAGTTCTTCACTAAAAGCGCTGTCAAGCTCAAACCCAGACAGCCCAAGGCAGTGGCGGTTTCATCATGCCTGGAGTGATTTAAAAGTCATGTAGATGTGACCCTGAGGGTCATGGTTTAGTGGTGACCTGGCAGTGCCAGCTTGACATTTGGACTTGATGATCTTGGAGGACTTTTCCTTCAGGCGTTCTGGATTGAATGCAGTAGATGTGGGGAGAGCAGAGCTCTGTTTCACTGATTTTGGTTTTTTTATAGAATCATACAATAATTTAGGTTGATAAGGACTTTTTCCTGTAATTATCATCATGCCAAACTGATCTAATCTCTAAGGTTTCCCTCTTGACAGTAGTACAAGAGTACAAGAAGTTAATTAACACTAATAATTATTAACAGTTCTGATTTGAATGTCTTTAATTTTAAAACAATTACCAAATAACTCCCATTCATTTATGATTTTCTGTTTTAATATGGCAGCATTATTTGAGCTCTTCATTTGAGTTATCCTTCCCTTTAATTGTATCATCATAATACTGGATTCTATGTCTCATTTTTCCCCTTTTCGAATATACTTGCTACAGGTATTGAAAAGGATCTTCTTTGTCTGAATGGTTTATTCTGAGCTCCCTCAAAGGGGAGAAGAAAATTTAATATAAGTAAACATTAAAGATTGATATGAAATAGTTGTCTGCCTCTGGACCACTTCTATCGCTTCAGGGTCTCAGCTCAAGATGGATGTTGCCTTGGAAGTGAGAACCAGAAAGAAGATTCTTCTTCATTAATGAGACAAACTATCTCCCACGCTTATCCTTGTTCAATTGAACACCTTATTCATAAAGCCTCAGGTGCTTTCTACACTTGGGAAAGCTGGTCTGATGGTTTGAAACTCTGCTTCTGGGACCAGAGTTAATAATTAGGTTAAACTGGCCAGGATTTGTCAGTACACGGTATGGGGAACGAAGAGTTAAAATGATGGTCGTTGACTGTGAAGGGTGAGTGTTAAGGGGACAGAGCCAGGCTCTGCTCAGTGATGTCCAGTGATAGGACAAGTGGCAATGGGTTCAGGCTGGAGTAGCAGAGGTTCCCCAGGAATAGAAGGAAAAACTTTTTCACTATTAAGGAGCTGGAGCCCTGGAACAGGCTGCACAGAGAGGTTGTGGAGTCTCCTTCTCTGGAGACATTCAAAACCTGCCCGGATGTGTTTGTGTGAGACCTCTTCTAGGTAATCCTGCTCTGGCAGTGGGATTGGACTGGATGAGCTTTTGAGGTTGGACTGAATGATCTTTCGAGGTCCCTAACTTTCAGTGAAGGGTATCAAGGCTGGTGAGGGGACTGGAGCAAGGCCCTATGAGGAGTGGCTAGGGGAGTTGGGGGTGTTCAGCCTGGAGAAGAAGAGGCACAGGGCAGACCTCATTGCTCTCTACAACTACCTGAAAGAAGGTTATAGCCAGGCTGGGTTGTTCTCTTCTGCCAGCCACCCAGGGACAAAAGAAGAGGACACAGGCTCAAGCTGCAGCAGGGCAGGTTCAGGCTGGATGTGAGGAAGTTCTTGCCAGCAAGAGTGATTGGCATTGGAATGGGCTTCCCACTATTCCTGGAGGTGTTTAAAAGGAGGCTGGATGAGGCATTTGGTGCTTGGAATGTTCCCTCAAAGATCATCTTGTTCAACACCACTCTAGTCAGCAGAGACTTTTCCAACTAGATCTGTTTGCTCAGGGCCCCCATCAAGTTTGATCCAGGGATGGGATCTCTACAACATCTCTGGACAAGCTGTTTCAGCATTTCACCACTCTCACTGTAAAAAACTTCCTCTCTTGTTCTAGTTTATGCCTGTTGTTTCTTCTCTTTCACCCTTGCAGCACTGTAAGAATATCCCTCACTCTCATTTTGAAGAACTTCCTAAATCTACCCTGCTCTAGTTTCAAATCACTGTCCCTCATTCTTTCACCACAACCCCCTCTAAACAGTCCTTCCCCAATCTTCCTGTAGATCCCCTTCAGACATTGAAATGCAGCTCAAAGGTGTCCCTGGAGCCTTCTCTTCTCCAGGCTGAACAATCTGAACTCTTTCAGCCTGTCTTTGTAGGAGAAGGGCTCCAGCCCTCTGATCATTTTTGTGGCCTACTCTGGATCTCTTCCTTCTTGTGTTTAAACCCTGAAGAAACCTTCTCCAAATTGGATGAGATTTCCAGTATGTTTGACTGTCGCATTTCTACATCAAATCAGCTACACCAGATTTCCATTCTCAGGAGATTTCCAATACTTCCTCGCTCAAAACTTCAGGTTGTTCAGTTTGATTGCATTCAAAAGTCTTTTGATCTGTCTCTTCCCATCTACTGTATTTAACCTGTCAACACATGACACTGAAATTAAAGATCAACAGATTTGGAATACACGGAAGTATTTTTCCCTGTGTTCTGTCCTCACAAAATGTGTTTGCCAATATAGAAATTAACTCTGCAGTTATAAAAACAACAGAAGCTACAGGTTCTGAACAGGAGTTTTTATTTTCTCAGATATTAAAAGATATGGTTTGATGGAAGAATGTCGTTAGTGTGGCATTTAGCTTTACATCTGCTAAAAGTCTCAGTTAACTTTTTTTTTTATATGATTGATTTATAGTTTTTAACGATTGTGCATATTTTCCCCCTATTAATAATGAAAAGAAGGCAAAGGTGGGTAAAAAAGGCAGAAAAGTCAAATGCTCAGTTGCAGACACCGATTTCTAATGTGGAATTTTCAGGTTCAAGAACCCTACTTTGTTTTATTCTCGGAAGCCAGTTCACAGTGATTAAGTTAATAGGGATGCCCATCTGTCAGAGAATATAGTTTTAATATGATCAGTTTTCCCACAATTAAAGGATTCTTTGAAAGCAGATTTTTCACTCTCAAAACAACCCTACTAGCCAACAGAAAACCAAAGAAGAACCCAAAGCACCCCCAAACAAAAAAAGAACCAAACCAAAACCAAACCAACCAACAGTCAAAACCCAAACAAACAACTGCACAAAACTAAAAAACAAACAAACAAACAAACAAACAAAACCAAACCAAAACAACCCAAAACCAAAATAACAAAACCAAACAAAATAAAGAGAAAGAACACAGGAATGGAACACTGGAAGGGACCTCCAAAGCTCATCCAGTCCAACCCAACTCCCCTGCAGTCAGCATGGATATCCTCCACTAGATCAGGTTGCCAGGAGCCCTGTTGAGCCTCAACTTGAACACCTTCAGGGATGGGGCCTCAGCCATTTCCCTGGGCAACTCGTTCCAGTGTTCCAGCACCCTCATGGTGCAGAACTTGTTCCTAACAACCAATCTCAGTCTCCTTCTCTCTCATTTCAGACCATTGCTCTCATCCTGTCCCTAAAGCCCTTTGCAAACAGTTTCTCTGCAGCCTTCTTGTAGCCCCTTTAGGTCCTGTCAGGCTGCTCTTAGGTCTCCCTGGAGCCTTCTCTTCTCCAGGCTGCACACCCCCAGCTCCCTCAGCCTCTCCTCACAGCAGAAGTGCTCCAGCCCCCTGATGATTTTCCTGGCCTCCTCTGAAACTGCTCCATCAGGTTAAAAAAAAAAAAAAATCAGTATTTTTATATCTATGCATCTTCCTAAAGGCATGTTCAGAGCTTGTAATGAGTGTGAAGGACTGTGCTTGTTCAGGAAAAGACAATGATCGGATCAGATAATCTAAAACCAGCATGGCCATTACACCATCATAGTAGGGCAGGAGAAATGAGTGATAGGACTTTTGGTTGAATCTGAATTGCAAAAACGATTATTTCATGTGGAGAGGAATGGGCAAAAATTCAGAACAAACAGCAAGTTGTCTTCTCCACAGACCAGTTGCGTCCTGCAGAAATAATCACCTCCATTGGTATTCTGCTGGTGTGGTGCTGGCTAATTCCCTTTATGACCAGGAGGTCTCTCAGGAGTTGTGTGCTGCAATCACTTCCCTAAATTCATCTCACATCCTCTGTCTCAAATCCCGTCTGATCTTCTCAACTTGAAGTTCACCTTCATAGCTCTTTGCAG
The DNA here is from genome assembly GCA_013396835.1 of Psilopogon haemacephalus. Taxonomy (NCBI): domain Eukaryota; kingdom Metazoa; phylum Chordata; class Aves; order Piciformes; family Megalaimidae; genus Psilopogon; species Psilopogon haemacephalus. The sequence continues at coordinate 46,169 of VWZI01003559.1, read as the reverse complement.
TTCTGAACTTCCTTTCCCTCCTTCTGCCAATGCCACCCACACCACCACCACCCCCCCAAATGCTGAGACCTTTTAGTTCTTCCCCTCTGAAGTCCATTCTACTGGTTTGGGATGGGACACTTGCTTTTCTTCACAGGAGCTTGCAGAAGTTTGTGCAGGGAACAGTGCTGGAAACACAGGGATTTTTTTTCATTACTGCTCAGCAGTGCTTACTTCAAGTCAAGGTATCTCAACTCCCTCCCTGCCTCCCTCCCTCCCTTCCTCTTTTCCCTTCCTTAGTCTCTCCCTTCACTTCCTCTTCCCACCCTATGCCTCTGCTGCTACTGCTGCTTTTAGCCCTTGGCATGACCTATTCTTACATGACTCCTTCTGTCTGATCACCTTTAATCACTTTATGCAGAGGCTTCCAGTATTGGTTACCTCTCCAGCTGTTGCGACTGAAAAGCAGTTGACGATCAAATGCTTCCTGTTGAAACTCTAAACCAGCAGAAGACGAAATAAAACTCCAACACTGGCTGTTGTCAGATTGCTTGATTTGTTTGAGAGTCACTTTGGATTAGTTAAGATTCTGCTTAGATGCTGCTAGAAGGTTTCATGCAGCTCTCCTAATGAATGTCCTGGTAATACAGTGTGGTTTGGTGAGTCTACAGATGACTAATTAACTCTCTTTCAATATGTAGGTCAATAGATGTGAACTCAATTTTGATCAACAAGTTGATAAATTCTTAATGATATTCTAATAACAGTTTACGCTCCTAACAGTTCATCATGAGGTAATTCACAAATACTTTGAGGCTCACAGTTAACACTTGTTACAATTTGGTGAGTTTTACTTTGTCTCCACAGTTTTATCTCTGCACTGAATCCATACAATCAGAATGGTTTGGGCTGGAGGGGACCTCCAAAGCTCATCCAGTCCAACCCCCCTGCAGTCAGCAGGGACATCCTCCACTAGATGAGGTTGCCCAGAGCCCTGTCCAGCCTCACCTGGAATATCACCAGGGATGGAGCCACAACCACCTCCCTGGGCAACCCGTTGCAGACTTCCAGTACTCTCATGATTCAGAACTTGTTCCTAACATCCAATCTCAATTTGCTCTGCTCTAGTTTGAAGCCATTGCCCTCGTCCTGTCTCTGCAGCCCTTTACAAACAGTCTGTCTGCAGCCTTCTTGTATCCCCTTTCAGGTCCTGGCAGGATGCTCTTGGGTGTCTCTGGAGCCTTCTCTTCTCCAGACAGAACACCCCCAGCTGCCTCAGCCTGCCCTCGTAGCAGAGCTGTTCAAACTCCCTGATCATTTTTTTTAGCCATCCTATGGACCTGCTCCATGAAATCCATGTCCTTCCTATATTGAGGGCTCCAGAGCTGGATGCAGTACTCCAGGTGAAGTCTCAGCAGAGCAGAGCAAAGTGGCAGAATCTCCGCTCTGGATCTGCTGGCAGTGCTGATTTGGATGCAGCCCAGGCTGCCATTGGCCTCTGTGCTTCAGTCTCACAATGCCTTCTCGTGTCCTTCAATCAGCTTCTCTTCAATCAGCACCCTCAAGTCCTTTTCCTAAGAGCTGCTTTCTATCACCTTGTCCTGCTTGCCCAGGCATGATCCTGTGGTCTCTTCCCTCTGCTAGGGGGAGGAAGCAGAGCTCAGAGAGAACTCAAAAGGCTTGGAGACACCCACTTTGAGGGTCCAAGACTTGCTCAGACTTGTTCCTCCCAAATAAGAGCAAGCAAGCTCCTGACTTCACCTAATATGGTCAGGTTTGGCAAAGTGCCATTCTGAGTGCTGAATTTGTGTGGCCACGGTGGCCATTTACATTTGGGCAATACAATAGATAGACTTCTGCCATAGGCTTTTCTGCTTTTGCTTTTACTTTTGATTTGCCTGCCCTGCCACATGCTCTCCCTGCAACAACTTCCAAGATACCAACAGAATTCCCTTCTAGCTTTGGATACTGTCTGATACTATTTTTAGAGTAAATATTTCAAAGCCTCTCTAAGAAATTCTATAACTAGATTCTGTTGCACCTTTCTGCCTTAGTAGCAGAAAGGAGCCTCTCAAGTCCCCTGGTGGGTGAGAGGTATATTTGAAACTAAGAACCTCTTTCCAGTTTTAATGTTTGCATTTGCTACTTATTTCTTCAAATGTTCTAGTTTTGTCTGTTCCCTATGTGTATGAGTATCCAAACGGTGCATTTCGAACAGTGTAAATAAGTTGTCTGGTTTTAATGTCAATAAACAATTTTCGTGGTTATTAACAATCTTCACCTGGATATCAAAATTAATATTGATTATTAATTTTGCATAATTCAGAACACGCATCCTCCCCCAGTCTGTATTGATAGCAAAGCTTGTTCTGGTTTTGGTTTGTGCTTTAGCAGAGGGGAAGGTGTCATGGAATCCTTGATATTTTCTACATAATGTTCAATTTCTGTCAGCACAGATACTCAGCTATACTTGTTATACTTTCTTTCCTGATTACAAAATACCCACCAAAATGTGTCAGGATTTTGCCACTACCTCTCAAATACCAATAGTTAGTGAGTACTTCTGCAAAGATAAATCAACATCTAAAAAGTACATAGGGGATTTTTTCCCCAAAAGTATTTATGCTCCAATGAAACTTTTTCCTATAGTTGATTACAATCACATCAAATCTAGGTTGGCTGCAAACCAGAGCATAGGAAGTGCCACCTAAAGATGTGGAGAAACTTCTTTGTTGTGAGAGTGCTGGAGCCCTGGAGTAGGCTGCCCAGAGGGTTTGTGGAGTCTCCTTTCCTGGAGGGATTTCAAACCCAGCTGGGTGTTGTGATCTTGGGCAAGCTGCTGCGGGTGCCCTGATATGCAGTGGGGTTAGACTGGATGATCTCCAGTTGCTCCTTCAACCATGCTGGGATTCTATGATTATCAAGTCACCTGGGATTCATATTCATAACCCAGTGCACCTTTCCATACCTGATGTAGGGAGCTTTTATGTCTGTTTGACCAGGCATTGCCCAAGGAGGTGGTGGAGCCCCCATCTCTGCAGGTGTTCTGTCTAAACTACCTAAAGAGACACTGTGGAGAGGTTGGTGCTGGTCTCTTCTCACAAGTAACTGTAGACAGAACAAGGGGAAATGGCCTCAAGCTGAGTCTGGGGAGGTTTAGTTTGGACATGAGGAAAAAAGTTTTTCATGGAGAGAATGGTCAGAGATGGGAATGAGCTGCCCATGGACATAGTGCAGTCACCAACACAGTATATGTCTAAGGGTCATTTGCATGTGGTACTCAGGGATATGGTTTAAGGTGAATCTTGTAGAGTAGGGTTATAGGTTGGACTTAGTGATCCTGAGGGGCTTTTCCAAACTGGATGTTTCTGTGATTCTGTGTTCAAGAAATCTGTGGCCATGGCACTGTGGGACACGGTTTAGTAGCTGTGGTGTCACACTGATGGTTGGACTTGATGATCTTGGAGATCTTGTTCAATTGAAACCATTCTGTGATTCACAAAACCATTTCTATTCTGAGCTGAGCATGAAGATGTCAGTTCATCTTAGAAAAGTGGTTAAAAGCAAAATGCCAATTATGGGTAAGTTTTAACTTAAGTGTGCAAATTCTGCTGTGAATAGAACAGTAATGTGTTCAGGGATATGAGCAAAATGAAGCCAAGTGTCTGCAAACATTGTCCACAAGAGCTATAATTGCTATTTGATCACTTGTTTCATGAATGTTGCAGCCTTTTAGACACTCCTCCCAAAAAGCAGCTGTTTCAGAACTTGTCAGGAACTTTGGAAAGCAATCAACCTTCTGTCTCTGGGTTTAAGGAAAGCCACACAGTGAGCACCACTGTGGGAGATCTGAGGAAGAAATCAACCTATGGGTTGCCGCTTGAGATTTGGCTCCTGCTTTTATTGCAGCTGACAGTCCACTCTTAATCTAGCACAGTTCCCACATTTGTGTTTCTTGGTGTTTTAAAGACTCCATCCATCAAATTTCAGTGAATGACACTGAGTTCCTGTGGCATTGTTTTGGCTGCTTTGAAGCTGTCTCCTGTTCCAGCATCTTCTGTAACTTCATGCACATATTTTGATGTTTAAGGAGACATTTGCTGGAAAAGAAGCACTTGCAGAATTCATAGTCTCACAGAGTGGTTTGGCTTGGGAGGGACTCTCAAAGGACAGCTTGTCACAGGATCATAGAGTCCAACCCCCCTGACAGAGCAGGACCATACAATCTAGATCAGGTCACACAGGAACACATCCAGACAGGCCTTGAAAGTCTCCAGAGTAGGAGACTCCAGAGCCTCTCTGGGCAGCCTGTGCCAGTGCTCCATGACCCATACAGTCAAGAAGTTCCCCCTTGTGCTGCAGCTTCCATCCATTGCTTCGTGTCCTATCCCAGAGAGCAAGTGAAAAGAGCCTGTCTCCACCTCCCCCTCCTGACCCCCAGCCCTCAGATATTTAGAGACATTTATTAAATCCCTCTCACTCTTCTTCAGACTGAATAGCCCCAGGTCCATCAGCCTCTCCTCATCAGGCAGTGCTCCAGTCCCCTAATCATCCTCGTAGCCCTGCGCTGGACCCTCTCCAGCAGATGCCTGTCCCTTTTAAGTTGGGGAGCCCAAAACTGAATGCAGGAGTCAAGATGGGGTCTCACTAGGGCAGAGTAGAGGGGGAGGAGAACCTCCCTTGACCGGCTGGACACACTCTTCTTAATGCACCCCAGGATCCCATTTGCCTTCCTGGCCACAAGGGCACATTGCTATCCCATGGATGTTATCCACCAGGACTCCCAGGCCCCTCTCCACAGATCACCTCCCAGCCTGTACTGCTGCAGGTTATTACTGCTCCCCCAGTGCAGGACTCTGCAGTTGTCCTTGTTGAACCTCATTTGGTTCCTCTGTGCCCAGCTCTCACTCTGTCCAGGTCTTGCTGGATGGTCTCACAGCCTTCAGCTGTATCAGTCAAGCTTCCCAGTTTGGTGTCATTACCAAACTTGATGAGCATACTCTGTCTGTCCCCTCACCAATGTCCTTGATGAAGATCTTGAACAGCACTGGACCCAGCACTGATGCCTGGGAGACTCCACTGGTTACAGCTCTCCAACTGGACCTGACATCATTGGTCGCCATTCTTTGAACTCTATCTTGTAACCAGTTCCTAATCTACCTCACTGCCTGCTCTTCCATCCCACATCTCCTGAGCTTATTCACTAGGATGTGATGGGAGACAGTGTTAAAGGCCTTGCTAAGTTCAAGGTAGAGTACATCCACTGGTCTCCCTGAATCTACTCATTCAGTTATGTCCTCATAGGATGCTGTCAGGTTTGTTAAGCATGAGTTCCTCTTAGTAAATCCATCCTGACCAATCCACTGCAGACAGCAGGGTCATCTCCAACTACATCACAGAACCACAGAATGACAGAAGTGTCAGGGCTGGAGGGGACTTCAAACATGAGACTGAGGGGTGACCTTATTTGTGGTTTTAAAGATGTGCAGGGTGAGTGCCCAGAGGCTGTAGCCAGGCTCTGCTGGGTGATGCCCAATGACAGCACAAGGGACAATGGTGGAAGCTGAAGCATAGGAATTTCCACGGAAACAGGAGGAGTATTTTTTTCCCTTGTCAGGGTGACAGAACCCTGGAAGGGGCTACCCAGGAGAGATGTGGAGTCTCTTTCTCTGGATATATTCAAGAGCTGCCTGGATGTGTTCCTGTGTGCCCTGCCCTAGCTGCTCCTGCTGTGGCAGAGGGGTTGGATTGGATGAGCTTTCAAGGCTCTTTCCAACCTCTAACCTTCATCCAGTTCCAACCCTCCTGTCATGGGCAGGGACATCTCGCACTAGATTTGGTTTCTCAGAGCCCCATCAGGCCTGGCCTTAAAAACCTCTAGGGATGAGACTTCTAGCACTTCCCTGAGCAACCTGTTCCAGTGTCTCACCACACTCATGCTGAAGATGAGGTTGCTTAGGGCCTCATCAAGTCTGACCTTGAATGTCTCCAGGGAAGGGGCCTGCACATCTCTGGGCAACCTGTTCCAGTGTTCCACCACCCTCACTGTAAAGAATTTCCTCCTTATGTCTAACCTAGATCTACCCTGCTCTAGTTTAAATAAGAGATCTTAAATTCACAGAGCTACAAGAAGCTACCAATGATTGTTTTAGATGTATATGAACACAGAAAGAACATCTGAAGTAGTATCTTGCAACTCAGAAAGCCAACCAGATCCTGGACTGCATCAAGAGCAGTGTGGGCATCAGGTCAAGGGAACTGATCCTCTCCCTCTACTTCACACTGATGAGACCCTACCTGGAGTACTGCATCCAGTTCTGGGCTCCTATTACAAGGGTGCTGGAAGGCGTCCAGAGAAGGGCCTGGATCAGAGGGCTGGAGCTTCTCTTCTATGAGGAGAAACTGAGGAAGTTGGGGCTGTTCAGTCTGGAGACGAGCAGGCTCCAAGGTGACCTTATTGTGGCCTTTCAGTATCTTAAGGGGGCTACAAGAAAGCTGGGGAGGGACTTTTTTAGGATGTCAAGTAGTGATAGGACTAGAAAGGAATGGAACAAAGCTAGAAATGGGTAGATTCAGACTGGATGTTAGGAAGAAGTTCTTCAGCATGAGGTTGGTGAGACCCTGGAACAGGTTGTCCAGGGAGGTGTTTAAAGTCTCATGCCTGTAGGTGTTTAAGGCCATGCTGGACGAGGCTCTAGACAGCCTGATCTAGTGTGAGGTGCCCCTGCCCATGTCAGGGGGGTTGGAACTAGATGATCCTTGTGGTCCCTTCCAGCTCTGATTCTATGATACCAGGAAAGAGGAAGTTTATCTGATGTTGCACGAGAGAAAAAAAAAAAAACAAACCCAAAACTCTTAAGCCCTTTGTAATTCAGCTGAGAGATATTATTAAACCTCAGAGCAACAAGACCTGAAATCCCTGCAGCCCTTCAAGGGCTCCTCAGTTCGTTTTCTATGAGCAGCCTTTGCTGGCTTCTACTGCAGCTGTAAAACAAACAAGCAAACATATCATGAGAGGAGATAAGCTTAGGAATTGCAGGCACTGCTCTGCTCTGATGACTCCCTGTTGAACCTGTGCCTTAAGAAAAGAGTTTGAAGATGTCATCTTCTCTTCTAGATAAAACATTCAAGCTGAGCTTTCCAGTGGTAATTACATTATCTATTGCTTGGCTTTTTAGCAGGAGAAATATTGACCCACACCTGAGCTCTTACAGTTTGTTTTGGGTTTTTTTTTCTCTCTATATCTGCATAACTTCTCAAATTTCTCTTTGCATCAGGCCAATGCTAACAGGATTTTTTGGGTACCTTTCTTGGACAGTTGCTGTGCTCTGAATTCCTGAAGGGATTTTGATAGAGTAGTTGTTTGTGCCACTGTTAACATTCTGTTGTGTTGGCATTTTCCCAGGGAGGTGATTGAATCACCGGCCCTGGGTATGTTTAAAAGTCATTTGGATGTGGTGCTTGGGGATATGGTTTAGGGTGCACCTTGAAGAGTCGGGTTCTGGGTTGGACTTGGTGGTTCTGAGGGGCTTTTCCAACCTGAATGTTTCTGTGTTTCTGTAATATTTTTAAGGTAGAGAATGAACTTTAAATGCAGGAGCAGCACTGTGTAAAATCCAGGTATGCTGTTCCATTTTCAAGGTGACAGTTGAATCTGAAGCCAAATCCTTAATCGGCCCTTTGATTCCCCAGAAATTTGGCACAATTCGTTGAATTTATTTCTTTTCAGCAAAGGAAGCTCTGTTATGGCTCTATTTTGTGCCTTTTAAAGCTACTAACATCTATTCTCATTTGCTTAACTCCAAAATTCTTGAGGGCTGAGATGTGTTCAAAGCCCAGGCTAAGGGTACACCAGTACAAGGTGATGCCTTGGAGATGTCTCTGGTGGTTTCAGCTGTAGCACTGGGAGTCCACATCTGTATTCATAGTATTGCCAGCCAAGCTAAACTCAGCCACGTGTGCTTCCAGCCAGCTTGCCTTTTCTTGTGGCAAGACAAATGCAGCATGTCAAGATCACTGTTCCATGAAGGGCTGACAAAACTGCAGAGCTGTATCATGCTACCTGCACTCATGCCATCAGCACCTTTCTGCCACCCTCTGTTCCCTTGTCACCATCTGATGAGGCTTTAGATCCTAAACAGACTTATTAGATAATTTACCTAGGTTGCTGTCACAGAATCACAGAAACATCCAATTTGGAAAAGCCCCTCAGGATCACCAAGTCCAACATATCACCCTGCTCTACAAGATTCACCTTAAGCCACATCTCTTAGCACCACATCCAAACCACCCTTAAACACATCCAGCGTTGGTGACTCCACTACCTCCCTGGGCAGCTCATTCCCAGTGTCTGACCACTCTCTTAGTTAAAAACTTTTTCCTCATTTCCAATCTAAACCTACCCAGCCTCAGCTTGAGGCCTTTCCCCCTTGTTCTGTCTCCAATTTGCTGTGAGCAGAGACAAGCAGCAGCCTCTCCCCAATGTCCTTTCAGGTAGTTGTAGACAGCCATGAGGTCTCCCCTCAGCCTCCTCTTCCTCAAACTAACTATCCCCAGCTCCCTCAGTCTGTCCTTGTAAGATTTATTCCCCGGCCCTTCACACTTTGTTGCCCTCCTCTGGACCACCACTTCCACATCTCTCTTGTATCATGGTGCCCAAAACTGAACACGATATTCAAGGTGTGGCCAAAGACTCAAGGTGTTGGTCTCTTCTCTGTAGTAACAAGTGATAAGATGATAGGACATGACCTCAGGTTGCACCAGGGGAGGTTTAGGTTGGATATTAGAAGAAATTTCTTCACTGAAAGGGTTCTCAAACACTGGAACAGGATCCCCAGGGATGTGGTTGAATGCCCAGCCCTGGAGGTGTTTAAATGGTGTAGAGATGTGGTGCTGGGGGACACGGTTTATCACCAGACTTGGTAGTTAGATAATGCTTTGACTCCATGATCTTGAAGATCATTCCAGCCACAGTGATTCTGTGATTCCTTTATTGCAGCTCATCGTCACTGGCATTTTCTCCCAGTCTTGAAAGGCTTAAAGTTTCAAGAACTCTTTAGCTTGGAGAAAAGGAGACTGAAAGGTGACCTCATCAGTTTTTATAAATATGTAAAGGGTGAGTGCCAGGAGTCTGGAGTCAGGCTCTGCCAGGTGATGCCTGATAACAGGACAAGGGGCAATGGGTGGAAGCTGAGGCATAGGAAGTTTAATTCAAACATGAGGAGGATTTTTTTCCCTGTGAGGGTGACAGAACCTTGGAAGATGCTGTCCATGGGGGTTGTGGAGTCTCCCTCTCTTTAGAGATACTCAAACCAGCCTCGACACATTCCTGTGTGACCTGCTTTAGGGGCTCCTGCTGTGGCAGAGGGATTGGACTGGATGAGTTTTCGAGGTCCCTTTCAGCCCCTGACATTCTGTGATTCTGTGAAGAATCTTCTAACTAAAATTTCCTTCAGTATTTAACATCTCCATGCGTAGGATAGGTGAGGATTGCTTCACAGAAGGCCACGGAGTGTAAGTAAAAACCCCAAGCCTCTCATGACTGGATTTAAATCCAGAATTCAGGAACCCACAGGAACATGGTCACTTATCACAGGTGTTTCCAATTCCCTGTTGACAGCAAGGGACACTTTGCAGCCCTGACTGGAAATGCTGCCAGGTTTGATAGTATAAGCAAGACAGCAAACTTAGTACCACACCAACTAGAAGATATTTCTTTATGGGATTAAGAAGAAAGAAGTTTTTCAATGGGTTTTATTTCCCACTAGAGGAAATGTTAGGCTCTCTGAAGCTTCTGTCAGAGCAGGCAGAATGAATTTGGGCTCATAAATTGTGATATAGCTACATATAATCTTCATTTTCTTAGGAGTCTACTCTGCTCTTAAATTGATTTCACTTTAGGAATCTGTTATCCAGCCTGCCTGAGTCTTTTTTCCCCATATATTCTCATTAACTAATATTGAAAAGGGATAAAGGGAGGTACTCTGGGATATAATCTACAGGATTTCCTTCAAATCCTTCTACCATTAATATTCAAGAAAAATCTCTTTTCTTTCATTTTATTTTCCATAAGAAAAATTGACTGATTTTGGCTGAAGTTCTATTTTCTTTAAATTATTGGTAAAAGAGTGGTTCCAAAGAATGTTTATCAATACATATTCATACAACTGTCAGGACTGGAAGGGACTTCAATTATCAACTAGCTCCAAACCCCCTGCTATGGGCAAGGACACGTGAGATTAGATCAGGTTTCTCAGAGCCACATCCAGCCTGGCTGTACAAAGTTCCATATGATAATAGGCACTTTATATCTATAAATACAAATAAATATATCTAAAAAGCATATATTGAAATGGGGAACTCGTGCTCCTTGAAAAGCAGAACCAGAGTTCCTGGCAGAACAATGTAAAACAGAAATAGAATCAGAGATTCATAGAATCATAGAATGGTTTGGTTTGAAAGAGACCTTAAAATCATCTAGTTCAAACTGGGACATCTCCCACTAGTCCAGGTTGCTCAAGGCTTCATGCAACCTGGCCTTGAAGACCTCCAGGGAGGGGCAATCCCAAACCTCTCTGGGCAGCCGGTTCCAGTGTCTCACCATCCTCACTGCAAAGCATTTCTTCCTAATCTCCAGTCTCAATCCTCCCTCTTCCAGCTTCAATCCATTGCCTCTCCTCCCATCACTACCAGCTTTTGTAAATAGTCCCTTTCTGGCTGTTTTGGTAGGCCCCCTTCAGACACTGGAAGGCCAATAATAAAGGAAATTGTTACCTATCTATGAAATATATTATTCACTCTCTTAATAGACTAATAGCATTTTCAACCTCACAATACGAACACCCAAAATATTTAGTTGTGTAGTGTATTGGGTTAAGGCTAGCTACCCCGAGCCCAAAAGCCCAATAAAAACTCAATCCGATTTGGAAGTAAAAAGGGTATGAAAACTTTAACAACAAATAGGAGGGAAAAGTTGTTTTTTTTTTTTTTTACAGAAGGTGGGAGAAAGGGGAAACAAACTTCAGGATATGGGGAATGAGGGAGAAGGGTACAGAGACCAGGGAGATGGGGAGAAAGGGGAAAAAAAATACAACTGCGGCAGGCAATTGATTCCCGAGGCTGAGTTCGATTAGCTTTGGTTTTGAAGGGGAAGCAGGATGCAGGAATTCTGTGGTGAAAAGAATCAGTCCCAGTTTCAGAGGAGAATAATGATGCTCTCCATGTGGCAGCAGGGAAAGCACGTGCTCTAGCAGCAGAGAGCAGCAAGCAGTCGCCCCAGCAGCCAGGACGAGGAGAAAGGGGTGGGGAGAGAAGCTGGGTCCCCCCTTTAAAGCCCAAATCCTAGCAGGAAGACATGTCTAACCATGACACCTGGGAAAAGGGTCAAAACATTCCTTGGGAGGAGGCAGAAGGTCCCAGGTGGGCTTAACCCTTTACATGTAGCATTTGAAAGTAAACTGTTGCACGTTCACGAAAACACAAGGGAGGGTTGTGCTACAATTCAGCCAGACTGAGACTGGAGAGTTGGGCAGGGAGACACTGAATGAAATCCGAAAAGGACAAGGGAGAGTCTGGCAACTGGGAAAGAACAATCCCGTGGAGCAGTACAAGTTGGGGACTGACCTGCTGGGGACCAGTGAAGGGGAAAAGGAACTGAGAGTCCTAGCGGGTGAGAGGTTGACCATGAGCCAGCAATGTGCTCTCATGGCCAAGAAGGCCAAGGGCATTCTGGAGTGGATTAGAAGGGCTGTGATGAGTAGGTCAAGAGAAGTTCTCCTGCCCTTCTAATCTGCCTTGCTGAGGCCACATCTGGAATATTGTGTCCAGTTCTGAGCCACTCTGGTCAAGAAGGACCTCAGGGAGTTGCTTGAGAGAGTCCAGTTCAGAGCCATGAAAATGCTGAAGGCAGTGGAAGATCTTCCTGATGAGGAGAGCCTGAGGGAGCTGGGGCTGTGCTGCTGGGAGAGGAGGAGCCTGAGGGTAACCTCAGTCATGGTGATGAAGATGTGCAGGGTGAGTGCCCAGAGGCTGGAGCCCATGTCTACTGGGTGATGCCCAATGACGGCACAAGGGGCAGTGATGGAAGCTGAGGCATAGGAAGTTCCATGGAAACAGGAGGAGGATTTTTTTTCTTTGTGAGGGTGACAGCACCCTGGAAGAGGCTGGCCAGGAGGGAAATTTTTTTGATGTGAGGGTTACAGAACCCTGTAAGAGACTTCCTAAAGGGGTTGTGGAGTCTCCTTCTCTGGAAATAGAAGGACTTGCCTAGATGTGTTCCTGTGTGACCTGCTCTAAGTGCTTCTGCAGCAGGGTGGGTGGAATGGATGTGCTTTCAAAATCTCTTCCAGCCTTTGACATTCACAGGATCACAGTATGTCAGGGGTTGGAAGGGACCCAAAGAGATAATCGAGTGCAATCTCCCTACCAGGGCAGGACCATCCAATCTAGCTCAGGTCACACAGGAACACATTCAGACAGGCCTTGAAAGTCCCCAGAGAAGGAGTCTCCACAACCTCTGTGGGCAGCCTGTGCCACTGCTCTGTGACCCTTACAGTCAAGAAGTTCCCCCTTGTCTTGAGCTCAACCTCTTATGCTGCAGCTTCCATCCATTCTCCTTGTCCTATCCCAGAGAGCAAGTGAAAAGAGCCTGTCTCCACCTCCCCCTCCTGACCCCCAGCCCTCAGATATTTAGAGACATTTATTAAATCCCTCTCACTCTTCTTCAGACTGAATAGCCCCAGGTCCATCAGCCTCTCCTCATCAGGCAGTGCTCCAGTCCCCTAATCATCCTCGTAGCCCTGCGCTGGACCCTCTCCAGCAGATGCCTGTCCCTTTTAAGTTGGGGAGCCCAAAACTGAATGCAGGAGTCAAGATGGGGTCTCACTAGGGCAGAGTAGAGGGGGAGGAGAACCTCCCTTGACCGGCTGGACACACTCTTCTTAATGCACCCCAGGATCCCATTTGCCTTCCTGGCCACAAGGGCACATTGCTATCCCATGGATGTTATCCACCAGGACTCCCAGGCCCCTCTCCACAGATCACCTCCCAGCCTGTACTGCTGCAGGTTATTACTGCTCCCCCAGTGCAGGACTCTGCAGTTGTCATTGTTGAACCTCATTTGGTTCCTCTGTGCCCAGCTCTCACTCTGTCCAGGTCTTGCTGGATGGTCTCACAGCCTTCAGCTGTATCAGTCAAGCTTCCCAGTTTGGTGTCATTACCAAACTTGATGAGCATACTCTGTCTGTTTGTCTGTCTGTCCCCTCACCAATGTCCTTGATGAAGATCTTGAACAACACTGGACCCAGCACTGATCCCTGGAGGACTCCACTGGTTACAGCTCTCCAACTGGACCTGACATCACTGGTCGCCACTCTTTGAACTCTATCTTGTAACCAGTTCCTAATCCACCTCACTGCCTGCTCTTCTGTCCCACACTTCCTGAGCTTGCTCACTAGGATGTCATGTGTCTCTGTGACTCTGTGAGAAAAAGACAGTAAAATAAAGGCCAGACCTTGAAGCTCACTGGGGTCTCTTGTTGTTTTATTTTTGTGTTTCCAGTAATGAACTCCTTTCCTGCAAGGAATCCTGATTCCCTGTTGATGCAGAAAGCAAATGGCCTGATGTCCTCCTGGGTGTTCTGAACAGCATGTAAGTGTGCTCCTTTCCTTGTAACACTGTTTACATGTTCCACTCAGCTGGTGACTGTGATCTGATTTTTTTAGAGATGTTTCTTAATTTATTTCTTCCATGGCAGCAGAGAAGGCACTGTGACATTGTGTCTGAGGTCATCCCTTTCTGAATATACTTTTGTCCCTATGTTTTGCTCTGCACTTTCATCTTCATCAGACCCTTCTTTGCTCTGGAAGGTCCATAGCAACACAAGTCAGGATTAATGACAACCGATAAGCAAAGCTCTAGAAAATAAATAAATAAATAACTAAATAACAGAGGACCTACCTGGTCAGCAAAATGCCCTTGCACCAGGTAAACTTCTTTATTTGTCATCCTCCCTTAAAACAGCAGTGAGGGGCGGGGGGGAGGGGGTGGAGCAGGGTTGGGGTTGGTTTCTACTATAAGCTCCAAGAAAAAGCCTGCAGGATGGCTGACAAAAAAAAATGTAAACTCTGATTAAAATCTTCAGTTTTGAGAGAGAACACTAAGGAAAATTAATGACCTTATCAGACTGGATGCACTTGTACACAAGGGAAGGCAAAGAGGCCATTTATTCTTTCCTGCAATAATATGTACTGAGCATTGCTCCTCTTCTGTGACAGTGCTGTGTCTTCTATTGCTAGTGAGATGACACTGGTAAATTTCCTTACATTTTTGTTTGATTTAATTGTGATAAGGATTTCTTGCCTGGTAAAGGTCCAGTTCTCTTGAGATTGATGCTAGATCTCTGAGTAGTCCTTTGACTTTCAAAAGACTAATTGATTTGGTTTTACTCATGACGTCCTTTTAGACTTTTCTGTGCATAGACATTTGTGAGGTGATTTTATTTGTTCTGGTACTTTGAGGATTTAGTATCTGTCATGCAAGTAGTCATGCCCTCACCCAGCAGGAGGATTTGAGCATGGCATTATTCAGGATTTTCAGCATAGTCCATGCCACTATTTTTAGTAAAGCTCCAGTCCAGATCCAGGAATGATAGCAGCTGACTGAGGTGCCTGACGTGTCTTGTGGGTGCTGGTCTCTTCTCCCAGGTGACAGGTCATAGGATGAGAGAAAATGTCATCAAGTTGCATCAGGGAAGGTTTAGGCTGGATGTTATGAAACATTTATTTGCTGCAGGAGTAGTCAAGCATTGGAACAGGCTGCTGAGTGAGCTGGTGGAGTCACCATCCCTGGAGGTGTTAAAAAAACTCTGTAGATGTGACACTATGGGACATGGTTTAATGGGCATAGTGGTGTTGGGTTTTTGGTTGGGCTCAATGATCTTAGTAGATGTTTTCAAAGTAGAACAGTTCTATGATTCTGTCATTTATCTGATATGCTCAAAACCAGAGGAAAAAGCAGAATTTACATGAAAATAGATAAGAACAGAGGGGCAAAGCTGCTCAGAGACCAGTTCTGGGAAAGTTGTTACCAATCAATATCATCAAAACAGATCAATAGATCTGTGGAAGCTCCCTATTGATTCAGGGCTACTCACTGTTTCCATTAATGATGAGGATGCTGAGAGAGAAAACCTGACAGACTGGCAGAAGGGCAAGCCTAGAACCAAAAGTTGTCTTGAAAGTGTGGAACTTCACTCTGAAAAACCAAACTGAACCCTTTGAAAAGCCAAACTGCACCAAATAAACTTCCCCTTAGATGTGGACAACATTCTGAATCTAGGGTCAGTAACCTGCTACTCAAAGACAGCGTGGAAAAAATGGTTTCACAGCTGAAAGATTGGGATTTATTTCTTCTCCAACAGAACAATTCTATTCTGTGATTTTATATAGTGACCAGTGAGAGCCTGAAGGTGAGGTTGTTTCACATGAAGTGGGCCAGCAACTCTGAACAATAAATTACTTTTAAAAAGTGGTATTTTTAGAATCATAGAACTGTCAAAGTTGGGAGAGACCTTTGAGATGGTGGATGGGAGGTTGACCATGAGCCAGCAATGTGCTCTGGTGGCCAAGAAGGCCAAGGGCATCCTGGGGTGGGTTAGAAGGGCTGGGGTGAGTAGGTTGAGATAGGTTGTCCTGCCCCTCTACTCTGCCCTGCTGAGGCCAGATCTGGAATATTGTGTCCATTTCTGGGTCCTCTGGTCAAGAAGGACCTCAGGGAACTGCTTGAGAGAGTCCAGTGCAGAGCCATGAAAATGCTGAAGGCAGTGGAAGATCTTCCTTAGGAGAAGATCCTGAGGGAGCTGGGGATGTGCTGCTGGGAGAGGAGGAGCCTGAGGTGGTGACCTCAGTCATGATGATAAAGATGTGCAGGGTGAGTGCCCAGAGGCTGGAGCCAGACTCTGCTGGGTGATGCCCAATGACAGCAGTGGTGGAAGTTGAGGCATAGGAACTTCCATGGAAACAGGAGGGACAGTTTTTTTTCAGTGTGAGGGTGACAGAACCCTGGAAAAGGCTGCCTAAAGGGGTTGTGGAGTCTCCTTCTCTGGAAATAGAAGGACCTTCCTGGATGTGTTCCTGTGTGACCTGCTCTAAGTGCTCCTGCTGTGGCACGGGGGTTGGACTGGATGACCTTTGGAGGTCTCTTCCAGGTCCTGACATTCTGTGATTCTGTGTGAGATCATCAAGTCCAACTAGCAAGTAAGTTCTTACCTGAAGGAAGGACTGGTTTGAATCTGTCCAACTGCAGCTGAGGGCAAGTTTGCAAAGTGGAATTCAAGGGCTTTTCTGTCTGCTCTGCTGAAAGACTGATAACAGGAAGATGCCACAGTGATTCCCTGGTCAAAAAATTAGGTGTGTGTGCTATCAAAAATCTTGTCTGACCTGTCTTATTTTATCTGTCACATATGCTTCATGCAAGATAAGACTAGGGAAAAATAAAGGCTTCACACAGCCCTTAGCAAAGTTTCTTTGTTGTTGTTGTTCATAGATGCTTTCAGTGTCATGATCTAATATCAACTTTTCCACTGTTAGAGAAAATAGATAGAGAAAATAGATATTTTGTCACTGCGTTGTGAAGACAAATCTTTTTACTTGATGCATTCCTTAGATTTTGTGCTAGAAGAAACCAGTTTGGAACAGAAATTAAATGGATTAGTGCCACCTTGCTAGCCAAACCAAAAGTTAAGATTGTTCAAAATGAAAGTTAAGATTGCGGCTGGCCCAGTATGATTCCAGCTTTTGGCTAGACCTGATCTGAAAGCTTCAACTTGACCTATATGACAGATCATAGAATCATAGAATCATAGAATGGTCTAGGTTGGAAGAGACCTCAAAGATCATCCAGTTCCAACCCCCCGCCACAGGCAGGGACACCTCCCACTAGATCAAGTTGCTCAAGACCTCATCCAGCCTGGCCTTGAACACATCCAGGGAGGGAGCAGACACAACCTCCCTGGGCAACCTGTTCCAGTGCCTCACCACCCTCACTGTGAAGAATTTCTTCCTAACATCCTGTTCAAATCTCCCCTCTGCCAATTTGAACCCATTCCCCCTCGTCCTGTCATTACAAGACCTTGTGAACAGTCCCTCCCCAGCCCTCCTGTAGGCCCCCCTCAGATACTGGTAGGCTGCTATAAGATCTCCCCGAAGCCTTCTCTTCTCCAGGCTGAAAAGCCCCAACTCTCTCAGCCTGTCCTCATAGCAGAGGTGCTCCAGCCCTCTGATCATCTTCGTGGCCCTCCTCTGGACTCTCTCCAACAGTTCCATGTCCTTCTTGTGCTGGGGGCTCCAGAACTGCACACAGTACTCCAGGTGGGGTCTGACAAGAGCAGAGTAAAGGGGGAGAATCCCCTCCCTTGCCCTGCTGGTAATGCCTCTCTTAATGCAGCCCAGCACACAGTTGCTGTCTGAGCCGCGTGTGCACACTGCAGGCTCATGTTGAGCTTCTCATCCACCCAGACCCCCAGGTCCTTTTCCTCAGAGCTGCTCTCCAGCCACTCACCACCCAGCCTGTATTTGTGCTTGGGATTGCAGCGACCCAGGTGCAGGACCTTACACTTGGCCTTGTTAAATTTCATGAGGTTAGCCTGGGCCCACCTCTCCAGCCTGTCCAGGTCCCTCTGGATGGATCCCTGCCCTCCAGCAAGTCAACTGTGCCACACAGCTTGGTGTCATCTGCAAACTTGCTGAGGGTGCACTGATTCCTCTGTCCATGGCACTGACAAAGATGTTAAACAGCACTGGTCCCAGCACTGACCCCTGAGGGACGCCACTTGTCACTGATCTCCAGGTGGACATTGTGCCCTTGATCACCACTCTCTGTGTGCCACCATCCAGCCAATTCCTTATCCAGCGAGTTGTCCACCCATCAAGTCCATGTTTTTCCAGTTTGGTGACCAGGGTGTCATGTGGGACAGAGTCAAAGGCCTTACTGAGGTCCAGGTAGATGACATCAGTTGCCCTTCCCTTGTCCACTGCTGCTGTGACTTTATCATAGAAAGCCACCAAATTTGTTAGGCATGATTTGCTCTTGGTGAAGCCATGCTGGTTGGCATCAGGCACCTCTGCTTTCTTCTCCATCTGCTTTAGCAGATCGTCAATTATATTTCCTGCTCTTACAGCCCTTGTAATTTTATGATGCCCAGTTGTTCTTCCTGCTTTCTGGAATGTTCTGACACCTAATCCCTGTTTTCATGAGAGGGTAGCAAAAGATGCATTTCAAAGAGTGCCAGGATGGATAAATGTGCCTTGGTTTGGCACATGTGCAGTGGTAGAAGATTCCGTGTGAACATAAGGAAAACCTTTTTCTCTGTATGACAAAACATGGGAGTAGGCTGCCCAGAGAGGTGTTGGAGCCTCCTGCTCTGGAGACATTCAAAACCTGCCTGGACATGTTCATGTGTGACCTACTCTAGGTGATTCTGCCTTGGCAGAGTGCTTGGAATATATGATCTTTTGAGGCCACTTCCAGCCCATAATGTTCCATGGTTCTGTGATTTTCATAGAATCATGCAATGGTCTGGCTTGGAGGGGTCATTTAAAGGTAATTTAGTCCACACTCCCTGCAAATAGCAGGGATATCTTCAACTACAGCAGGTTGCTCAGAGCCACAGACAACCTGACCTGGAATGGTTCCATGTATCACCTCCCTGGGCAACCTAGGCCAAGGTCTCACCACCCTCAGCATAAAAAAATGTCAGGTTAAAGGTGTTCCTCCTGACCACGGAGGAAGCTGGACTGGATGCCACTTTTGGAGCTCCCCAGTATCTGCAGGGGGCTACAGGAGGGCTGGGGAGGGACTATTGACAAGGTCTTGTAATGACAGGATGAGGAGGAATGGTTTAAAGTGGCAGAGGGGAGACTGAAAGTGGATGTTAGGAGGAGGTTCTTTGCTGTGAGGGTGGTGAGACACTGGCATAGGATGCCCAGGGAGGTTGTGGCTGCTCCCTCCCTGGAGGTGTTGAAGGCCAGGTTGGATGAGGTCTTGAGTGACCTGTTCTAGTGGGAGGTGTCCCTGCCTATGGCAGAGGGTTGGAACTGGGTAAGCTTTGTGGTCCCTTCCAACCTAAACCATTCTATGATTCTGTGATTCTATGTGCTTTATAGGTATCTTCCAACACAAACTATTCCATGATTCTCTGATTAGAAATTCTGGTTTAGGAGTTTAAGCGCTTTGTTATTTATGTGCGTTTGGGAAATTAATCATCTGACTCATGCTAATATTACAATAAATATTTGTTATTTTGAAAGAGATTTTATATGGATAGTCTTCTTCAGCTGAAAATGCTGTCCCATGGGATCAGAGACTGTTTTAGATTGGAAGGAACCTTAAAGATCATCTAGTTCCGACTGCCCTGCCATAAGCAGGTTGTTCAAGGCCCTATCCAACATGCTCTTGAACAGTTCCAGGGAGGAGCCATTCATAACTTGGGGCTGTTCAGCCTGGAGACAAGAAGGCTCCAGGGAAACCTTAGTGCAGTACCTGAAGGGGCCTACAAGAAAATTGTGGAGGGACTTTTGACAAGGACTTGTAGTGATAGGATGAGAGGCAACTGCTTTGAGCTGGAAGAGGGAAGATTGAGACTGGATAATGGGAAGAGGCTCTTTTCAGTGAGGGTGGTGAGACACTGGAACAGGTTGCCCAGGGAGGTTGTGGATGCTTCCTGCCTGGAGGTCTTCAAGTCAAGATTGAATGAGGCCTCAAGCAACTTGGTCTAGTGGAAAGGAGATTTGAAACTAGATGATAGTCCAACTGAACCCATTCTATGATTCCCTGTGCAAGATGTTTGGGAATTATGAATTTATTCCTTTCTTTCTGTTGTTGGAGAACTGGCTGCTAACAACAGGCAGCATTTTGTGCTGTCTTGTTGCTTGAGTGCTCTGATGCAAAAGGCTCCAAGGAAGGAGAGAGCAGTGACTGACAATCTATTAGGGGAGTGTGTATCACAAAACACACAGCTTCAGCCTACATGCAAAACTATCATTTATCTGTGATAATAGAAATTAAATTTCAATCAGTGTGCTCTTTGTTATTAATCCATTTTTCTCCTTTCATCTGAAGAGGTCCTAATAACATGTTAGAGAAATCATGCTTGTTCAGAGCTGAGTTGGAATGAAAATGCTTTTGAATCCTTGTGATTCCAGGCCTGCATTTGGTAATAATAATAATGATACATTCCCCTTGCTGCTAACGTATCGCAGCAGACTTTTAACTGTGCACCATGCTGTACTTTTATTTTTTTTGGCTCAAGCTTCTTGTTAGAAATGAAGTTATTCATCCTATTTAAGCAAATTTTGGGAGGCAGCTATGGAAGGGAAGGGTAGGAACATTGAAACTGAAGACAGTAAAGATTTTAAATGAGAAGGGCTAATTAGGAAGATGAGGGGTTGAAATCCTAATGTAATCTTTTTTTCTTTGGGGAAAAGGGAGTGATGCCTTGAGTGGTTTTAAGTCTTAGATGTTCCATCAGTTTGCATTTGCTGTCTAAAGTTGAGGAGTATGTGGTGTGTAGTCAGGGTAACACATGCATTCTGCACAGCAGAACTTCTTGGTCAGTACTGTTAGAACTTCAAACGAACACCTTTATGAAATGTCCTATTAGCTACTCCTTGTGAGACAAAGCCACTGATCCTACTCTATGCAAGGACTTCTGGTCAGTTCATCTAATTGGATCTTTGGACTCTGAAGCTGGCTTAAAGAACAAGCAACAAACAATTTTATAGTAGATTCGGTGGATGGTGTAGGTGGGAAGTGACCTTAAAGGTCATCTAGTTCCAACCTGTCTGCCATGGGCAAGGACACCTTCCTCCAGACCAGGCTGCTCAAGCTCTCATCCATCCTGGCCTCAGACACTTCCAGAGAGGGGCATCCACAACCTCCCTGGGCAGTCTGTTCCAGTGTCTCTCTACCCTGACTGGAAAGAATTTCTTCCTAATTTCCAGTCTAAATCTCCCTCCTTCTTGCTCAAAGCCATTTCCCCTTGTTCTGTCACTACAAGCTCTTGTAAAAAGTCCCTCCCCAATTTTCTCATGGCCCCTGTCAGGTACTGGAAAACTACCATAAGGTGTCCCTGGAGCTCCAAGGTGACCTTATTGTAACCTTTCAGTATCTTAAAAGGGGCTACGAGAAAGCTGGGAAGGGACTTTCTGTGTGTCAGATAGTGCTTGGACTGGGGGAAATGGAACAAAGCTGGATATGGGTAGATTCAGACTGGATGTTAGGAAGAAATTCTTCACCATGAGAGTGGTGAGATCCTGGAACGGGTTGCCCAGGGAGGTGATGGAAACCTCACTCCTGGAGGTGTTTAAGGCCATGCTGAATGAGGCTCTGGACATCCTCCTTGTGTTCCCTTCCAAACCTGACTGATTCTATGACTCTATGTGAGTTTTTAAGCTAGCTATGATGAAATGTGTCATCAAATACTGTATTTCTTTCCTCCCATGGATTCTGAGGAGAGTCTACGGTGACTGCTTCAGGCTTAGAAAACATACTTTAGAAATTTAAACATGAACAGAAGATCCCACCCTTTGCAGAAGGAAAAGTCTGATTCATAAAATCTTGCAATATATTCATCAATGATTTCAATGAAGGGATAGAGTAGGCCTTCAGATACCAAACTGGGAGGAATGGCTGACACCACATCAGGCTATGCTGCCATTCATGAGTCCTGGCCAGGCTGGAGAGCTGGGTGGGGAAGAAACTGAGTCTTTGATTCAGTTACATCAAGACCATACTCAGTTAATTCTGCTTATCATAAATATACAGGCATGAGAATGCATTTATATGCTTACATTACAGTATCTTTAATATCATTAATTCAGACATTTCTAGTTTTTTGATACTGTCATCCACAGCAACCTGGTTTAGGCTGCACTGTGTATGCTTGTAGTGGTTTAGCAGTTACCTGCCCCCCCACCTTTTATAAACCTTGGCTAAGAATCAGAAAACACAGGAAGTTAATGAATGAAGCTTTATATTTACAGCAATGCACAATATACAAGCAAATATTTACAAGGTATAACAGATATTTACAGATATATACAGTGAAAAGGTAATACAGACACCACACCCCTCCCAGAGACCAAAATCCCCAAAAGAAGGTAACCTAATCCCCCCTACCACCTTTCCTCCCTTCCCCAGTCTTATCTCACCACCTGTTGATGCTGCAGATAAGCAGAAGTAGATCGGTCAGGGGGATTAGTAATAGGAAGGAGTTAGTAGTTTTACTCTGAATTAGCTACCAAGACAAAGGAGATCATGCAAGAGAAGCAGCCGCAGCCAGAACGGTCAGAAGCCATCTGCTAATCTGGTTGTTTTCAGAACAGTTCTTAAAACCAATTTTTTTTTTCTCTCAGTAAACTTGGTGAAGTGACACACTGTGTTTAACTCTCTCAGCCAATAGTCTAATTTCTCACTCAAATCCAATCCCTCCAATTAGCTCAAACCAACACAATGCTATATATTGTATTGCTTAGGCTGGAGAAGAGGAGGCTGAGGGGAGACCTCCTTGATCTCTACAACTCCCTGAAATGAGGTCACAGTGAGGTGGGGCTTGGGCTCTTCTCCCTAGTATCAGGTGATAGAAGGAGAGGAAATGGCTTCAAGGAAGGTTTAGTTAAGATGTTAGGAACAATTTCTTTGCTTCCAGAGTGGTCAGGCATTGGCACAGGCTGCCCAGGGAGGTGGCGGAGTCCCCATCTCTGGAGATGTCCAAGAAACCTGTGGCCATGGCACTTTGGGACATGTTTATTAGGCTAAGGGTTGGACTCGATGATCTCAGAGGGCTTTTCCAGTCAGAATCATTCAGTGATTCTTTGCTGTTAAACACAACCCTAGTCACAAACTCAAAAGGTTTATCGACCCATTTGTACGCTGCAGATCTCTCCATCAGTGAGCTTTTTTCCAAAAGTTGTTTGGTCATCAATTTCACAGTCTCTTTGTAGCAGAAATAAGATCATATGGTGCACATCATAGTCTCCATTGCATTCTCTCTAGTATATCCCTGTCTCTCCCGAACGAGAGAGCCCAGAGCTGGACACATTGGTTTTGTCACTATGGCTTCATCCCTTAGCACAGACCGACAGTGCACAGGGTTCAGTGCTAGGACCAGTGCTGTTCAACATCTTTGTCAGCGACATGGACGGAGGACTCGAGTGCACCCTCAGCAAGTTTGCAGATGACACCAAGCTGTGTGGCACAGTTGACTTGTTAGAGGACAGGGATCCATCCAGAGGGACCTGGACAGGCTGGAGAGGTGGGCCCAGGCCAACCTCATGCCATTCAACAAGGTCCTGCATCTAGGTTGGTCCAGTCCCAAGCACAGCTCAAGGCTGGGTGGCATATGGCTGAACGCAGCCCTGAGGAACAGGACCTGGGGGTCTGGGTTGATAAAAAGCTCCTTCCAGCAGCTGAGCCAGCAGTGTGAGTGCAGCCCAGATAGCAACTGTGTGCTGGGCTGCAGCAAGAGCAGCATGGCCAGCAAGGCAAGGGAGGGGATTCTGCCCCATTACTCTTCTCTTCTGACACCCCACCTGGAGTACTGTGTGCAGTTCTGGAGCCCCCAAGAAGGACAGGGAACTGTTAGATCCAGTCCAGAGGAGGCCATGAAGATGCTCAGAGGGCTGCAGCAGTTCTTCTATGAGAACAGGTTGAGAGTTGGTCCTCTGCAGCCTGGAGAAGAGAAGGCTTCCAGGAGACCTTGGAGTAGCCTCACAATATCTTAATGGGGCTACAGGTGGGCTGGGGAGGGACTATTCACAAGGTCTTGTAATGACAGGATGAGGGGGAATGAGTTTAAACTGGAAGAGGGCAAATTTAAACCGGACGTTAGGAGGAAGTTTTTTGCAGTGAGGGTGGTGAGACACTGGCACAGGTTGCCCAGGGAGGTTGTGGCTTCTCCCTCCCTGGAGATATTCAAGGCCAGGTTGGATGGTCCTTGAGTGACCTGTTCTAGTGGGAGGTGTCCCTGCCTATGGCAGAGGGTTGGAACTTGATGATCTGTGCTGTCCCTTCTGACTTAAACTTCTATGATTATGTGATTCTATGACTTCTGCTACACAGTTATTTTTTCAGCAGATCTGCTTTCCTCAAAGATAAGATGTTGGGCTGTGATTTATCACTGTCTATGTCATCTAAATATAGATGTTATAGAGAAGTTGTAACACTTCAGTTCTAGTACTCACCTTCAGTTTTGCTGGAGAACTGTCAGCTCTGGAGAGGGAAATACTTAAAATGGAAGGAAAGAAAGTAATTAAGCATGAATAATGCAGTTTGCTTTTAATAATAAAGCTGAGCTTGTTTCTTTCTTCACTAAAATGAATTCTGAATCTCTTCAAGGTTCTGAAATATTAATTTACCAATATCATCACCATCACACCCATGCATGGTACCTGTTTTGATAGAATCTATGATAATATTCTGAAGTACTGGAGAGAGTCCAGCAGAGGCTGCAAAGATGCTGGAGAGCCTGAAGCATCTCTGCTAGGGGGAAAGACTGAAAGCCCTGTATCTGTAGAGCCTGGAGAAGAGCAGCCCCAGAAGGGATCTTCATAGTACTCAGCAAGAGATAGGGCAAGAGAATGAGATCAGACTCTTTACAGTGGTGCCCAGTCATAGTACAAGGGGCAATGGGGACAAACAGGAACCCAGGAGGTTCCATGTAAACATGAGAAACTTGTTTGGTGTGAGGGTGCTGGAGCCCTGGAGCAGACTGCCCAGAGAGGTTGTGGAGTCTCTTTGTCTGGAGAGATTCCAAACCCACCTGGCCATTGTCATGGATCTGCCGGAGAAGGTCCAGCCGAGGGCTACAAGGATGATTAGGGGACTGCCCTATGAGGAGAGGCTGAGAGAACTGGGACTGTTCAGTCTGGAAAACAGAAGACTGAAAGGGGATTTAATAAATGTTTCTAAATATCTGAGGCCTGGGGGTCAGGAGAGGTGGGACAGGCTCTGCTCACTTGCTCCCTGGGATAGGAGAAAGAGCAATGAATGGAAGCTGCAGCACAGGAGGTTCCACCTTAACACAAGGGGGAACTTCTTGACTGTAAGGGTCACAGAGCAGTGGCACAGGCTGCCCACAGAGGTTGTGGAGACTCCTTCTCTGGAGACTTCCAAGGCCTGTCTGGATGTGTTCCTGTGTGACCTGAGCTAGATTGGATGGTCCTGCTCTGGCAAGGGGTTTGGATTTGACGATCCCTTTGGGTCCCTTCCAACCCCTGACATGCTATGATCCTGTGAACTCCAGAGGTCCCTTCTAACCCTTATCATACCATGTGTCTGTGTGATTCTGTGTTCCGTTGCCTTGATCTGACTTGTGGGAGCTGGACAGCTGAATGCAGGTGTAATCCTGGACTAGTAAGTTTTCTTAGAGACCTCCCCCCACTTTTAAAAAATGTTTTTCCCCTCCCTTTCACTTCCAGTTTATATCTTCAATAATGTTCCATAAGTTGTCCTATGCTTATGTGACTTTTGGGCAGTTCATTTTGGGGAGGAAGGGTGTAAAGGGTTAAGCCCACCTGGGAACCCCCTGACTCCTCCCAAGGGGTGGTTTGACCTTTTCCCAGGTGTCATGGTTAGCCACTCCCACTTTCTGCTGGGACCTGGCTATAAAAGGGGAAGGTAGCTTGTCTTCTCTCTTCTTCTCCTCGTGACTGCCCGAGCAACTCTTCTCTGCTTTCTACTGCCAGACCACTGTGTACTCTTAGCCAACATGCAGACAGTACCACCATTTTTGTTGGGAACTTGGACTAACTGCTTTTCACCATCAAATTCCTACATCCTGCCTTCATCCAACATCAAAACCATCCACCTCAGCCTTTGGACTCAGTTGCCTTCCATGGGTTGTATTTGCAGTTTGTTTCCCATTTCCCCCCTTCTCTCCAGCTTCTGTATTTTTCCCTCATTCCCCATACCCTGCATTCCAGTTCCTCTTTTCTCCCACCTTCTGTAGAGAAAAACCTTTCCCTCTTATTTATTGTTAAAGTTTTATATGTTTTTACTTCCAAATGGGATCGAGTATTCAGTGGGCTTTTGGGCTCAGAAGCAGCTAGCTTAAACCCAATGGAAGGGGAAAGAAAGTAATTTCAGAGATTTTAACTAACCTTAGAAAAAATAATATTGGAGAAATCTTCTAGAGGATCCTGAGGGAGCACTCCTATTTCAGATTTCTAGGTGACAGAAGCTGTCAGTTACCAAATCATTTAATCTGACACAAACTTCCTAATTTTTGCCTCTCCACTGGGAGGTGCTTAGATGTTTTTTTCTGTTTCAGATGCTGTTAATATGGGTAAATGCCAGTGTTTCATGCTCCAGTTGCTGCCTTTGTCTTTGAATGCTAACTGCTTGTTCAAACAATTGGCGAAAACAGTGGTGTAGAAATAGTGAATTCTACTGAATTTACACTGCCTAGATAAAATACAGATATAAAAGAACAGCATTTTCTTGCCCTTTTGCTGTATTAGTACCTTTTGTATCAATTTTTTCCAAACTTCCAGAGAAGCATACAGCCAGAGAAGCTAAGAAAGGCTCAGAAATATGAGCAGCAAGTCCTGACTCAATGCACTCTCGATGCTCTCTCTGCCAAGCCAGAGACAATGTTTATTTGTTACTTCTTGATCGGCAGAAAAAACAAGTGAGCAGATACAGAAAGATGCCATTCTGGGTTATCTGGAGTTATATTTATGTTGTCCTTGTGATATGCTGTCTGTTTTCCTGATGTTTTTCACCTCTTCAGTCCTAAAGCACTTTATGGAACAACATAAAAATGCTTTGCTACAGAGGGTAGTGGAACACTGGAGCAGGTTGCCTAGGAAGGTGGTTTGTGAGATGTTCAGAGTGAGGCTGGACAGGGCTCTGGGCAACCTGATCTAGTTGAGGATGCTCCTGCTGACTGCAGAGGGAGTTGGACTGGATAAGCTTTGGAGCTCTCTTCCAGTCCAGCCCATTCTATGATTCTACACAGACTCATTTGTGACATCCTTGACTCACAGAACCATAGAATGTTTTGGCTTGGAAGGGACCTTAAAGATCATCTAGTTTCAACCCCCCTACCATGGGCAGCAACACCTCCTACTAGACCAAACTGCTCAAGGCACCATCCAACCTGACTTGCCAGGACTGAAGTCTCCAAAATTTCCCTGGGCAATCTGTGCCTCACCACTCTTATGGAGGAGAATTTCTTTCTAATGTCTACTTAAGCTCCTCCTCCATCTGATAGAGATTTTCCCCTGAAATTCTGAACTGGACCTTTTCAATTTGGTTTTGTTTTCATAAAGAGATCTCAGAATGGCCAGCAGTACCAAAGTGATTCTTTCTCATACACAGAAGTCACAGAAACATATAAAATAGACCAGAACAAAAAGGCTATTCAGTGACATTAAGTTGCAATTGACCACTCAGGAAGATAAAATTCTGGCTGATGCAGCAATGATGGAGATGTATAACACCACGTAGCCAGAATTAAATCTGTTTATCTTCTCTTCATCTCCTTTACTCCTCATCAGAGCATGTGCTGTGATTTTTAGTACTGGAAAGGCCTTGTAGCCTTTCTCTCTGTTTGAACAGGGTAATTGATGTTAGAACTGTGATATTTTCAGTTCATTTACACACACAGACACACACACACATTCCTGAAAGTTACTTAAGGTTTATAAAAAAAGAGGACATCACACGCTGTTAGCTCCTTATCTCTTGTTCTCCAAGTTCCTGGTTTGTGTAATACTTCCCAAACTGTAAATATTTGTCAGACAACAGAAGTTTCATTGATGTTATCACAGAGTTACAGAATGGTGGGGGCTGGAAAGGACCTCTGAGGATCATTCTGTCCAGTCCCCCTGCTAAAGCAGGGGCACCCACAGCAGCTTGACCAGGAACACAATGGCCAAGGGGAGTTTGGTATCTCTCCAGAGAAGGAAACTCCACAACCTCTCAGGGCAGCCTGCCCCAAGGCTCCAGCACCCTCACAACAAATATTTTCCTCATCTTCAGATGGAACTTCCTGAGTTACAGTTTATGTCATTACCTGTTGTCTTGTCACTGGACACCAGTGAGAAGAGTCTGACCCCATCCTCTTGTCCCTCACTCTTTAGCTCTTGCTGAGCATTGCAGCTCTGGGGCTGCTCTTCTCCAGGCACAAGACACCCAGGGCTCTCAGCCTTTCCTCCTCACAGAGCTGGTTCAGGGCACTGAGCACTTTTGTAGCCTTTGCTTGGACTTTCTCCAGTAGTTTTCTGTCTCTCTTGAACTTCCTCTTACCTATTCCAGAGGAAGCTTGACTAGGGCAGAGGTGGGGATGTAATCTTCTTTGACCTTCAGGCCATGCATTAGCAAGACTTTGTGTGTCTTGACACAGTGGCATTGTAGTGTTTAGCTCATTTTAATATACCCCCAAATAAATACATTATCAAGGCTTTGTGTGTCTTGACACAGTGGCATTGTAGTGTTTAGCTCTACTGTGTTTGGGTCTGTGCAGGATTTCCCATGGTTGTCATCAATGCTGAAGTGCAGAAGGTGATTTCTTCATAGAATAAAAACCCCAAGACCCATTGAAAGTATTCCCATGCTCTTTTTGCGGCTGTGCTAGACTGTCTGTGTGTTGCCTCATAATATCCAGCACTTGTTAAGGTTAGATGTGGCTTGCTTAGCTTACAGTAGCCAATTCTGGTACAGGTGGTTTAAAGCCTGTGGGTGAAACCTCTGATTTAGAATCATAAAATAGTGTCTGTTGGAAGAGACCTCTAATATCATCAAGTCCAGACATCAGCTTAAGACCACCATGCACATTCAACCATGTCTCAAAGTGCCATTGCCACCTGTTTCTTGAACACCTCCAGGGACACTGACTACACAACCCCAGCTCTCTCAGCCTGTTTTCATAGGAGAGGCTGAGAGAGTTATTCAGTCTAGAGAAGAGGACACTTTGAGAAGACTTTATTGTGGTCTTCCAGTATCTGATGGGAGCTACAAGAAAGCTGAGGAGGAACTTTTTAGTGGGTCAGGTTGTGATAGGACTAGGGAGAATGGAGCAAAACTAGAAGCGGGTAGATTCAGATAGGATCTTAGGAAAAAGTTCTATCCCATGAGAGTGGTTAGAGATTGGCACAGGCTGCCCAGGAAGGTGATGGAAGCCTCATCCCTGAATGTTTTAAAGGCCAGACTGGATGTGGCTCTGAGTGACCTGGTGTAGTGTGAGGTGTCCTTGCCCATGGCAGAGAGGTTGGAACTGGATGATCTTTAAGGTCACTTCCACCCCTGGCAGTTCTGTGATTCTATGATTCTGGGTCCCACCGCCTGGATTTTGTGATCTAAGTATGTGCAGACAACCTTCACTAAAAAAGATATGCTTCCAGAAATAAATCTTGGAGGAAATGAAACTCCATCTGGAAACCTGGAGAAATGAGCCACAAAAGAAGTAGCAGTGAGGTATTTTTGTAGAACATTGGGTCTGGCTCTTCAGTGCTTTGAAGTTTCTCCTTGTGTTTTGTTGTTTACTAAGAGGGATAATGCTACTTTTGAAATGAAAACTTGAAGGAACTGCTGACAGCAGTGTTCCTTTCCTGGGAAGGCTTGCTGGGCTCCAGAGCCCTACCTTAAGGAGAACTTTTATTTTTCAGACAGAGCTTGATTTTCAAGGATAGACAGGCAAGGCTTGTCTACTACAGTAGGGAAAAAGAAGCTATAAAACTCAGTTTGTCCCTCTTGAGGAGTTTTCTTCTGTGCTGCCTCGTGTATAGCTTCCAAGCAAAGCAAGCATTCCAGCAAACTATGTTGATGTTACTTTTTGGGTCAAGGAGGATGAAATTAAGTGAAAACAGGGTAATGTGTGTAAAAGTCTCCCTGAAAGATCACAGTGAATTAGAGAACATGATCTGCAAACTAGGAAAGAAAAAGCTAGACACAAGTGGGTTTGTTACAAAAAGAAGTGAAACAAAGAAAAAAAGTGGTCTCAAACTTCACACAGATTCAGCATTGTCTGGGTTTTGAGTGGTTTCCAGATTTGGGGAGAGTGGAGGGAAGGTTTTTCCCACTCTTTCTTGCAAACTGGAAATTTACTAGAAATAAGTCTAGACGGTGGTTGGTCACTAGTGGCGTCCCCAGAGTCTCAGTACTGGAGCACGTCCTCTTTAATATCTTTATCTGGACAAGGGAATTAATGACTGTGGTAGCCTTAGGTTGACAGTTGGACTTGATGATGTTAGAGTTCTCCAACTGAAACAATTCTACAATTCCATAATTCCATAATGCTTTGATTCTATGTTTGTTTTCCGTTTTTTGATATTTGTAAGGAAGTGTTAATCTATTTCAGGTTAATTGTAAGAGAACCTTAAAAATTACACAGAACCTGCTGTTGAAAATTAGTGCAAACACTAATACTTTGCTACTGATAGCATGAAGTGGGCCATGTGTGCGGGTCCTGCCTGCTGTTGGACAGAAATCCACTGCCAAAGTGTATCCCAATGGCTGCATTGTGTTAAGATTGAGGGGAACTGGTTGAAAGTCTGTCCAGGAGTGCAACACTTTGTGGTGGTGTGCTCAAAGGTAATTTCTGGAGCAACCTACAAAACCTGGTGGCTACAGGCTTACTGCAACAAAATCTTGAAAGCTCCAGATGGCTCTGGTAGCAGCAAGCTGTCCTTGCTGTGTGCCACAGTACTTTGTTAATAGCAACTCCTCTACTCTGTCTTGGTGAGACCTCATCTGGAGTACTGCATTCTGTTTTGAGCTGCCCACTTTAAGAGGGACAGAGATCTGCTGGAGACAGTCTAAGGGAGGGCCAGGAGGATGATTAGGGGACTGGAGTAGTGCCTGATGAGAAGAGGCTGAGTGACCTGGGGCTTTTTAGTCTGGAGAAGAGAAGATAGAGAGAAGATTTAATAAATGCTTATAAATATCTGAGGGCTAGGGGACAGGAGGGGAAGGACAGGCTCTGCTCACTTGCTCCCTGTAATAAGACAAGGAACAGTGGATAGAAACTGCAGCACAGGAAGTTCCAGCTCAACACAAAGAGGAACTCCTTGACTGTAAGGGTCACAGAGCAGTGGCACAGTGTGCCCAGAGAGGTTGTGGAGTCTCCTTCTCTGGAGACTTTCAAGTCCTGTCTGGATGTGTTCCTGTGTGACCTAATCCAGACTATATGGTTCTGCTCTGGAAGGGGAGTTGGACTCAATGATTTCTTTCGATCCTTTCCAATTCCTGACATTCTGTGATCCTGTGAACTGAGGTTTGAAAATCAGCCTGTTATTTTTGTATGTGCTGAATAACGTCTGCAGTGGATCAACAAAGCTGCACCATGTTTACTCCCACTATTTGTAAGGGTGAAACATTGGCATTCTGGTCATGTGATTGTCATGCACTGTTTGCAGGCAAGAAAAAGAAAGGGACATATCATGGAAGTACCACACAGAATGGTTTGAGTTAGAAGGGACTTTAAGATCCCATAGTCCCAATTCCCCTGCCATGAGCGGGGACACCTCCCACCAGCCCAGGCTCCTCAAGGCCCTTTACAACCTAGCCTTGAACACCTCCAGGGAAGGAGCATCCACAACTTCCCTGGGCAACCTGTTCCGGTGTCTTACCACCTTCACTATGAAGAATTTCTTCCTTATATGTCTACATCTTCTATCTTCCTTTTACTAGTTCTTTCGTAGAGAAAGAGGTGTAGATGTAGCAAAAAAATAGTCATTTGAATACTGGTTGGTGGGAAGGCACAGGAACAAGTAAGTAACTGTGCACTTCTTTACATCTCCTTTTGTTTCTAAAGAAAAATGACCGTGAGCCAGAAATGTGCCCTGGTGGCTAAGAAGGCCAATGACATTCTGGGGTGGATTAGAAAGGCTGTGGTTAGTAGGTCAAGAGAAGTTCTCCTGCCTCTCTACTCTGCCCTGATGAGGCCATATCTGGACAATAATGTCCAGTTCTGGGCTCTGTAGCTCAAGAAGGACCTCAGAGAACTGCTTGGAAGAGTCCAGTACAGAACCACAAAGATGTCGAAGACAATGGAAGATCTTCCTTAGGAGGAAAGCCTGAGGGAGCTGGGGCTGTGCTGCTGGGAGAGGAGGAGCCTGAGAGGTGACCTCAGTCATGGTGATAAAGATATGCAGAGTGAGTGCTCACACTCTGGAGCCAGGCTCTGCTGGGTGATGCCAAAGGACAGCACAAGGGGCAGTGATGGAAGCTGAGGCATAGGAAGTTCCTTGGAAACATGAGGAGGATTTTTTTTCCCCTGTGAGGATGACAGAACCCTGAAAGAGGCTGCAAAAAGGGGTTGTGCAATCTCTCTCTTTGGATGTGTTCCTGTGTGGCCAGCTTTGACGGGGGGGTGGACTTGATGAACTTTTGAAGCCCCTTCCAGTCCCTGACATTCTGTGATTCTGTGTGGTTCACTTTGCCTAAAAAGCTGTGACCCACTGATAGTTAATTTCAGAAGCCTTTTCCATTTCATCTTTGAAATGTTCCTGTTTTGCCAGTGCAAGAAAGAGAAGAAATTGTGATGTTTGAAAAAAAAAAAATTATTAATTCTTCTTTTACTAAAGTTTCTTCAGCGGTAGAGAAGTTGTTGAGTAGAAAGCTCTTCAAGATTATGGTGCTGAAAGCCAAGACAACATTCAGCAATTATGTCATGGTTGAAAATATTTAATCTCTTGGAAACTCTGCATATGTTTTGTGGATATGCAAATAACACATTGCTGATATTCCGGTTTTACCTTACATGTAGGGTAGAGAGGCTCTGTGGAGGGACTTTGATAGATTGGATGGCTAGAGCAATGTCAATGCCATGAGCTTCAATGAGGCCAAATGCCACCTCCTGCACTTGGGCCACAACACAGCAACCCCAAGCAACACTACAGGCTTGGGACATTGTGGCTGGAAAGCTGCCTGCAGAAAGGGACCGGGGGCTGTAATGGATAAGCAGCTAAATATGAGCCAACAGAGTGTCCAGGTGGCAAAGAAAGTCAATCAGAAATGCTGTGTCCAGATGGAGCAGGGAGGGGATTGTCACTGCTCTGGTGAGGCCACACCTAGAGGGTTCAGTTTTGGGCACCTCAGTACAAGAGAGATGTGAGGGTGCTGGAGCCAGTGCAGAGAAGGACAAGGAAGCTGGGAGGGGCCTAGAGAATAAATCTGATGAGGAGAGAGTGAAGGAGCTGGGACTGGTTAGTGTGAAACAGAGGAGGCTGAGGGCAGACCTCATGGCTCTCTACAGCTACCTGAAAGGACCTTGTGGAGAGGTTGGTGCTAGTCTCTTCTCACAGGTAATTAGTGACAGAACAAGAGGGAATGGCCTCAAGCTGAAACTGGGTAGGTTTAGACTGGACAGGAGGAAGATTTATTTTTCCCATCAAGAGTGGTCAGGCATTGGAATGTTCTACCCAGGGAGGTGGTGGAGTCACCAACCCTGGCTGTGTTTAAAGGTGGTTTGAGTGTGGTACTTGGGGCTCTGGTTTAAGGTGAACCTTGCAGAGCAGGGTTCTGGGTTGGACTTGGTGATCCTGAGGGGCTCTGCCTACCTGAGGTTTTTTTGTGAATCTGTGAATTCTTGGCCTGAGCATTACTTGTGTGGTGGTTTGGCAGTTATCTGCCCCACCCCACACACACACTTTGAAATATATCAGACTAAGACTCAGTCAGCTGGAAGTTAATAAATGGAGCTTTATATTTACAGGTTTGCACAATATGCAAGCAGGTATTTACAATGTATAATGGATATTTACAGGTATATACAGTAAAAAGGTAATACAGAAACATCACAGCCCTCCCAGAGATCAAAATCCCTAAGAGAGGTAACCAACCACCCCTACCACCTTCCCCCTTTCCCCAATCTTATCTCATCATCTGCTTTATGCAGCAGATAATCAGAGGTAGATCGGCCATGGGGATTAGCAGCAGGAAATAAGTTAGTGAAATTATTGAGATTCATCTATGAAAGGCAGGGAGAAAGAGCCATGCAGAAACAGCCACAGCCCAAAGTGGTCTGACTTATCTATATTTGGGTTACAACTCTTAAAATATTTCTTTTCTTTCCCAGTAACGCTATGAGTGAAGTAGCACCATCAGTGTTTTCTCAGCCTATAGCCTAACTTCTCATTAAAATATTCTAATTTGAGTTGACTATCAGGTGAAATTCCCCCAAAACAGAGGTCTGAGCTAAAAACCATGCAAGTGCACTTGATCAGCTTTGGACAGCAGGGATCAAGTTGGTTGATGGACTGAATTCATCTTCAATCTGAAGGGGCATATACACAATCAACTGAGCAGTAGAGGTCCAGACAATGTCTGACTCAAAGGCAGAGTCCAATTATGTTTGTGAAGTTGAAAAGAACAATGCACTCTACTCATGGGTGGGGGTAAGGTCATTTGCCCCTTTGTGATGTTTGTTATGCCCAGCACTCCTTACTTTCTTCAGCTTTGAGAATGAAAGGTATGATTGCTGGTATTTTATTTGTTGTGTACTTGGAGAAGAAGAATTGTAGGGAAGCTCGAGATGTACATTTCAACTAATTACAGAATTACAACATCACAGAGTGGTAGGGGTTGGAGGGAACCTCTGAAGAATATTGAATCCAACACCCCTGACAAAGCAGGATCATGTAGAGGAGGCCATTCAGCAATGCTTCCAGGAAGGCCTTGAAAGTCTCCAGAGCCTCCACAACCTTTCTGGGTAGCCTCTTCCAGGGCTCTGAAACCCTCATAGTAAAGAAGTTCATTCTCATGTTGAGGTGAAACTTCCTTTGTTCAAGTTTACACCCATTACCTCTTGTTCTGTCATTGAGGAACACTGAGAAGAGTCACGGGGTCACAAGATGTTAGGGGTTGGAAAGGACCTCTGGAGAGCTTCCAGTCCTACCCCCCTGCCAGAGCAGGACCAGAGAAGCCAGTTGAGGTGGCACAGGAACACATCCAGAAGGCCTGGAAAGGTTCTGTGTTGGTTTGAGCTAACTGGAGAATTTGAATGAGAGATTAGACTGTTGGCTGAGAGAGAGTTAAACACAGTGTCACTTCACCAAGTTTCACTGAGAAAGGAAAAAAAAGTTGTTTCAAGAGATGTTCTCAAAACATCCAGATAGCCAGTCTGCCTCGATCTGTGTCTGGCTGCGGCTGCTTTTTCCTTTGTCTCTCGGGCTTGCTGGCTAAATTCAGAGTAAAATCACTAAAACTACTAACTTCTATTACTAATCTCTCTGATCTTCAGCTTATCTGCAGCATCATCAGGTGGTGAGATAAGGCTGGGGAAGGTAGGAAAGGTGGTAGGGGGATTTTGGTTACCCTCTCTTGGGGATTTTGGTCTCTGGGAGGGGTGTGGTGTGTGTGTATTACCTTTTTTTATTGTATATTTCTGTAAATATCTGTTATATCTTGTAAATATTTGCTTGCATATTGTGCATTGCTGTAAATATAAAGCTTCATTTATTAACTTCCAGTGTTTTCTGAGTCTTAGCTTGGGTTTTAAAAATGTGGGGGGGCAGGTAACTGCAAACCCACTACAGGTTCCAGTGAAGAAGACTCCACATGTTCTCTGGGCAGCCTGTGCCACTGCTCTGTCACCCTTACAGCAAAGAAGTTCTTCCTTGTCTTGAGGTGCAACTTCCTGTGCTTCAGTTTATACCCATTGCCCCTTGTCCTATCCCAGGGCACAACTGAGAAGAGTTTGTCTCCTCCCTCTTTACCCTCAGACTTCAGATATTAATGAACTTGCTCAGATCCTCTTTCAGTCTTCTCTTCACCAGACCAAACAGTCTCAGGTCCTTCAGCCTCTCCATACAGACTCTTCCCATCTTTCTGGCACCCACCTATGAGCTGTTTCTAAGCACTGATAATGTCCCCCCCCCTCAACCTCCTCTTCTTCCAAGCAAGACAGCTTCAGCTTTCTCAGCCCTTCCTCAAATGAGAGAATTTCCATTCCATTCAGAGTCTTAGTGATAGAATTAACCACAGAATTCATAGAAGCATACAATCATAGAGTGGTTTAGGTTGGAAAGGACCTCAAAGCTCAACCAGTTGCAACTGCCCACCATAGGCAGGGACACCACCCACTAAAACAGGTCTCTCAAGACCTCATCCAACCTGGCCTTCAACACCTCCAGGGAGGGAGCAGCCACAACCTGCCTGGGCATTCTGTGCCAGTGTCTCACCACCCTCACTGCAAAAAACTTCCTCCTAACATCCAGTTTAAATTTGCCCTCTGCCACTTTAAACCCATTCCTCCTCATCCTGTCATTGCAAGACCTTGTGAATAGTCCCTCTCCAGCTGTCCTGTAGCCCACTTCAGATACTGGAAGGCTGCTATAAAGTCTCCTGGAAGCCTTCTCTTCTTCAGGCTGAAGAGTCCCAACTCTTGTAGCCTGTCTTCATAGGAGAGGAGCTGCAGCCCTTTGAGCATCTTCATGGCCTTCTCTGGACTTGCTCCAACAGTTCCATGTCTTTCTTGTCTTGGGGGCTCCAGAACTGCACACAGTACTCCAGGTCTCAGGAGAGAAGAGTTGGAAAAGACCTCCAAGATTGTCAAGTCCAACCTATAACCTATGACCCTGCACTGGACTGTCTCCAGTGTTCTTTGTCCTTCTTGAGCTGGGGAGTCCAGATCTGGACACAGTACTGCAGGTGAGGCCTCTCCATCTATGCTTCTCTTTGGCCCCACTACAAACTTTGTAGGAATATAAAATAAAAGTTTTCCTTACCACTCTTTTTTTGTTTTCTTGGACCTGAGGTTCAGCAAGTCATTATTTTCCAATGAGACTTCACTTTAGCACAACATTCCTGAGCATTTTTCAATTAGCCTGTCAGTTAATGCTGTTGCTAATGTATGAAGAGAGAGAGCACAGCTCCTTGGTTTTGCTCTGTCTCCAGCTGCATGGTTCAGCTGATGATCAATTGTGAGGCAAACTGGAATTTAGGTGTTTTTTTTTCCTCCCGATTCTCTTCCCTTCAGCCTGACAGCTGCTCCCTTGACATCTCCCCAGACTAGTCAGGCCTTAGGAGTAAATAATGACAGGTAAAGTATGAACAGCGAGGGATTTAGCTCTTCACCCACTGTCTCTCACGCTGACAATCATTTTTCATTCCCCAAAGAGACTGTCAGTTTCTTGGATGACCGCTTCTGCTTCTTGGACTGCAGCCACATTTGGTTTTGTTTTCTGAGGAGTTCAGGAGATGGCAATGTACAATGAGTGACCCTTTTCATTCTTCATCTGGAGAAAATGACAAACTTGTTCATTTTCAGCATAAACTTAATATTTTCTTTTCCCATCTTCAGCCAAGCCAAGGGAGTTATGTCACTGAAAATGTTTTTGACTAATTTAAGCCACTGATTATGTTTTGCAGTACTCAGAAAGGCAAATGCGGCACCAAAAGTGCCACCTTCTCCCAGTGCAGTTTGCTTACCTAGTTCACTATTATTTCTGACCCCTTTGACTAAGTGCTGTTATAAAAATTAGAAACAGAAGGGCCTGTTTCAGCAAAGCAGACACAGAATCACAGAACCTTAGAGGTTGGAAGGCACCTCGAGAGATCATTCAGTCCAACCCCCATGCCAAGCAGGATCACCCAGGGTAGTCCACACAGGAATGCATCCTGGTGGGTTTGGAAAGGCTCCAGAGAAGGAGAATCCACAACCT
The DNA here is from genome assembly GCA_013396835.1 of Psilopogon haemacephalus. Lineage (NCBI taxonomy): Eukaryota > Metazoa > Chordata > Aves > Piciformes > Megalaimidae > Psilopogon > Psilopogon haemacephalus. The sequence goes on along the minus strand of VWZI01003559.1, from coordinate 8,529 downwards.
CTCTGGGTAGCCTGCTCCAGGGCTCTGGCACCCTCATTCTAAAGAAGTTGCTCCTCATGCTGAGCTGAAATACTCTCTGTTCCAGTTTGGATCCATTGCTCCTTGGCTTATTGCTGTGCACCAGCTGAAAGAGCTGGGCCCTCTCCACTTGACACCCACCC
>VWZI01003558.1:0-56341 GCA_013396835.1 Psilopogon haemacephalus | reverse complement strand
GTTCCGAGAGGAATGTTATCAGGCTCATGTATGCCATGATTTCCATAAAGCACTTCCTTCACAGCAAACTCCTTCAGAAGCTTAATTCCCTGCTCAACTGTGTTCCACTTCCTAGCTACCCATGGCAAGTCATCTCGAGAGGTGTATCTCAGACCTACAGCCAATAGAAGACGTGTCCACAAGCTAACCACACCCAGATCAGTTGCCAGGTGTTTGTCCACTCCACTCTCCTTTGCAAGTGGGCCTAGCTGCTTTGCAGACTTGTCTCCTACCTGTAGGGCATTTGCACCAATAGTACAGCATCTCACCAGCCAGCTTAGGATTGGCTCTCCTGATTCCCTTGAGTATTCCTTTCTAACTTCTCTAACCTCTCTAAGGGGATCATTAGAACCTTGGATGTCATCTTCCTCCTCCTCTTGTACATCCTGGTCTGTTGGTGCTTGACCAAACAAAACTCTTCTAGCAGCATTTCTAATTTCCTGAGAACCATCATCTTTTCCTTTAAGTAATCCTGCGTTTCCCTCGTGTTTAGATCGAAGCAAATCAGTTAAATCTTTGAGGCTAACTATTTCCTTTTCCTCTTCCTCTTGTGGAATATCTGATGGGTCACTTAGTTCTTCTTTTGACCCAGCTTTTAATACAGCTTTGGGTCTAGCTTTTGCAGGAGCTAGTTTAACAGAAGATGGAGCTTGTGATTGGTCAGAATTTTGGGAAACCTGGGCATCTACATTGTCTTTTACAGTACTGTCAGAATTTAAGGTCTGACCTGCTGAATTAATTTCAGAAGGGTCCTTATCTCCCTGTTCTTTCTTTTTGTAAACAACCTTGGGATTGTTTTGAAAACCATCTCCGGGCGTGCAGCCAGACTCTTTTGTTTGTGCTCCAGCTTCTTTATATCTCTTTCGCTTGACTCGATCAATCTGTCTGCTTAAAGTGACCGCAGTTTTTTTAATACTCAGTAGAGATATTAATATTAAATTCATAATTAATGAAAAAACTATCACACAGCTTAAATATACCACTGTTGCCCTGGAATAGAAATTTTCACACGGATCAGGAAGAGAATTTTGATTTAAAAATACCCGTACAAGGGCCGTGGAATAATTAATTTGGCTATTATTTCCTGATTTATTAAAAGCATCAAAAACAACATTGGATGCTAATTCAGTTAAATTTAGGCCTACATAACCGAAAAAATAGTCACCATAATCCCAAATCATCTTTTTAAACTTCCACCAGGCCATATTCCACATGTAGGTACCAATTTTTGCCACAAGCCATCTATTCAAAAACCAGAAAACCAAAGAAGGTAAAACAGAACTCAGTAGCCAGATGAGCTTCATTTTTAACTTCCAGGATTCAATTAACAGTCAAACAGATGTAATTAAACCTCAAGCCTCACGTTGGGTAAGCCAATTAAAAAAAGTAGTGGGTTTGCAGTGACCTGCCCCCCCACCTTTTAGAACCCCGGCTAAAACTCAGAAAAACACACTGGAAGTTAATAAATGAAGCTTATATTTACAGCAATGCAAATATACAAGCAAATATTTACAAGATATAACAGATATTTACAGAAATATACAGTAAAAAGGAATACAGACACCACACCCCTCCTGGAGACCAAAATTCCCAAGAGAGGGAAACCAAACCCCCCTACCACCTTTCTCCCCTTTCCCCAGCTTTATCTCACTACTTGATGATGCTGCAGATAAGCTGAAGATCAGAGAGATTTAGTGGTAGGAGAAAAAATTAGTCGTTTTAGTGATTTAACTCTGAATTAGTTCAAAGGCAGAGAGACAAAGAAAAACACTGCTGAAGCCTGCATGGACCCAGAGCAGACTGGCCCTCCGCAAGCAGACTGGCTTATCTGGATGTTTTCGGAACATTTCTCAAAACAATCTTCTTTTCTCTCTCTCAGTGAAACTCGGTGAAGTGACACTGTATATTTACCTCTCTCTCAGGCAATAGTCTAATTTCTCACTCAAATTCTCCAATTAGCTCAAACCAACACACCCTGTAATAAGATAAATGACTGGAGATTCAAGATATTGATCACTCATCTGCCTACAGCCCTTTGTGACACTTTATATATTTTTCCCTGTGTAATTTGGTGCTTTCTACACAACTCACACTGACTTCTTCCTGAAGGACATCACAAAAAGTTGGACTAGTGGCTGCCTGCAGCCATTTGCCATCTCTAGGACCTTTCCACTCCTATTCCATGGAAGCCAGTGCACCAAAAGAAATTCCAGAATGGCCAGGGAAAAACACCAGGTGTTAAAACACCCATTCCTGTCTTTCTCAGCTTTGAAAACTCTTCCAGTTTCTAAAGCAGCCATAAGAGAGCAACTGACTTTCATGCTGTGCACCCTAGTCACCCCCTCTGAGAGTCCCCCTGCACGACATTTACTTTAATAGGTCTAATTATAAAGAAATGCACTTTTCAATCAGAACCAAAGAACCAGTAGGTTTCTTTCTTTAACATGCCAACCAGCTGTTTTGAAAGGTACATCTCTAATCTCTTTCCTTCCACATGTTCAAACAGATGAAAGTAATTTTGTGCTCAACTGTCTATAAGTAATTAGACTGGGATGTAAAGGAGTCTTTATGTATCAGTTCAGAAAGAGCTACACTCTTAGCATACAGAATAATTATTAGCAATCTTCTTCATCTGTAAGGTATACCTTATGCATTTTACATGAGTCCCCATTATTAACATAACCTGACTATCAAAGCTCCATTGAAACTTCTGTCTCCTTTTTCATGTAACTGACTGAAATTCCCCAGAAATATAGTAATTTGAAAACAGCAATGCTGATGATTTGTTTCAGCTGTAATTTGGTGGTGTTTTTGGGGTTTTTTTTCCTCTTCTTTGTTGTTTTCTAGTAAAGACCTAAACCGGTGGGGCTCCAATATACACAAACAAGTGTTCTGCTTTTGCTACAAGATGGATATTAATATTCAGTGAGGGTCATAGAATGCTGCCTTTTGTCAGATTCCCAGGCTAAATTCCCTTAATCTTATTAATTAGGAGGTCACAAAAAGAATACTTTATTGGGAAACAAAATGTGTGTTCTAAAGATAGCTTAAATCAAATCTATGAATTTACTAGGAATGATGATGGCAGAATACTTCTTTGGAATCCACATTAGGATTGTGCTTAACATCTCTATAAATGGGGTAAGCAATTACTGACAAATCAGAAGGGCAGAGGTATCTTTTGAACTCTAGCTATTAAAAAAAGTTGGATCATCTTTCAAGAGAAAATCGAGATCTTCAAGATTGTGGTTGCACCCAGTATAAGGAAATTTGGATAAGAATCACACAATATTTTAGAATCTTCTCACTTACATGTAGGTACAGGCAGAACTGAACCAGACTGGAAGGTATATAATGAAAGTATGGCACTTCTTTTCACCTTGCCTGGTAGATTTTTTTTTAAAGCAGATTGCTTCTCCAAATTAATTTGCTCACTCTACAGCTACATAACACGATCACATCTTTCCAGAAAATGGAGTCACAATTTTCTTGGAAACAAAGTGTAGTTTTGATTTCTATAGAATCACAAGGCATCCTTGGGAAGAAAAGCCTGGGTATTAGCCAGAATAAAGATAGAGAGGGGATGGTTATTTCCTGACAGACGGGAGATTTATATCATCAGAACAGCAGTAGAGAAGGCAATTTTTTCTGTCACTGACAAAGAAGTCACGTTCTGTCCAAGCACACATCAGAGGAACTTGGCCTTCAAGGACTGCATGTACAGCATGTCAGTGCAAGTGGCTCAGATACACTGTGTCTATCCCTGGAGTAAGGCCCACTCTGTGAGTACAATCAGAAGAGGCACTTCTCATTTGTTATTTTGATGCACACAGCACTGACAAAATTTGTACAGATGTGTATGAACAGCATGTTCCTGCCCTAAATAGCTAATTGTCTAAACAGACCAAAAAGCAACAAAATACCAAAATTAAGCTGAAAAGCAAACATACCACTATTTGTTATAAAAAATCGTTACAGTTGTGAAAAGTGGTCCAGCAGGACGAAGTAAGAACATTTATCTATCAAATCCACATTGTGATGAAAATACTTTAATGAAACATTGTCATACTGAGTTAAAATATTATCCACTTCAGTTTAGTCTGGCCAGTCATATATTGAAGAGCAAGAATATCACTATATCAGACAAACACATACTAAATGTGCTGAGAAAGGCTTAAGAAAAGCCCAGAGGTGGACTCAGCACACTTCCAAATGGCGTTATGAGGGGGGAAGGAGGTGCACAACCTCAGTGGAGTAAGCTGATGGCAGGCCATGCAGCACACTAACTGTCAACTCCCAAAACAGATACACGCTCTAACCAAAGTCGTCCTGACAAAGCTGAGGTATAAATTACATTTGATAGCTAGATGCACGCACCTCTGGCACATACCCTAGCAGAAACTTGCTGCAGCAGCAGCACAGGAGTATGTCTGCTACAGAGACAGCTCTTTGCAGTACTGATTTTCAAAATTAAAAGTTGTGCCTAGAAGGGATCCACCACAAACGATACAGACTGGAAATGTTGCCCTATGATTTTGGTGAAAAAGAAGCATTACATTTTCACATTTTCTACAAACGAGGGTTAAAAAAATGCTCTGGATGAAACTTTCAGATAGCTAAGACATTACAACTCACTACAAAAGAAAGGACATGTTTCAATGAAAATATCATCAGGCATGCATTTTTCTATTACAAATCAATTAATCTGTGTCTGACCCAGAGTTCAAGTCATGTGACTTCATGCATTACATTTAATGCATTCAAGACTGCAACATAAGTATCCCACAGAGACACAAAAATATGGAAATAGAACAGGGCTGGAACTGTAATTATGTTGTGTGCTCTTACCCTTCACATTATTAGTTTTCTCAGAGACCAAAGGTGTGTATGATACACTGCAAATGTTCTCTCTCTGCAAATATCCAAAATAATACCTTCCATATTATGTAATTGAGATATTTGAAGCACTTAGGAAAGAATCCATTCCCACTTTCTCTGAAATGCCCTTCCTAGGTGATTCCCCTCCTCACAGAGACTCCTGAAACGTTGGTTTTCCTTCATTGTTCACCATGGTGTCACTAGAGATCTGGAGATTTGATCCCATTGTATCTTGTCAAAGAATAAATAAACATACTGGGCCACATTCCCTGGGCATGCGGAGGTGTCAGAAAGGCCTCTAAGAACCTCTTTACAGAGTCTTCTCTGAAAACATGCTTATCCTTACATCAGGATCTGGATCAATTTTATCCTAATAACTATGGTTCCAAAAAGGCAGCAAGAAAGGCTAAAAAACAGGCAAGGCTTTGCCAAACACTCTTAACAGGGACTGGATAATGTAGCTATTCAGCCATACCAGAGGGAATATGACAAGCCTCTGAAAAAAACACAGCTAAATGCCCTGACATTCACCACCACAGGGATCTCCAAGAATCATCTCTGAGACGAGGTGCATGAAGGGGAAACTCAAAGAAACAAAGAGCAAATAAATAAAACAGATAACCCCTTTCTCAATCAAGAAATGGGGGAAGGCCCCATGATGAATGAGAAGAATTTTACTAGCTCTGATTTAATACTATTGTTGTGTGAATGTCCTAGAACAGGAACAAAAATAGCAAAATATCCTACACATACCATGACACCCATGTGGCCATTCAGCTTCTACGTAAGACTGGCTTCTGTGTTGGATGATGCCCTAAGACTAATTCCAAATACTGAGGATTTACAGAGATGAGTAAACTGCATAGAGTAAGGTGAGTAGGTCATTAATCTGGGAAAGATGGAAACAGCATTTATGCAGAATAAGTGTAAGCTACAAGGAAAATCTAATTTTTACCTTGACACACCTGTAGTATTAATGGTTCTACCGAGATAACCCCCTAATCAGTCATGAGTAGATTCTGAGAATATTTTCTGTTATTAAAAAGCATATAGTTTTATTTTAAAAGCTAAAATTTTTGTTTACTATATCTGAGCAGTAGAAGAGACTCTGCAGACAGGTCCTGCAGATAAGTTTTTTCTTAGGATTATTCCTTGCCAGAAAATTAGTTCTTCCTATTCCTCCCTTTTTGGATCCCATTGTGACTTTTCCTCATGTTCCCTCATTTTGCATTATAAGAATCATATTAGGAATATACATCATAGGAAGACATCTCTCACTGCAGAGAATTTTTTTTCTTTTAACTGGGGGCCTGTGACTGTTTATTTTGTTTTCCCTTAATTCTGTGAACACTCACCCTGATTTTATGATGTAGAACAACCTTTCCATTTCCTACAGTTTGAAATATATAAATAGCATCTAAAACAATGAGATTCTCCAGAAGGCTCTGCCTGCCTAGTGTTGCTGCAGTGAGTGTACACATCCCCAAGCCTCCATCTCTGTTGATTCAACAGAAAATGATGAGATCTCTGACCACATTCAGCAAAGCTCTTAAGTGCAATGGATTTGTTACATTGTTTAAATAAATAAATAAATAAATAAATGTCCTTAAATGGTGTCTTGGATTAGAGATTCAAGTTTGTGTGTCCCTGTGCCTCAAAATCATTATTTACAAGCACACAAAAAACAGAACTAGGCAGACAGTCATAGCCTGTCAGTTTTAGGTCAGCTGTGCTGGTGTGAGGTAATTGGAGGAATTGAATGAGAAATTAAAGGAAAATACTGATGATGCTACTTCACTCAGGTTTACTGAGAAAGAAAAAAAAAAAATTGTATAAGAGTTGTAACCCAAACATAGATCAGTCAGAATGCTTTGGGCGATGGCTGCTACTGTTGCATGGCTCTTTCTCCCTGCTTTTTGTGGCTGGATATGAATAAGTTCACTAACTTCTTTCCTGCTGCTAAGCCCCCTGGTCGATCTACCTTCGCCTATCTGCTGCATAAGACAAATGGTGAGATAAGACTGGGTAGGGTGGAAGGTGGTAGGGTGATTGGTCACCCTTCTTAGGTACTTTGATCTCTGGGAGGGGTGTGGTGTTTCTGTACTACCATTTTACTGTATATTTCTGTAAATATCTGTATATATTATAAATATCTGCTTGTATATTGTTCAAAGCTGCAAATATAAAGCTTCATTTATTAACTTCCAGCCAACTGCGTTCTAGCCTGCGTTATTTCAAAGTGTGGAGGGGAGCAGATAACTGCAAAACCACCACATCAGCAGATAGTCAATTTTCTGTAAATTGCACAAGGAGACAGAATCAAGTATTATGCTGGCTTGAGGCTAATTGAGATATTTTAATGAGAATAATTTGATTATAGGCTGTGAAAAGAAAAGTCATGATGTCTACTTCACTAGGTTTGCTGAGATGTAAAAAAACAAGGCCACAAACAGGTAAGATGCTCTGAATCCGTCTGCTGGAGTCTGTCGGTGCCTGTGTCTTTCTCTGGTTTCTAGCTGGATCTGTGTAACCCAACTAATCATTCTGCTTCTAAGCCCCCTCACCAATCCTTCCAATTCACCTTGCATGTAAGACAGATTCTGGGATAAGAGTGGGAGGTAGAAAGAAGATAGAAGACTGGCTGGGAGCCCCTCCTGGGGACTCTGATTTCTGGGAGGTGTGTTGTGTTTCTGTATTACTTTTAACTCATATATTTGTGTATATAGCTGTAAATATTTGTAATATATTGTAAATATCTGCTTGTATACTGTGCTAAGCTGTGAATATAAAGCTTCATTCCTTGTCTTCCAGCCAGCTGAGTCTAGCCTGGGTGAATTCATTGTGTAGGAGTGCAGGTAACTCCCAAACCATCACAAGTATCTATTCCATTGCTTATTCACAAGAAGTGAAATAATGTAAAATGGATTAAATGCAAACAAAACCTTCCTTCAGAATCCTGTTCCCCAACAATAAAACTCATCTGTGTGACATAACTAAACTATTTCACCTTTTGAAGACTGAGCTATATTTTTCCCCACTGAAGCCACACAAACTGAGGTCCTGTCTTGCAGCATTTCAAAGTTTCCTGGTGATCTTTCCAGGGAAGGCAGGGCAGTGCAGGAAGCAGGCAGTACTGGTAAGAACTGTGGTGGACAGGTGGGCTCTTCCATTACATGAGAGGAACCTGGAGGTGAGAGGAAAAAAAATTACACCACAAGACTCTTGCTTCCATCCACTTAGCTGTTGGCAGATGGGCAAGCCCATTTTTTGTTTCTGTGAAGGAACTTGTCTCAGCTACTTATGATAGAGTTGTGGAAATAAAACTGCGTACCAGCACTGAGTCTTTGTTCTAAGTAGCATAATAAATACAAGTACCTTCAATAGTAAATAAAGACTTCTGAAGCAATTCTTTTGATCTCTGTGAGAGCTCCGTGTTTAGAAAACATTTGATCTTGATTGCTCCATTATGGGTTCAAGCTCTTTCCAGGACACATCATTGATCTCCTTTCTGAGTTTTCATCAATGCTGTACTTCATTGTGAGGAATGGTCTGAAAGAAAGTATTGCCAGCTTATACTAACCTCCTGAGTTCAAAGAAGGGATATGCTTCCTCTCAGTTGTTTGAATGTTCACTCTTCATTTCAGGTTGTCTTTGAAATTCACTTTGCTTCTTAAGGCTTGTTTTGTTGTGGGCATTTTTCCCCTGTAAAACATAGCACATCAAGAATTCAGAAGAAACCAAATTGCAGTAAAGAAAAAAAACCTAAAGCAAAAACATAGTACTTTATCCATATTGAATTCTTTGTTGTCTACTGTGTTCTCTCTCTGTCACCTGAAATATTGTTCCTCCTTGGGAAAAAATATTCAACACAATTTTAAGCAGCTTGGTTTTATTGGGAAAGATGATGATGAGTTAGTGGTAATATGAGTCAGACTGAATGCTTTCATGTGTCATGTCTCATCCAGAACTCTGGTTTCGCTTTTCCTCTGAGAATGTATTTACAAAGAATGCACTTTTCTCAATCTTCATTTGTGCACACTGCAAAAACACCTCATTATTTGATAAGTTGGCAACTGCCTGTGCCTAGGACTGAAAAACAGACTTCTTGGGGAAGGAGGTGTTTCTGGGAAAAAAATGCACAATGCATCCTCAACGAATGAGTAAAGAAAAGTGCTAGCAGCCTCTCTGCATTCAGCTTATCCACATGTCATTGGAGTATTTTCTTTGATAATTACTGCTAGAATGTATCAGACTCTGTAGGATATCAAGGCTTTGTCTCACTATCAAGAAACTCCACTTACGTGCATCCCATACAATTTCAGTCATCTAATGGAAGCCCCTACCCTGGGAGCTCCTCACTCCAAACCTCTCTTTATTTTAGACAAGCCTATCATCCTCTTTGGTAAATCGAAACTTAGGAGAGTTGAAGCATTTTCCAGAGATATGTCTGTCTCTCTGTTTTCTATAAAGAGGATCTTGGGGCCTAAACTATTTTAAGCACTTAATTTGTGTGCCTGAAGTTAGGGATGAGGAACCTGGGGTGTAGAATCTACCCAAATTACAGCCCAATAGAGGGCAGGTGTCAAGTACCACCTGTGCTTGTAAGAGGATGAGAAGAACTGGAGTGGATACTATAGAACATTTAAAAGACAAAAGTCACTGTGGTACTTTAAAAGCAGACTAAGGATATAAACCATATCTCTTTGATTTTTTTTTTTCCCACTACAGTCTGATTCTGAAAACTTTAGTTGTCTTTTCCTTGGATCCTCACTTCTTCTCTGAAGCCTAAGGCATCCTTGCAGAGCCGCTTCACCACTTTGCAGACTGAAGCGGAAAGACCTCTTATATTAGGAGAGACATTGGAGCTGAGCAAAACAATCCAGTCTGTTCCTTGTATTAACAACCAGCTCAATTAAGAAAAGGTGATGGGTGGTGGCAATAGGCAGTTTCTTCTGAGAGAATTACAGAGTCATAGAATACCTTTGGTGGCAAAAGATCCCTAAAATCATCAAGTTCAACCATTGACCTAACACCACTGTGGCCATTAAACCATATCCCAAAGTGTCATGTCTACATGTTTTTGAACACCTTCCTGGGCAACCCATTTCAATGCCTGACCACTCTCAAGAAATAAAATTTTCCTCATATCCAATCTAAACTTTGCTGGTGCAATTTGAGGCCATTTCCTCTTGCTCTATCACTTGATACTAGGGAGAAGAGACTGACATCCACCCCACTGCAACCTCCCTTCAGATAGCTGTAGAGAGTAATGAAGATTCCCATCACCCTCCTCTTCTGCAGACTAAAACTCCCAGTTCCTTCAGCCACTCCTCATAAGGCTTGTTCTCTAGACTCTTCATCAGCTCCATTGTCCTCTGGACTTGCTCCAGCAACTCAATGCCCTTGGGGCACGAGGGTTATGGAGGCATCCACCTGCCAATACAACACAGTCTCTGGAGAGGTGTGATGCTTACCAGGGGCTCACATCGGGGATGTTCCCAAAAGCTACCAGGCCTTGTGCACTGACTACTATCCACTGCTGCTGTTTTACATGGGCACCAGTTATACAGCCAGAAGCAGTTTGAGGAGTGTCAAGGAGGATTACCCAGTCAAAGAGGAAGGGCTTTAAAGGGCCAGTCAAATATGACAAATCAACAGATTGTTACATGAATTATGCCCTAGACAGGACTTCAGATACTCAGAACATGGAGAAACCTGGACTGACGTGGGCTAATGGGGTCCATCTGTCAAAGAAGGGAAGATCATTTGCAGTCATTGGTTTGCCAAGCTGGTGAAAAGGGCATTAAACTGAAGATTCCAGAGAGGGAAACTTCAATCCATTCCACTTGTACTACTTTGACTTCAGTACCAGCAATAGATGCCCAGATCCTGGGGATTGATCACAGATCAGCACAAGAGAACCTGACATACAGCATAAAGGAATTTCAGCTACTCCAGCCAGTAAGTCAGCTTCATTGGGGGGCCAGCTTAAATACCTCCATGCAAATGCATGCAGTGTGCGAAATAAACAAGAGGAAGTGGAGCCATGTGCACACCTGCAGAGCTGTGATCTTATTGGCATCAAGGAGATATGATGGGATGACTGGACTGTTCAAGTGGAAGGATATAGTCTTTGCATAAAGACAGGCAGGGGAGATTAGAAGGTGTGTTACCCTCTATGTCAGTGAACAAATGGATTACATGGACATCTGCCTAGGGTTGGATGAGAAGCCAACCAAAATCTTATGTATCAGAATTAAAGGGAGGTCAGGAACAGGTCACCTCATAGCAGATGTCTGCTACAGGCTACCTGGCCATGAAGATCAAGTAGTTGAGGCCTTCTATAAATTTATAGAAGGCCTCACATTTACAAGCCCTGATCCTGATGGAGGACATCAATCATCCTAATATCTGTTGGATGGACAACTCAGCAGGGTATAAGCAATCCTGGAATGCATTGATAATAACTTCCTTCTCCAAGAGATTGAGGAGTCAGTGAGGAGAGGTGCTATGCTGAACTGTGTTCTCACTATCAAAGAAGGTCTGGTGGGCATGTGAAGCTCAAGGTCAGCCTTCTCTGCAGTGACCATGAAATGGTGGAGTTCAAGATCTGTAGGACAGCAAGGAGGAAATACAGCAAGCTCACTTGCTGTGCTTCACATTTGGTCAATATTCACGGATCACCTTCTCTAAGCTCAGGAGCAACACACCCCAGCATAGAGAAAATCAAGAAAAACAACCCACCAAGATGCCTGCACAGATGAGCAATTTGCTCCTGGAAAAAATTTAGGCAGAAAAATGAATCCTACAGAGCTGGAAGCAAGAACAAGTAGCCTTTAAGGAATACAGACAAATTGTCTGAGCAGTCAGAGATCAGGTTAGGAAATCTAAAGCTGAGAAAGTTGGAGATGGGACAGCAAAGCACCCTTGTAGACAATAAAGGATCCTGGAGTGTATTAAGATGAGTGTGTCCAGCAGACCAAGGGAGGTTCTCCTCCCCCTCTACTCTGCCCTGCTGACACCTCATCTTGAATACTGCATTCAGTTTTGGGCTCCCCAGTTTATGACGGACAGGGATCTGCTGGAGAGGATCCAGCAGAGGGCTATGAGGATGACTAAGGGACTGGAGGGCATGACTTATGAGGAGAGGCTGAGGGACCTGAGACTTTTTAGTCTGAAGAAGAGAAGGCTGAGGAGATTTAATCGATGTTTATGAACATCTGAGGGCTGGTCAGGAGTGGGGGGACAGGCTCTTCTCACTTGCTCCCTGTGATAGGACAAGGAGCAATGGGTCTAAGTTGCAGCACAGGAGGTTCCATCTCAACACCTCAAGGGGGAACTTCTTTATTGTAAGGGTCACAGAGCACTGGAACAGGCTCCCCAGAGAGGTCATGGAGTCTCCTTTTCTGGAGACTTTCAAGGCCTGTCTGGATGCATTCCTCTGTGATCTGTGCTAGATTGTATGGTCCTGCTCTGGCAGGGGGGTTGGACTTGATGATCTCCTTGGGTCCCTTCGAACCTCTAACATTCTGTGATCCTATGTTCATCCTGGAGAAGAGAAGGCTCCAGGATGAGCCTTCCAGTAGCTAAAGGAGGCCTACAGGAAAGCCATAACCACATTTTTGCAAATATGTATAGTGATAGGACAAAGGATAATGGCTTTAAACTGAAAAGGTAGGTTTAGATTGGATATCAGGGAGAAACTCTTCACAATGAGAGTAATGAGACACCGGAACAAGTTGTCCAGAGAAACTATGAATGCCCCAACCCTCGAAATGTTCAAGGCCAGGTTGGACAGAGCATTGAGCAGTCTGATCTAGTGGAAGGTGTCCCTGTCCATAGCATGGCAACTGGAAATAAATTATTTTTAAGGTCTACCAACTCCAACCATTTTATGTTTCTTCCCTGAGAGCAAGTACATTACAGATCACAATATGAAATACAAAGAAATCCTACGGGAAGAGGTTTGAATGGGAAGAGATAAATGCCTTATCCTTAAAACTGATGGATGAAATAGATCTATAGCTTTTCGAAACTAGTTTGTTGAATCTTTAAAATAATACAAGAATCTTGTTAAAGCAATAAAGGACACATTGTACATCTCAAACAGCACCCACTTCTCAAAGAGCATACCTGCAACACCACACCATAATCAGAGCTAAATGCAAAGGCATGAGCTGTCCCATAGTGGATATAAACCAGTGTAAATTGCATGTCATGGACTTTGTAAAGATAAACAGAAGTGGGGGATGGGAAAAGGGGAGGGAAGTTCCATCTTCATATTTATTTTCCTTCATAAATATTCATTCCCCTTATGACCCTCTCGTGTCCTGACACAGAACTGTGCTGTTTTTCATTTTACCATTAAAGAATGTCACATCATAAACAACCACTTCCAACAGACATGCATAAAATCTCACACTCAGCTGAGCCCATAACTTTCCACAAATAATCAAATGCTCTATGCAATAATTTTAAAATAAATATTTCTGCACTATTTGATCAGTTTCTGTGTTCATACTAAAGACCTGATTAGCAAACACTAGTGTTTACTAATTTTTCCTCAGTGGGCTATCTATCTACCACTCTATCTATCTATCCATCCATCTATTTATTACTTACAACAATATCTAAGTAATTTCTATATATTTAAAAACAGAAATAACACCACATTTCTCAATTTCTTTCTTATTTTGTTTTTCTAGCTTGATTAATTTATAGGCTGGTCAATTACTTACATTAATTTTATCTTGAGACTAACCAGTTTCTTCACAGTAAGTGCCTGTGGGATTTGAAAGATAAGGCTCAAAAAAAAAGTCTTCTGCATTTGTTCCTGAAAAGAACAGGAACCACTACTATCCTTTTGATGTGGACAGAAGGTTCTGGAGCGTTTCTTCTCTATCTCTCAAGGACACTGCCTGGGAGCTTACTGCACTAACTAAAGTCTTGCTGACTCTGTGGACCTTATCTACCACGACAGTTCCTGCTAAAGGAAAAACAGTTATCTCTTGGGAAGAGAAATTACCTCCAGTCATCCTGGACATCTTCACACCATAGATAATGTAGGTTACTTTACATTTAATACCAGTGGATAACAATTTTGCAAGCAAAATGGGTATAGGCATGCATCCTCAGCATCCTTCTCTCCCAATAGATTCTGCACCCCTAAGGAATCCAAAGACTTCACATCAACTTAGCTCTCTGAATATAAAAGCATTTAATAGAGGGAGGACATTGTGCAGGATATGCAGTCTCCCAGTACTATTTTGGGAGCACTCTTCCCAGTGTTATTTTGGCAAAACTTTGATCAGCTGCTCTTGGCTGAAGTCACAGAAAAAATGTGGGCTGGTCACTCAGCACTATTCTCTGACTCACCAAGGGGCTATTGCTGAACCCATCTTCTGGCTTTCACTATGCTCAAGTGCAAGGCAGAAAGAGCAAGGCTGTCTTGCTCCCATGACAGTGTCAGTCTAAACCAAGTCATAACATCCACTTAGTGCCTCTTTAGAAGAGCTAAATGGATTTTGTAAATTCCATTGGTAAATTAGTGCTACAGTTATTCACATAATTCTTGCCATTAAAATGATTTACCTCAACTCTAGCATTATTAATGTTCAGTAAATTAGGTCCATAAAATGACATTTGCCATGCCATTAACTGAAGATAATCCACAAAGCTCATTTCTAACCCTCTTTATATTTTTTATAATGCTCTTCATAAACTCTACTGTAGCTCTTTCAGACACACTCAGTCATCAGTATATTGATGGCTCTAACAACAGCATACGCTTCAGATCAATTACTGAATTGGGAGACTAATTTAGACAATCTTTACTTGTGGTCAGAAAAAGATTCATTATTTATGAGTGCAAACAAAACTGTATCATTGTTCTTCAATTCAAAACACATGTTCCCTCGAACCTCAGCCATCTTCAGATTTTCTTTAGTCTAAGTAGATTAGAGCCCTGGAAAATGTTGGTAATTTCAGAAACTGGCTGAACAAGCATCTTTCAGGAATGAAAATTGAGTCCTTGAAGCAATCAAAAAAACAAATTTAGTTTAAGAGATTTCACAGGTTGGCCAAGAGATAGATGTTATAAAAAATTATAAGCTTAGAAATGCATTTTTTATCTTTATAAAAATAAGAATTTCGCTTAAAGCACTGTGGTGTCTGAAGTCCATTCACAACACTTAATAGTTTTAATTGTGGAGAAAAGCTCTTAGAAGGTGTAATTAATCTCTTAGTTATTTAATTTTTCAATTCCAAATAATTCCTTAACTCCAGCATTACCATTCCATGACATACTAAGCCTCCTCTGCTTCTACTAATAACATGAGGATGAGGTCATTGAACCATTTCTCTCTTGATGAATTTGCAGAGCAGTTCACTTGTAGATGACTTCACTGCATTAGGACAGAAAAGCCTGCCCCCACCTAAGATGAAAACAAACTGCATGGAAAAAATACCCAATAAAGAACAGTCCATAAACTAATATTTTCAATTACAAGAATAAAACACTTCAACTTCCTTAGGTCAGCAGTGTGCCTTTACAGCAAAACAACCTTTTTTTTTTTTTTTTTTACAGTGCCTATTCTGTGACACCAATGTGATGCAAGCAGTCTGTCCTGGGAGTTTGCTTGTGATTACCATCACTTGAAACTACTCAAGACAGAATCAAGATCAAAAGGATCATGTTCTGACAGTGTAGGACGTTACTCTGCTTCAGCTGATAGCAACTGTTCCCCATGTAAAATGCAGTATTTAGCTATGCTTGCACTCCCCACCTGGTTCAGCACAAAACACAAGTATTTGGCTTGAAGGACCCACATAAGTGTTTTACCTGTTCAAGCATGACTCAGAGAAGACATTTGACTGCAATCAATTAACCTACTGATCTCTGGTAGACCTCCTCTCAGAAGACCACCTTCTAACTCTTTCCTCCAATGGTGTCTTTCCAAGTTCATATACCTGTTCACACTAATTAAGGAAATAGAATAGTCTCTCATTTACCTTTTCTTTGTCAGTTTCAAACAGAAGGATTCAATCACTGGAAAGCATTGTAAAGACATCTTCTTAACTGCCTAGGCATCACTGCCCCTAAAGAACACAATCAGCTTGATCACACTTAATTTCATTACATCTACAAGACAGAGTTAACTAGTTTCCAAAATCAGGTCAATATTTCTGCTGTACTCAGACTATTCAAACAGTTCAACATGAAGTGGCTGAAGAGTATTGTAATGGTTTAGTGCAAGGGCTAACCTGCCTGCTCTGTCAATATAGAAGTGAGGGGAACAGTAACACACAAAACTCAGGTTGAGATAAAGGGATAAGAATTTATAACATGCAAAACTCAGGTTGAGATAGAGAGATAAGAGTTTAATGTAGCATAAGATATCATAAGCATAAAGCATAATTACCTTAGCTACTAACCTAATTAATCTAATAATACAATGCATGATTACCTTATCATAGCCTATCTGCAGAAGAAGCAGAGTGAAATACACAGGGTGGGAAAAACAGACAGACCAAAAAACAGCATAAAAGAGAAAGTCAAATCCAGCACCTACCCTAACTCCCACTCTTTGCACCGCCATGCCTGCAGGAAAAAAGAGAACCAACGCTCAAGAACCCAGAACCCAAAAACAGCAACCAGAACACGAAGCCTCTCATGTTTCAACCTGAACTTCAAGCTCCGTAATACTTTGGTCCAGTTAGCACTTTCATTTGTGAATCTGTCATGACTGCAGCATGGTGTGAATAACAGCAGCAGGTTCAACTCAATCCACGGCAAGTATTTATGTAGTGAACACCAGAGGCTAGCAGAAAATCTGAAAAGTGCTAGATTGTCATATCAGCCAAAGTGCAGGTAAGAGAATGGGCATGGAATGCTGCCCTTCATCTGCCAGAGTAGTCTTGAGCAATACAAAACAAAGAAGAAAGTACAAATTTTCCATGGGATAATTTGATGGTTTGGGACATGAAAGGTTTTCTGTTTTCAAGGTGACAAGAACCAACTACTCCCCTCAGTGGGTGCTCATTCTCAAGTAGAAAGGTTTTATGTTGCCACTTTGCCATTGCTGAGCTTCTCCTCTAATTTAGTGAGGAAATTTAAGCTTGCAGCTTCTCATTGAATGTACCTAACGTCCATCCTCTCACATATAGAAATCACAAAACATCACATCAGGCATAGTATTTCTGGAACATGAAAGTAATAGAACATGAAAGTCATGACTGCCACAACAGAAGTCCAGCATCAGCTCTAATTAGTAATGTATGCTTCCTCAGACACTTCTTGCTTTCCATATATGACAGCATGCTTCATGTGATGTGCAAGCTAGCCTGATCCAATTCTTAATGAGTACAAGATGTTGTTGTGGGTTTTGTTACCTGCTCTTCATTAGTTATGAGCAACAAAACAATGAAATATATTGGCCAAGACTAGCTAATTGAAGGAAAAAAATACACCACACACACACCCCAGTCTATTCCTTTATATACACACTATACCAAAATACTGTATTTTGAAAGTGCAGTGAAATTTTAAAAACTTATCTGTGGTAGAAGATCTTATAAGACAAAAGGAATTATTAGAGATTTCCATATATTCAAATCTTCCTGAATCAGCATAAAGTTTCCTTGAAAAACATGCAAATANAGACCAGTAACCTAAGCTTTACACCTTTGAAAGTTAAACTTTGTTTCACTTCTATGTTTTTACCGTTGGATTAAAAAAAAAAAATTAAACCAACAACGACAAAACCCTTTTTATAAGTATCAATCTCATCCAGCTCTTGTAAAAATTTTAGATTCACTCAGTCACTCAGCCTTAAGAGTAGGGCAATACTTACCTAGCTTCTTGCAAAAGCTTTAGTGAAGGCTGCCTTTACTCCCTGAAAAACAACAGGCTTGTCGTGGATCTCAGTAGTGAGACACAATCATAAAAATGAAGTTTTATTAGCCCATTTAGGAAATGCCATCCATGCAGAAGATATTATAGAATATATAATGAATATCAGAGCTTTTATTTCTTTTAAGTCTTGCATATACGTTATTGTGTTGTCCTTTCTCTAAAGTCATTTTAGTCATTTTTTAATATAATATATCAGTCAAAGAATCTAACAGTGTGACTATTCTCATCATCACTCAGGATGATTATACTCAAAATGAGCAGCCCTTTGCACCTTCTGTTGAATCTTACGTGTGCTTTACTATCTGCACATCTTGTGATATGTGACTGCTTTAAGTAAGATACATTTAGCTTTACTCTGCTCACATCAGTGCAAGCTTAGTGAAGCCAGGTGCATTGCAACGAGTGCAGAGCTTGCTTCATGTTTTCCTCCCATTCTAGAGCAAAAGGAGTACAAGCTATTTTTAAAGCCTACATTTTCACTTGCTCTTGTATTTATAATCTCAAGGCAGATTTAGTAGCTCACTTGTAGAGTTCAACTCAGATATCTAAAGATAACCCTGAAGCAAGCTTCCATATCACTAATATTCTTCACATATTATTTTGCTGATCCCAAGAGAGAATCTATAATAATACAAAGGGAATCTGGAAGAGTAAAACTGCAAAAGAAATACACTGTTCTTGTGGCCCTGAAAATGAAAAATGGAATTAAAAGTGTTTAGCCTTTGGCCAGTACAAAACCTATGGCCCTGAGCAGCCTTTTACAGAAAAATTAAATGCATAAAGGAGAATCAGAGGAGTGATTAGAGCTGTTTGTATTTGGAGCTGAATCAGCTCAACTCAATAATTTTTTTTATCATTCTTTTAATTAACCAGATGCAAAAGTGCATATGAATAATTTTGTATCTGCCAAAAATATAAGTTTAGTGAATGATTGCTAGGAGTCCGTTTAAGACAAACTGAAACAGAACTTAGGCCAAAGCACCATTTATACAGTACAGCTGGGAACACAATGGCAAAACAGGCTTCTCACTCTTTCTTTGTGGATGTCTCCCTGGAAATACAAAACACGTATGAGCAGGGAGAGTTCACTTAGACCCACAGCTCATCATCCAGGAATTGTGTCAATGCAGACTGTCACATTCGGCACCAGTGGTGAGGTGAATAACCTCCAGAGATCCTTTTTTCCCATTAAAATCAGAAGGCACCCATATAACCAGCTTGGCATAGATACTTTAGAGATTAAAGCTGAGGGAGATTAATACAAACCAAAATTAATTTACCTCTTAATGGATGGAAATCACAATTTTAAAAGTCACAATGCCATAGGCATCCCAAGAAAGCTGACAATGGGCTGCTGACTGTGAAGATCAGTGTGTTTCCACAAAGCACTACATAAACAATAGGAGATGGAAGAAGGGGCCTGCATTCCATAAAAGGAAAAGATGGAAAAAAAGTAAGCCCATGGTTAAAAAAAAAAAAAAAAAAAAAAAAAAAAAAAAAAAACAACTAAGAACAGAAAACAAAGCAGGCTGTTTCTAAAAGTAAACTTGAATCACCAAATGTGTTTAATGTAAAGAACCCAGCATGTGGCTGCATCAGAAAGATGCATTAAGGGAAAAAAAAAAAATCTTCTGTCTGGAATAAATTTCCAAACTATTTTGTTTCCCTTAGTAAGGAAACATAGAATATATAGAGAGGGAAGTGGGACATGATTCTGACACCACAGCTAGCTACAGTTTCTGAACTGTGCAAAAAGGTTTAAGGACTGAAAAAACTTTAGAGAATAGTCCTAGCAGGGGAAAAGTTCTGGATGGACCCATTTAACTTCAGGAACTTAACTGAAGCACCTACTTGTATGGACAACTTCTTCTCACAGGTACTCGTCTCCAGAAGACATGTTCTTAGACAGGCTATATATCCCTTCAAAGACGTTCTTTTTCCCACTCGTCATAGAGGGTGTTTGTGGTGAGGACACTCCTAGCAGTCATCATAGAGAAGCAATTTCAAAGTAGGGGTAAATACCAAACCAAGAACCAAGCGAGGAAACTGTTTTTGAGGAAGCACAGACAGCCACTGGCGATTTCATGTTAAGTATTGTTGAACACTGTCTGTGCATCCCTGCACTTTCAGCAATGACACTGACACACCATACCATTCAAGTCAGGAAAAATAACAGTAAATGTTGAAGTCTTCATAGATCAATGAGACAGAAAGTTAGTTGTTGCTTCCTGCAGGTCATAGGATAGCCAAAATCAGCATTTTTCAAACAACCCAAGGGTCATCATCAACAGAAGAAGAGAAGTATCTTACCTGGAGGATATCCACAAAATACAGAATAAGTCTTCTACTCATCTAGCTTTCTTGTAATATAAAGTGCTATGCATTTTATGGAGCACTGCTTTGCTCCTGGTAACCTGTAACTTGCCATTCTTTGTGCTGCTTTCCTATGCACTGAGGGTCATTTTTCTGCATGATACCTTAGATTCTTTCTTTCTAGTCAAATTTCTACTTCAGGTACCATAGAGTATTGTGCACAACTGCTTAATTTTTCTTGTTGTTGAATACCATATTTTGTGTCAGGCAAAAAATATCATCTCTCTGGTCAACACATTTTAACAGCTTTGTCAAAAACATTGGTGTAGGAGTTCCCAAATAACATGAAAATGAGCTGGATAGCAAAATGTTATTAGTATTAATGTATTCTAAAGGTTGACCACTTTTGTTCTACTCAGATCAGATATAAAGACTACCGCAAAATTTACAAGTGACATTTTTGATAAAAATTTCTGCAAAACTAATAAAGCCAAAACCTTACTATTTGTTTCCTTACATGTATATCACAAGTTTTACTTTTATACATTGGTATATTACCTGGTAATTTAGGAAGGTAGGTTATTTAACAGTTATTACACATCAGATTAAGCATGTGGAATTGTAAAATAATTTGTAAATCTATTTCTACATAAATTCTCTTAAAACATGCATTCTTTGCACTCCTCTGCATCATATATGTCATGCTTCTAAGGTGTAGTTTCCTTGGTAGTACATAAGCAGACTTGCTAAAAGTTTGAGTTTCTAACTTTACTGAAAAGAAATAGAACAGCAACCAAGCTGTAAAAAGACTACATGGATAGACAGGGCTTCTTCATTCTAAAAGCCTGACCTTAAGTTCACTGTCCCTTTTGAAAAAAAAAAAAAAATATATATATATATACTGAGACAGTCCAGTACATGCAGCTATATGTGCTGTGTATGCTGCTGGCTTTGGTGTGAAGTAAGAGCAGAAGATGAGATCATTCATCAGGCATCTTCCTGCGCTTTTCAGAAAGCGACTGCAGCAAGTTAGGCTGATCACAAGGCTGCAGACTGCCTGGAAATAAAGTGATGCTGCAGCCACTTGGCATTACAATCAATACTACTTTGCAAGACTTTGTTCTTTCCACAGAAGTGCTACAGTTACGTGACTGGTAGACTCCGATGACTGATAAAAATATATTTTCTAGGGTACTTTGCATTCTTTCTTTCGTTCCAAAAGGAGTGCTTTGAAGTGAGTAACGAGAGTGTTCAGGTCTTTGTAGCCAGGTGCAGAAACTGTCCCACTCATTAGCCTTATGGTTATGCTTTAAGCATCTCTACATCCACATTCAGCAAAACAGTTTTCAAATTATTTGTAAAGCTAGAGGGACATGTTTGTGCTAGAGAAAGCTGTGGTACCACCTGTGCATGAAACACTGTCATGTAGTCTAAGCATGAGGTTCTCTGTGTCTTTTGTACTTCTCACTCACTGAGTTCAGATAAGACCTTTCTTCAAACAAGTTTAAAGGTGAAGAAATCAATCTTGCGATCTGTTCAACATCTCATACATCCTATATTTCATTTGTGTTCATAGCTGTACCATTAAAAAATGTTGTTATATACTTCCTACTGTAAATGCTAATATTCTGTCTCGCCATTTCCGTTTTCAGTAGACTTGGAAGTGTTGTTACCAGTCCTGAGCATACTGAGCTTCTTTCAAAAACTCTCCCAAATGTTTTCTTTGAGTTTTCTGTATCTGCCACCAAAACACTCAAATCAGAGCAGTCCAGGAAAATCTGTGGGTTGACTTACTTGTCCACATCCTTTCCAGCAGAGTGTTTTCCATTTCTCTTTTTAAATTTGTGTGTTGATACACAGTATTAAAAGCAATCTTATATTAAATATTTCAGACAGGTAATGTGGCAGAAATAATTTCCTGACCTTTTGGTAAAAAACTCTAACATTTTACAAATGTAAGATCCTATATTAATTTCACATCTACCGCAAAGGTTCCTATTACATTACTACTTGGGAATATTCCAGTAGATTTTTACAGCATACCAGCTGCAATGAAGAAATAAACAAGAATACTTCTAACACCATAAATTGTTAACCAGAGGAAGCATAACTCATATTATTCAGATAAACTCTGTTTTACATAACAGACAGTCAGCCAAAAAAATTGTATGAACAATTCTTTAGAGTATATTTTTTTTTTGCATAAGAAATGTTGAAAAAGCATTAAAGAGCTCAGTGTATTTAACTTTTTTTTTTTTTAACTGGTTTTAGAGGTATAAATGAAAATGCCAAGTACTTCTAATAAGTTACTTTATGGGACTGTGATAAGTATTTATAGAGATTGGTCTGGATGCTTTTCTGTTAGGTACAGTACTATACAGTTTTTGGTTCATACTTGAAGTAAGTTATAAACCAAAGTGGGTTCCTCATTCCTCAGCATTTGACATATTCTGATTGCAAAACATTTGGGGTTTTACACGATTTATTGTAAATAATCTCTCCTATAATGTTCACAGCCCAATAATTCACAACCCTCAGGCAAGAGAGTTCTGCAGAAATGACATTATGCTGGAGATAACTTTTCAGAATTTACCATTTGCACATCATGTTCTGAATCTATAACATGTGTAAGGAGGTCAAACTCTCATCTTTCAAATATTTTTTTCTATCATTTTCTGGTATTTTATTAAAAATAGTTGCAGCCAGCCTAATAGCTTGATTGATAACTCAATATGTTACCACAGCCTGCAGTAGTACAAATGGGAAAGGGGGAAACATGACAGGTTCTTGGGTATATGATGTTTAGCACAGGGTTCTGTGTACTGAAAACAGGCTTGTCACATTCAAAAGTGAGACAAAAGAAAGGCTAACACAAAGTATATGCCACTACAACTGTGTTGTTTAAATGACACATTTTCTTATACATGAAAAATTAGTTTGCTTCTACCAACCAGGTCAAATTTGGAATCAGTCATTTTCTCTTGCATTAACTTGTTTTCACCTGTCCTTTCTTACTGTTACTTCTGAAGGTGAAATTATGATAAATTATTGTTATCAGTATCTCTACTGATAAAAACAGCATTCTGCAAAGCTGAGCAATTGGAGTTAGAATCAGAAGAGTTGGGTCCTGTTCCCAGGTTTATGACCAACTGAAGATATAATGGGGAATTCACAGTCAAGTACAAGACTTCCTGATCTTTTTCCGACCCATTCTATCCAAACTCCTCTGTCTGGAATTTTTAAAAGCTGCTAAATAAACTTAGATTTCTGAGTGTAAATCCATTATAACTAGTCAGTACTAACCATAATAAGATGTCCATTCCCTCTGTGGTGGTTTGTCGCTGGCTAGGGACCAAGTGCTTACCAAAGCTGTTCCATCACTCCACTTCTTAAATGGACAGAGGAGAGGGGAAAATACAACAAAGCCCAGTTATAAGATAGAAGCAATTTAATAAAGACAACAATCAAAGCAATAGACCACGTGGAAGCAAAAGCAGAGAGAGATATTAGTCTCTACTTCCCATCAGCAGATGACGTTCAGTCTCGGGAAGCAGAGCTCTCTGTGCTTGCTGGACACTTCCAGAGGACAGACAGCATGGATGAATCTCCCCCAGACTTCCTACTTTCACTTCATTCTTATATCCGAGCTGATGTCATATGGCATGGAGTATCACTTTGGCCAGCCTGGGTGAGCTGGTTCAGCTGTGTCCTCTCAGCATACTCTTGGGCCAGGGAGGTACCAGAAAAAGCCCAGCCTGGGTGCTCAGGCCAGCAGTAGCCAAAACACTGCTATGTTATCAACACTCAGCTACAGCAAAACATAGCACTAGAAAGATGCTTTGAGAAGAATTAACGCCAGCTCAACCCAAACCTACTATACCCTGTAAGAAAGGAAAGGACTGTCTGTGAGAGGCAACACACTCTTAAAGGCTTACAAATGTAACACTAAGGTCCTTGTAGCACTGGAGAAAATGAGCACCTAGAAGAGAAAACAGATGCTGTACTCCTCAGGAATGGCTTACTGCTTAGGCAAAAACTTCAAACCAGTCTCTGAGACCAAATTAAATCTCCTATCTCACACAGAGGCTTTAGCAAAATTCAACTTTCTCCCACTTGCTCTGTGTTTTATAATTTTTTGTCATCCTTCAGGAGATGTTGCAAGAGAAGAAGCTTTAGTTTCACCCATTCAGTAGGGAAGGTCCCAGCTTCCCAGGAGTCAGTTGGGTACTGTTGTTTAAAGCTACAGATTTTCTGACTCAATACTGCTGAAAAAAAAGGAAGGCAAAGACACTCCTAAACCAGGGGAAGCCTGCTTGAACCAGCACACTCCCACTAAGAAATTCTGAATAGCTCTGTGCCACAAAGGATGATCTGCCTGGATTACTGCATCTCACATAAGGAGAAAATAGGTCTGCAGAGGAGAACAACCATCACTCAGGGAAATTACAAACTTTGAGTGGTCTGACCACAATGCTTTATACTCAGAAATCCAAGGACCAGAGCTCACAAGATCTTTAGAGGCAAAGACCAGTATTATCAAATGGTACCTGTTCGTGATAATCAGCATCCTAAGCACAAGTTACCACTACTGTTTAGTGTGTCTGTAAAATGAGAAATCACCAGCTCCTTTCCAAAGGAAAAGTCTTCACAGAGCAGAGCCTTTTTTTATTTGCTGGCTAATGAGACCAATTTCACTTCCTAGGATGACATTTTGTCTGTTCAAGCCTTTCCTCAGAAGCAGATCCCCTTTATGTCTACCTATGAAAAAATGATAATATTCTCCCTGAGGTTTTACCTTTTTACATAGTTTAATTCATACCTTGGCTTTGCACTGAGTACTAATAGATCTCTTTGTTCTCTAAGACAAGCATTTCTTTTACGTTTCATGGAGTGCAGTGCTAACGGGTCAGGCCTCTCAGTGGAGTGAGTGTTACTCCCCAAATCATTTTGATAATGTTTAGGAAGTTTAGGGGCAGCAGTGAAATTAAGTCTCAGAACCTTCACATTTCAGTATTTTGTGAAGAATTCTTGCCAACTTCCAGCAAGAACAACAATAACAACGAAAGAGACTTGGAGTGTAAAGTATTACACCTAAATCCCTATTTCACATAAATAAATAGCCTAGTTTACAGAAGTATTTACATACCAGAAGTGCAGTCCTTCCACTTTCTACAATCAGGAACCTAAACTCCAAGGAAGGAAAAAAATTAAAACCCTTTCAAAGCAAATCCTGCTTATATCCTGTTCACGGGATTTGACTGCCTTGGTGTTTTCATGATAGATTCAGGTTCTGCAAAACCTGAACTGTTGTTGGTTTTTTTTTTTAATGAGCCACCAAATTTCTAAAAATTAAAAAAAAACCCACACAACCACAAACTAAACAACAAGAAAATTGTAAACCCCACGGTGCTAAACATCCAGACAATTAAACACAACTTAAGACAGTGCTCTGCAAGCTGTGAGCTCCCAGGACTCTGCTCCTCCCAGGAGATTAAGCCAACCCCCTAACGCTGGCACTCAAAACTGTCAACACTGATTATTCAATGTCTGATCATCCCAGCCTATGAGTTGCTGAAGAAAGGGAAATGCTGAGGACAAGTGTTAGGACATGGACCAAAACAAGCAGAAGGGAAAGAAACGGGAAAGAGGATGGGGACAGGAGGAAAACCTGGAGAATAAATAGTATTCCATAAATCTGAATTGTGATCTCATGCTAAGCAGGACATCTAAATAGCAGTGATGCGTATTTATTTGGTTTCTGTTTTTTTTTTTAAAAAAAAAATCCTTCATTATTATGTGCAATTTTGCAGTGACTCCAGTTGGAAGTCCAGTGAGGATCACAGTGAGTCAAAAGTCCTGAATATAGATCCCTGCCCACAGGCCATAATTAGAAATGGAAATTGGCCTTTGTCTGGTGATGGCCTGGCTTTCTGGAGCTGCAATGAGTGACCATGCACAGCTTTCTAGATCTGTGAAGAGGTCAGTTATAGAGAGAGAGCTGGATACAGATACCGAAGGTTAAAGCAAGGATCCAAAACCTGAAAAAATAGCACCAGTGAAAACAATTAAGGTTTTGGGTGACATTTTTCAAAGCATGTAGTAAGAGACGTGAACAGATGGAGCCTGTGTGTATTTCCAGTGTTGTGTTTTGAACTTTTAGCTCAAAAGGCCTAGGGGTAAAATTAACACTTAATAAATATGAAGTTTTCAAATATTTATTGATTTGAAAGAAATTGTTCCCAAATAAAAGTTTACAGTAGTCAAAAATAATCCCAGAGAAACATCTTTGCCCAATTCTCAGGAACCCTTGCCATTATTCTTAGCCCTCTCTCCTATCTTTCCTTGTCATTTCATGTTTGTTTGCATATTGATGTTCATTTATTGTCAGCATTTCATAACTCATCTCAAATTACTAAGTCTCCATCATCACGATACATGATCGTCCCTCCACAGATCAGCTGTACAGACTCAGACAAAAACACAATAACAAACACCACAAGCAGTATACAATTTTTGGCTAAATTGTCTTGGCACTTCAAGGTGAAATGTATCTTGCATGGCTGAAATGTATCTTGCATTGATGTCATGTAAGAGTAGAATAAAAACCTAAGAGTTTATTTGAGTCTGGGTTCTGAGCACTATCAAATGCTCATGTATAAATGAGATTGACTTTGGTCTTCATCAGCCAGCTCAGTAACAGTTCTGAATCTTCCAAAGAGTGATCAACAATGACTCCCAAAGAAATAACATTAAAGAGATTTTGACCTCTCTGAACACCAGACACAAAGAGTTCATTGTTGCAGGACTCTTATCAATATAAACATACAATAGGCTTTGAGGACAACTTGTAGTGGCCTTCCAGAATCTGAAGGGGACCTACAAGCAGGCTGGGGAGAGACTATTTACAAGGTCTTGTAATGACAGGACAAGGAGTAATGGGTTTAAATTGGAGTTTTAAACTAAATGTTAGCAAGTTCTTTGCAATGAGGGTGGTAAAACACTGGAACAGTTGCCCAGAGAGGTTGTGGACACTCCTTCCCTGGAGGTGTTCAGGACTAGGTTGGCTGAGGCTTTGACAGACCTGTTATAGTGTGAGGTGTTCCTGCCTATGGTGGGGGGTTGGAACTGGATGATCTTTGAGATCCCTTCCAACCTAAAGCATTCTGTGATTCTTTGATTCTTCATTATTTAGAACAAAGTATCAGTGATCAGTAGGCAAAATCTGAGTATCTTCAGCATTATTATGGTATTAATCAGGCTAATAATATTAGTTAATGAAAAGTGTAGTATGACTTGGATCATATTGCTCCACAGAAAACCCACATATAAGCTGACTATCTCCATGCCCTGGAATAGCTAAGATGGTGAGTGACACAAAAGTACAACTGCAGCACAGGTCAGCTTGGCAAGGTTGCCCTTAATCCTGCACAGGGAGGGACAGAAGTGTAGAGGAGCTTTCTGCTGGCTCTCTGTCCTTACTGCAGGCAGGGTGAGTGAGAACCCAGTACTCCCAGTTTGGTCAGGAGAGGACAGCACACAGCCTGACAGATCAGACAGTGCATAGGTGTAATGGAAGAGCAATACAGGTATATCCCACTCCAGCCTGAGCTTCGCTTGAATGTTAAAAGAATAGTTTAAGATATTCAGCAAAATACAAATCTTATCTGTAAAAATGTATGGATTTTAATCCAAAATGTTGCAGGCATGTTGACTCTGCATTAACATTGTGACTCTGATGTCATTAAAAAAAATTACATTCATCACTTCTCCCCAATGTTTAATTATCACAGGAATTGTAGCAAGCCACATAAGACCACATCCCATTGTGCTTGATAGGAAAATAACATATTGTCACTGTACTTACTGCAGTCTACTTCAATTTCATAACACTTTTAAATCAGCAAGGAGGAGGAACATGAAAAGGACTGAATGATGCTGTCAGACTAAAATGAATGCTTGCTGTTAGATTTGTAAGAGTGGTATACTTGAACACAAGACAGATTGGTGCTTTATAAATATATATTGTAATAATGCCAGAGAATGTGACACTGAAAGGATACTTAAACTGGTCAGGTTCTTTTTTATTCCTAGATTAAAAAAAAAATAATGAGCTTTTCACTACAATTTTCATAGTGGCAAAACCACATTCATGCTGTGTCTTTGTGGATCTAAGTAAAACAGGCTTGACCCCTGAAGTCACTTTTTAATAATTAACTCTCAATAAGTTCATTAACCACTAATTGAAGCTACAGAAGAAAAAATTTGTGAAGTATATGCAGACAGACAGAAACACCAAATGTGATTAAAGATAATGGCTGTGGTATATATGTGCAATACAGTACATACTGTATAGATTTCAAACTCAGTTCCATAGAGATTTTTAACTCCTTTGTCCCATGATAAATTCTACCATGTTCAGTGCTGCTAGAAGTTTCATTAATAAAGAGTTCCAAGCTAAATGCCATGAACACCCTAACCAATAATCTTTGGAAAGATCTGAAGAAGCACACTGCAAACTATACAAGACTCAGTCCCTGAAGCATCTTTCAGTGCTTTGAATGAAATAAACAATGGACAAAGAGATTAGACAATCTTGAAAGTCCAAGTTTTCAAACTGAATATATTTTTTAGACTTATAAAAAAATAATTTAAATTTATATATATTTGACAGCCTTCAGTGTTCAAAGTCATGTCGCTGAAGGTTTATTTTATGCACTCAAGAGCCAAATGACACTTACTCACACAAAAGGCTTGTAGTAATCAATAGGTAAGTGTATCTCATTACAACTAGATCAAATACTATGAACTGAGATAATATTAAAAGTCACTCAATATATCAAGTGTTCATTCAGACTCCAACAAAAGTATCACACTTGTTTTTATGAGTTAATGGGTCCATGGACTTGTCCCACTCATCTCCAAATCATGTAAAGTGCTGATGTGTGGGATCGTGAGATAAACTTGGCCTTAGCTCACGGTCCAAGAAGGAAACCTAACACAGGACTCTGGTTCCCATGGCAAGACAGCTGCCTCCCACAGGAGTGGGGAGATAAGGGAGGCATATGGTCAGGAATGGCAGGTTGTCATGAATATTAATGAATGGGGTTGTGCTTGATTGTACCAGCCAATTAGTGTGCTTCTGGATGGACAGCATCCTATAGACCAATCAGATTTGGGCACGTTAAGCATTATAAAAGCATAGCCCTGTCCCTAATAAAGTGGAACAATACTTCAATCATATTGGTTCAGCAGTATTGATTCCATGCTCCTTCATAATACTGATGTAACCAGTTCCCTGAGTGGCACAGTGCTCAGACAGAGCACTTCCTCAGGCAGACAGAAAAGGACTGAGATTTGAGTCTAGGTCTCAGGAGACCAAATCATGCCACAGCCTGTTGCATGAGTTGGGGAAGATCACTCAACTCCCCTGCCATCACGTTCATGTTAATAGTAGCAGACTCACAGAATCACAGAATAGTAGGGGTTGAAAGAGACCTCTGGAAAAATATTTCTGCTATGCCAGAATGCAAGGACTCCAGAGGACAGGTGTTTCCTATCTAGTAAGATGTCTGCATCAGAGATGAGGTTAGAGCCTTACAGCTCAGCTTTGGCATAAGTCCAGTGAATCCAATGAAGTTCAAGATCTAGCCAGTACTGAGCAGAGAATGGCTAAAAGAGTGAGGCTCGAGTTTCATTAGGCTCCTCTAAAGCTTATTGTAACACAAACAATGTAGAATGAGAGCATGAAAAAAGCCTGTGGCATTATAGCCTTTTGAAAAATTCTCATTGATTTCACAGACTTCAGCTCTGCTCTTTGATCCTGCTTCCACAAACTCATCCTTGGTACTTTTCAGTCTTTCTAATTCTAGGGATATTGTAGGGAAGAAAACAACAAGGAGAAAAGGCTAGGGAAAAGTGTCAAGCCCAGTCTTTTGTGAGTCTTAGAGCTTTTATAGTCGATGTCCAAAGAGATCTACCTTGGAGTGCCTTAGAGATCCCTCATCTAGGAATCTATGCCTCTTATGTCCTAAATCAACACAGGAGCAAGACCTGGATCTGTATCAACTCTTGCTCTCATACTAGTTTCTGGTTGAGGAGGTAGTGGGTATTATAACCTGGATATAAGCACAGCACACACTGGAGGGGCAGTGGAAATGCCCTTGTATGCATGGCAACTCAGTGTACTTAAAAATATACTCCCTTGTTAAAGGAAGGACAGATGGTGAAATGGATGTGGTACCACCCTTCAGGGACAAGAGGACAATGGGTACATGCGTTGCCAAAAACTTCAGTCACTTAGATTACAACTATGCAGTGCAAGGTCACACCCAAACCCATTCCCACTGAAACAAGCTATGCTATTTTATATATACATATGCTATATGTAAAGGTTGACCTTTACACTTTCCACAGCAGCCAAACAGTGCAAATGTGGCAGTTCTGATGAAGTAGGAGGGAAGTTCTCATGTAAGTAGGAGGTGGGACACTGCATTCATGCTCACACGCACCCCACCACTTCCACAAACGCACTTGGAAATCCTGGACAGACTGAAAGTCTTGTACACAGGGGAGTGAGAAGTGCTTTCCCCATGGCCCACCACAGCTGCAGACACAGAATCACAGATTTAGCCAGGTTGGAAAAGACCTTTGAGATCATTGAGTCCAATCTATCACACTAACCCTTGTAATTAACTAAACCATGGAATTAAGTGCCTCATTCAGCCTCCTTTTAAACACCTCCAGGGATGGTGACTCCATCACCTCCCTGGGCCCATTCCAACAGCCAATCACTCCTTCTGTGGAGGATTTCTTCCTAACATTCAGCCTAAACCTGCCCTGGTGCAACACAAGAGACCGTGTCCTCTTGTTCTATCACTGGGTGCCTGGAAGAAGAGACCAAACCCCACCTGGCTACAACATCCTTTTAGGTAGTTGTAGACAGCAATGAGGTCTCCCTTGAGCCTCTTCTCCAGGCTGAACAACCCCAGCTCCCTCAGCCACTCCTGATAAGGCTCTCTCCAGCCCCCTCACCAGCCTTGGTGCCCTTCTCTGGACACATTCCAGCACTTCAACATTTTTCTTAAACTGAGGGACCCAGAACTGGACACAGTACTCAATGTGTGGCCTAACCAGTGCGGAGTACAGGAACAGAATGACCTCCCTGGTCCTGCTAGTCACATCATTCCTGATACAGGCCAGGATGCCATTGGCCTTCTTGGCCACCTGGGCACACTGCTGGCTCATGTCCAGTTGCCTGGTTATTCTCTGCCTGGCTGCTCTCCAGTCACTCTGTTCCCAGTCTGTAGCGCTGCATGGAGCTGTTGTGGCCAAGTGCAGAACCTGGCACTTGGCCTTGGTAAAATCACGGTGTTGGACTGTGCCCATCTGTCCAGCCTGTCCAGCTCCCTCTGCAGGGTCCTCCTACCCTCTAACAGATCTACACATGCTCCCAACTTGGTGTCGCCTGCAAACTTACTGATGGTGGTCCAAATAGAAAATGAAGGCAAATAGATAATGAAGACAATAGGCAACACACACTAAAGATTCACCTCAAGTTTCATTACATTATGCACTATTCTACGGTAAAGGAAATGCAGAATTCCTATTGGAAACATAGCTGTGTAAGGGGTGTAAAGTCTCATTTTGATAATTAAATTGGATACATCATCTTCCCATTAAAGTTAATATATTTCTTTAGAAATGTTGAAAACAACATATCTGAGATCATAGAGAACAAAGTTGGGTCCAAATCACAGTATTTTTACTTTCACCTAGTTTTACGTTCTTTCAGCTGGTAAACAACTAAACATTTCTTAATTTAAAAAAAAATCTAATTTATTTCTGGGTTTAGATTTGGTCTGCCACGTTTGGTCAGTAAAACCATCGCTAGTAATAGTCAGGCCCCCACTTCTTAAATAAAAGAGTTTTGCTGTAGTTCATAATAACAGCACAATAAACGGAAAAAAAAAAATGAGATGCAGTGATTCCTTGGAGGTTATACATGCAAATTGCCCTGAATCTGAGCAACAGTTCAACAAGAAAAGCAATATTTTGGGACAACAGTTCTGCTTTTGTAATGAGCCTGTAAAATTCATTCCTCTGAAATAGCTACAGGTATATTATACCCCATGAACTATTACAAAATTAAACTTCATAAGCAATATGCCAGTGCTTTGTGTGATGCATTTGCTAAAAGAATCGTTCAATTTATCATGTTTTCCTGAAGCGTTATGAGACAAGGTCTTTGAATAAAACTCATTTCATTAGGCTACCTTGTTACATGGGAAGATAAGATCTACACTTGACTAAAGACATCATTCCATCATGCCCATAATCACCCTACCTGGAGAAGTAAACATTCGGGACCATAGAAAAATGGCATTGCACTGCCTTGCTAATGATACTGAAGGAATACATTGTGAGGAAAAAAAAAAAAAAAAAAAAAAGTCCAGATGGACTGGTGAAAAATTATCTGAATGTAAATTCAAGTACAGCCAAGCATTCACCCCACTCTGGGCAAAGAGGGTGCAGCAGTATAAGATGGTTAAAGATCAGATCAAAGGGTGCTTAATTCATGCTGCCTGCCTCATTTTCCTATGCCACTTTAAAAGGCTCACCTATTGAACATTTATGTCCACCCAGTTCTTGTGTGAATGCCACTTAAAAGGACATGTATATTTACATAGATTATTCTGTTAAATATTGCTCAATGAGCTCTTTTCTAGTTCAAGCTGTGGCACAAATTTGCTGTATGGTTCTGGGTTTGACTTTTCAATGCTCCACTTTCTCAGCTTATACAGAAGAAACAGAACTGGTAATATATACCAGTAGGTAGGTGCATGGTGGCTTGGGAACTTCCCCCCACCAAAAAATTTACCAGACCATCTCAGATAGCTTGGACCTAAGACAAAGCTATATTTTACAGCACAGCCAAATTTACAATCATATGTGCCAAATATATTTACATGTATTTACAATTATATACAATTTAGAATACATAAATCAAATCTTCCCCAAAGAAAAAAAGAAAGGCCAGAAGGGGCCAACGCCACCTTCTTCTCTCTCCCCAGACAGAAAAACCAGCAAGATCTCATGTTATCTGAAAATGGTTAGTGCAGAGGAGTCAGAGAGGTGAAGGAAAAGCAACAGAGCCAGTCCCCAAGGGCCAGGAGAACTAGATTGTTTATACATTGGCTTTTATTACCAATTAGCAAACCAATGAATTATATAGACTTTATCATTGTTATCCTTTCATATCCAATGATCTCATTTACTTAGATTCTTTACTGAGTTTCAGGAAAGTCCCAATTTCTCTTATTGGAATATTCCAATAAGCCTTAAACTACCATGAGGTGCCACAGTGCTATTTTAGAATGCCTTTAGATACCTGTAAGCAAATATTCAGAAGTCACAGTATTTGAAGTCTGGTGTATTTTTTTCAATTTTCAGAGAATCACATAATTAATCAGGTTAGAAAATACCTTTGAGATCATCAAGACCAACCTATCACCTAACACCTGCTAATTAACTAAACCATGGCACTAAGTGCCTCATCCAGTCTCCTTTGAAACACCTCTAGGGATGGCAACTCCACCACCTCCATGGGCAGCCCATTCCAATGGCCAATCCTCCTTCTCTGAAGAACTTCTTCCTAATATCCATTTTCTCTTTGTTAAGGTATTATGTGGCTCAAGTCCAAATATCTCCTTGCCTGCTCTGGTGTCAATGAGAGGTAGCACCGGCAAAGACAACACATTCAAAGTCAAGACAGAAGCAGAGCTTTGTCTTTAAAAAACTATGTTGCCTGTTTCATATGAAAAGGTCTCATGTCAGACTCATGTCAGATTGCATCACACACAATGACAGAAAATTTTGAAAAATTTCCCTAAGACAAGTTAGCATCCCAAAGACCTTAACAGAAACATGAGGAAAATCCTGCACACAAACCAGGATGTTTCCAGAGTATCTAGTTGCTTTCTTGTGCCAGGACTCACACTGATGGCCACAGAATAGTTTGGTGAGAAAACTGAAAATTTGT
This sequence comes from Psilopogon haemacephalus, assembly GCA_013396835.1. Lineage (NCBI taxonomy): Eukaryota > Metazoa > Chordata > Aves > Piciformes > Megalaimidae > Psilopogon > Psilopogon haemacephalus. Next base: position 22,160 of record VWZI01003558.1, on the reverse strand, counting down.
TTTTATTTTCCTCTTTTAATTTTCAATCCAGCAACTACACAACTGCTCTGGCCAGCCCAAAAGGGAGAAGATAAGAACTCCCTTTTGGGAAGATTGGGAAGAAACAGGTTTATATGGTACTATAGCAACTTTTTCTCTTGCAGCCTTAAATGCGATACTAGGTGGATAGTTAAATACTTTCAGAATGGTTTCTTCCAAGAAGAAGACAAAATCTACTCCTTTTTGTGGGGAAAAAAAATAAATAAATAAATAAGGCAACTGTGGAATACTACTTCTAGTGAATATGTTGTCATTTTCCTGCTGAAAACAGGCATTTTTAACTTATTCCTATGTCTCAGTAAACAAGCAATTTTAAAAAATCACTGTATTTCATCAGTTATTCCTGACACCTTAGTTGTGAAATATTTTTATACCCCTTAGAGGGTGACTACCCTGCATGTAAGTGAAATGCATTTCACTTACAGAAACTGTGGATGAAACCTCAGATGTATTTTCTCGTCTTTGCTTCCTACCAAATCCTTACACAAATTCTTGCTCAGGACTAAAGATTTTGTAGCAGCAACATTTGTCCCTTCCAATTATTGTAAGAATGTTACAAATCTGTTAATGATATGTGCATTTAACCCTCATTTCTACCCATCCTGGTCTTCATTATATGGATTTTGGATTCAATAATGTATATGTTAACTGATGTGAGAATCTGTCCTGGAAATTCTGAACTGACTCAAATTTCAGAACTGCCATCAAGAAGTGAGGGCTTTTTTTTAAGTCTTTGTTTGATGAGGTGTTTGAAGGAAATGCATTCCCTCTGCCCCTGCTAAGCTATCAGCATCCAGGGAGAAACAAAGGACAAAAAAACAACCAAAGAAGCAAGGACGCTCCTTCAGAGAGCTACGTGCCTTCCTGATGGCAGGACTTGGACACGTCACAATGGAAGGGTACAGGGGCAGAGAGTTTCCATTCACACAGGTCAGCAGTGTACCATGGACCTACAACAGGCACTTTACCTAGACTGCACATTCTTTGATGAAGAAATTATCCTTTTAATATAAATATCTATTCAGCACAATCCTGTGACTTTCTGATGGGGATTTCACCAGGATTGCCACTTTCATACAAGGCACACATTCAGCTGAAAGACTCAGAACTTTGATCCTTTATGCTAGGAATCCAAAAAAGCCAAAACTCTTAAGAAGCACAACACACAACACAATCATATAATTCACAACACTCTTGATTTGTCAGAGTAGGAATAACAGGTATGGACAAACAGCTCTGTCCTAAGGCGCTTCTTCAGGTGCCACCATTGAAGGCCGCTTCTACAGCTCTGAGAATGGGAATAATGCCTTAGCATTCACTGATGTCTTGGTGTAGATGTGTTTTAAAGACTTAAGATTCTGTCCTGTGAAAGGAGTGAAAACACAAACACACCATCAGGAAGAGACTGAAAATTAAAGAGGAACAGAATAAAAAAGAAAGAAGAAATATAACTTCACTGCAAGTGCCTTCCAGTGCTTTACACATTACAATCCCCCATACATTTTTCAGTGTTGTTGCACATCCTTGCATGATGAATTCAAGATTATTAAGTTTGATTTCTCAGTTACCTTTTATGATTCCCTTAGAAGTAATCCGCTGACCCTCAGAGTCTACCAGTAACCACTGTGACAGTATAATTATGATTCACTAAGTATGAAGGGACAAATTTTTGAAGAGCAGAGCTGGAATTTCACTTTGTAAATGGGAGTAATAATATTCAAAGTAACAATTATATCCAAACATGTCAAGCTTAGAAAATGTAGGGACACATCATTTCTTAATGATTTGTCCTAAATGTCTTTATACAGGAAAAAAATCTTTCTACAAAGAATCCTGGTTTATTCTCATACTAAACTCCATGTCTGCCTGTCTTGTACTTGGCAGCATTACATAATTTTAAGTTAAAAAACAGCCATATGATGTGAGGCCATATCCTCAGCTGGAGTAAATCAGCTCTGCTGAAGCAACAGAGTTGTGCTGATGTACAACATCTGAAGTTCTGGCCGATTTTTCAAAATAAAAGTACCTTGAAATGACCCAAACTACAATTTCCCAACCACCCTGTACAGTGGATGGATGTCAATCTCAGGACTCATTGCAAGATTCTGATCTCTCATTTTGGTTAAAAACAGAGCCGTCACAAAAGTGATGTATTATATCTCATTATGCATTATGTCTCATTTTTATTGTCCATGAGAAGGGTGCAGGTGAAAGGAAGCAAAGGGCAGCAAGAGTCTGGGGCTAGAGTCCATTTCTGGAGCTGCCAAGACAGCAAAGCTGTAGGTAACAGCTTACCTTCAGTTCATTCCGTCTCTTACAATCCACCCAGCCCAAGTGAAGGTCTCATCTCTATCACTTGGCACTTCAGAGTAATTTTCATTTATATGTAATTGTTTTTTGAATGTGCATTTGTTCATAGCAGCTAGTTGGCTTGGGAATTGGTAATAGGATATCAGAACCTGTCACCAAGAGACCACTGGTTCAAAACTAAAGCAGTTGTTTGTGCAGCCAAAAGGTGCTAACTTTGTAATCACTGCTCAGCAGCTTAGATAATACCAGTTGATGACTTCAGCCTGGACATGTGTGCGTATCAACAAAACAGGTTTGTTGCTGCAGCTGTCAGAAAAGACACTTTGTGGATACTGTCAACAGAAAGGTTAAGGATTGATGGTGTGAGTGTGCAGATGACCTCTTCGTCTCTCCCCAAGTAGTTAGTTTTCCAGGAGGAGTCAGAGGTGTGCTGCTGAAACAGTGTGGGAAATGTCACTCAGATTGGGCCTTGCTAGTCCTCTTCTGGGGGTTAAAGCATGACATCAGACCTGTGGATGTTAAACCTCATGCCTTTCAGAATCATTTAAAACGTCTGAATGAAGTGCTGTGAAGATAGTAATAAATAAACACACAGAGACCTATAATAGGCTTGAAAGAAAAAAAACCTTTAAAAAGCATTTGCAAAACCTATGTCTCAGTACACCACTCTTACTAAATTCTGCTGACAATGCCAGCAGGTGCCTGATGGCAGAATTACTGGAGTTTTGTTTTTTTTTTTTCCTAGCATCTATTTTACTAAGTGTTTCGGTGTTTGGTTTTTTTTTCCCTAAGTCTTTAGAATTTATGCTCCTCACTAAGTACCTGATGCACACCTAGGAAACAGTAAGTGCTTCAGGTCTGCCTGTGCTGCAGCAGGATGGAGAAAGGGATGGAGGTCCAATACACCTGTTCAGCTACCACAGAAAGCCATAAATAGGCCACTTGCCCTCAATACCAACAAAGTAAGGGCAAAACCTCACTCAATGCTGCAGCAACAGCCTGAGCCTAAGTCATCTTGCACTGAGCAGCACCAGCAGAAGCTCAGCAGAGCATGAAGAATGCAATTTGTCAGTGGTTTCACTACTCTTCTCTCCTTCTGATACAGCACAGAATCAGCTGCAAAGAGGCTCATTTCCACCGGCCAGTGGATAATAGTGCACATTTTTTTAACAGAGACCATAGGCAATTTTTTTAATTAGGTAGCTTAGGTGGCAAGACAGGCATTGAGCCATGACAAGAGTTCACAGCTGTGTAGATCCTGTAGTATATACCCTATTACTTGTTGTGATTGTTGTTACAGCCAGCTCTGAGCTACCTTTTACTCTGGCTCTGTAGTTATTAGTTCATAAGTAGAGTGGATAAAAGATGATGTGTGTGGTTCAGTAGTAGCTACATTCATCTCTCTGGACCAAAGTGTATCTGTATTAGCAGAAATGGATCTTTACACTATTGAGGGCCTGAAATGGCATCCAAGACTTGCACTCCTGAGATCTCAAGAGAATTTGAACATGAGTCAGAGCTTCGTATCTGATCCTGTTTCAAGCAAGCAGTCATCTCGCAGAGTTCTTTGGAAACTCAGCAATATCCTTCCTGTGCCCACAGCTGACTACCTAAACACTACCACACTTAGTTCCCAGAGCAAGTGAAAAGACAAAAATGTCTTTCAAGTAATTGCTTTGGGAAACTTCCATTTCTTGATTCTTCTGTGGTTGTTTGTACACCTACCTGCACAGATGATCAAACACTTCAGACCTGTGAAAAAGACTAGAAGCTGAAACGTGTACTGTGGCAAAATAGGTGGGTATTGTTATTAACCAAATCTGGTGTATGGAAGGAACTGGTAAGCACTTACCTTTCTGAAAACAGAAATTAAAATCATTCCCTGTTTATGGTGACTAGAAGAGCCAGATTTAGACAGAATTAACCAAAGGACACCAACCACTGCATATTATAACTTAGATCACCTCGTTCGTTTAGTTTGCTGAACAGCTCTCCAACAGGTGTCTGGGAGACAAATATACTTTGTATTATAGTAGTATGTCCAGGTTGTTATTAAGCACTATTTAGACATAGAGGAAAGAAAGTCCAAGCTCTTAGGCTTCACATGCAAGATGGTAAGAGAAGCATTGGGTTGGGGGATTGGGCAGAGGCAAGGAAAGTCTTAAGGGCTCCACATACCTAGTCAGTGTCCTCACTCCTGAAATTCATCCACACCACTGAACCTTTCTCTTGCTGGAGCCTCTTGTCCTGCTTGTATTTTGTTCATCTATGGTTAGTCTCATGCCAAGGAAAAGTGGAATAGCGAACAGAAAGTTTTAATGAAGAGAAACTCACTTTCTGTATTCTCTGAAAATGTTCAAATACTTTGAGTAGCACGGCTGAATTGCCCACCCTACCACCTTATCTGGCTTCAACCTCAATGGAGCCGTGGCCAGAAACAGCAAAACAACGCTCAGCATTCCACCACCTCCTCTTACAAATGCTGTATATGGACAAACACTCTGTCTTCCCCCTGCCTGAAAGGTACTTTGTACTGATTACCTGACTGGAGACAGTTGTGTTTAATTCCAGGTGGTCCATGAAGGGGTAGGGCTCATTCATTTCCTCACACATTTCTCAAACTTGGACAAATTTTGAAAATTTACCAGTGGGAAGTCCTGAGAAATATTTTGTACTGCAGTGTGAAAAGTGCTGATTATCTAGTTTTAGTAGTCACCTGCAGGTAAATGTAGGTGACTGCCATAGGCATAAGTCTGCTTTTGTAGCTAGCTACCTTGCGAGACATGAAAACCTTGGTGCCAGCATGCACACTTGAGATTGTGAGCACATGCTTGCTTTATTAGGAAGCAAGAAAAGTCCCTGGAAACAATGGCATGTCTGTTAGTCATTTATAAAACTGCAGCACAACGCTTTCCTTTCTAATTCAAACTATCAGTTGTGTATTTTTTCCTTCCATTGTCTTTTACTTAATCTAATACACAGGTGGTGCAACAACTGCTTGAAGAACATCTGACTGCTGACTCTACAGTGAAGATAATTTGTGTGTGGTTTAAAACAGTGGATATAAGTTAATGCACCTAACCATTCACCCCTATTGATGGGTGCTGAAGTTTTGCTCAGATTCCATGAGGAAAAAAGGAGGTCTCCTTGTAGTGGATGCTCACCAAAATACCCCAAACACACAGCTATCTAGTTGTCCTATTTTGAGGAACCCAAGTAGAAAAGAAAGAGCAAATTTAGCCTAGATTAAGGCTGAGGATTAAAAATTTCACCCAAACAAAACAAACAAGCAAAAAAATTCCTGGTACCAAAAATTCTCCCACAGCTACTCATTTTCTGGAACCCTGAGTTAAGATTCCAAATTAGTTCAGTATTTCCTGCTGCAGACAGATTTCCTGGATGGCTCCAGCCCCAGATAGGTAAAAGAAACTGGAGAGATTTTCAAAGGGCATATCACATTGCATATCAAAATCTTTGGATGAAATTGGCCTCACTTATGCTGAAATACTGTAGCACTGTTAAGCACAGGTGGGATTTCCTCATGTATAACAATGACAGTTTCCCAGAAGCTAATACTAAAAGCAAATTGCCATCACAGGAACTGGGGGGGGGGGAAAAAAAAAAATCCTCACTCTGGGACAGAGGAAAGTTCTGTGGTGTAGGATTTTATCAAGTAATAAATATATATTGCACCAACTCAAGTTGAGCTCATGGCAGTGGTGCTATATCAGATATTCTGCCTGGCTTTGCTCTTGCACAATTAAAGAAATAACAAAGCTTTGGGCAACAAATTATAGAAGATAGGTACAGCATGACAGACTGAAATGACCATGGATCAACTAAGCTAGTCAAGTGCATTCAGGTAGAAACTGGCAGATGGTTTGATTCAGGAGTGTATTAGTAATATTATCAGGAATTGGCTTTGAATTAAGATCAGGGGGACAATGTCACACTCTTCTGAACGAAGCAAGCAACATGCTGGGCTGTACATAAATAGTTCACAAGACACATAAAAATTTCCAGTTTCATTCACATCACTAAGCAAACTGTCACAGAAGTTCTGTACTCAGGTCAGGCACTGTTAGAAGGTACCATTTAGAGAACAAAATGTCTAGAGGACTCAGCCTGAAATGAAATAAAGACTGAAGGAACTGGAAGTGTTTAGGAAATACATCTGAGAAGAAAATCGTAATAGTCTTCAATTATGTAAAAGTTCTGCAAAAGGAGGACAATCTCTTCCTCATGGCTGCATTTGGTAATTTAAGAAATTGTGAGCTAAAAACACTATGAGGATGATTTAAGCAATATCTAGGAGAAGCTTGCTATATAATAAGGTTCATGGAGCATCAACATAGACTGCTTGGCAAGGCAACAGTGTGAGCATCACAGTGGCTCAAATGAACATCCACTAGAATGAGACAGATACCAGACACCAACCCCAGCCTCCTGAAATCCTGTCCAGCAAGTACTGTACACCTCCGATACTACTGACCTAATTCCACAAACCTATGTGTTGGACCATGTCATGCTACTGTCCACATACATTTCTGGAAAGACATTGCTGTATCCTCCTGATTCTGACTGTGCTGGTCAGACAGTTATCTGCTACGGGTCTGTGAATGAAAAGGCAACCAAAGTTCACTTCTCAAATTCTTTCTGTGGCACTGAAATATTGCATTTGGGGAAAATATTCTTTAAAGGCCCCAGCCAAGATGGACAGTGAGCACAGAAGTGTTGTATCCATGATACACAGTGGAAACATTCATGTTAGTTTGGTGGAGGTTTCAAAACATTAGAAAGACAGGCACTGAGCCTTTAAGACCTGGCTACTTTTAATATAGAAATAAGAGTCTGAAATAGTTAATTAATTAGTGATTAATTAAAAAATCATTTATGGGGTCTAAATCAGCTGAGGTGTAAATGACAATGAAGTGTTTATTGCTTGCTAGAGTGAGCATTTTCGGGGTTGGGAATAAAAGACTCTCTGCCATGCTTGTATTTACTAGCATTACCATTTGTTCTGCTCACTGTTATTACTACAGTTAATTCTGCTCATACTGAGCAGATAATTCAACAAAAGAGTGCCTCAGGAACTTATTCCCTAATTTCTTTCAGTCTGTTTTTATACTGTGGAATGTGCCTAAAAAACAATTCTTAGGTATGAATGATGGCAATATGCTACAGAGGGCTGTTACAATAATGGAAAATACCTTAAATATTAAAATGGTCTTCCCTGTACAGTCTCACTTCTGGACAAGAAGCAGCCAAATGATATGAATGTTCGAAGTTTACTCACAAATGCAGCAGAAGTTCCTTGAGGTACTCCTGCAAAGAAGTGACTAACAGGCATAACAGAGCCTCCTGAGATAGGAAGAAGCCAACCCAAACTTTCATACGCAAAACTAATCCAAAACAAACTGTTCTCTAAGGCTTTTAAATATTTAATTTTCCTCTTTAAAATATTGCCTAGCCTTAGTAATGGCAGGGACTTGAGATTACTTCTAGTCTTATATCTTACCTTTCATACATTCTGTGTTTCTCTTTCCCTCTGACTTCTCCATGCAACATTAACCAGATGTAGGAGTAAAAAAAATGTCCACAAAAAAAGGGGTTAATGTTTTGTTGACTTGTAACTTTATCAAAAGCATAAAGAAAGTTACTCCCCAGCTAAATTACAGGCTAAAAATCTGTAAGTATTTGAATCAATACCCAAATATCTGAATTACTATACAATTACTTGAGATTGCACTGAACTGGACAAGGCAAACTGCTTAATTGATTGTTTAATGTTATGTTGTTTCTATGAGTGATAGTTCAAACAAGCCAAACAGTACCTGCAAGCAAGAGATCTGCTCATCAGAAACTAAAATGTAGTTCTTCATAGGATACTACATGCTATTTTTCAATGGTCAATTCCATGAAAAGAAATGCATGTTATGACCTATGAAGATAAGAAAAAATAACTGAGATTGAAAGATAAATTTCAGTTTTCCAATAATCCCAGTGAAATGAGTGTGAAAGATCTACAGGTCAAGAATTATTCATAGAAATTATTCAGACAATAGTTTCAAATCCCCAAAAAATGTGACAAAACTGCAAGCCATTAACACACAACTCAAATGCCAGAAGAGCGGCAGTGTATGAAGTAAATTATCCAAAAGAAAGGGTTTTAGCTATTTCCTTTCAAATTATATTTTGCCAGCAGCACCTTTTCCACTGTCATGGTCACTGATGTGGTGATCTTCTTAGCATGTAACATACAGAGAACATTCACTCACACAGTCCTGCAAACATGAGTCACCAAAATTCAGTACCTAATTTAAGGAGTGGCTTTTGCTAGAACTTCTTTTTACACTACAGAAAGGGAGAGAAATGCTGCTCCAAAGGACCATTCATACCATCTACTTCGGGCTCATATTCTGTTTGGGCTTCTGGAGAAGACTATAAAGGGAAATATTAATATAAACTACTTAATTTAGGGACGTATATTAGAGGCATAGAGTGATATGCCGTGAATATTCATTATAGTGCCATGCAGCAAACACTGGGTAGCAACCAAGAGGGACAACTCCCATACACATGTGGGAGCAGAAAGAAACAGTCTGTAAGGACCAGCAATATTTCACTTTCAGGAAAGTAATCTCAACAGAAAACCTCTTAGTCCTTCTCTGGGGAGGACCATTTTCCAGAACCAATGATTCTGTAAAATTGTTGTCAAAGTTTAGACAAGTAACAGAAGCACAGGGATGTATAAAAATGGCAAAATCCTTTATCTACTCATAGGTAAAGATGTAGTGACTAGTAATAGCACCATTCTCCAAACTGCTCCATGTTTATATGATTGAAACTGAGGCATTTTCTTCCTAGATCTTGTGGCCTCACATTTTCCATCTGAGGCTTCCTCTACACTCCCAAGACAGGCCTGCTGTGACAGGAACGGAATACCTAGTGGGCTTCACATGCTCTTCTGTGCTCCTCATCACTCAGACTTGCTTTGCTGATCTGGTCATGACTGGAAACATGGTGGTGGTAATTATGCAGACAGTGATAGCCCTGCAGTTTACACATCTGTTGCTGTTGGCAGACTATTTTTTGCCTTTGACAACTTATGATCACTCAAAGATCATGCTGTTCTTCACTCAAAAGGAGCTGTACTAGTGACAGCATCTTGGCCGAATTTCATTAACGTTGTCTCACTAAGTGCTCCTGTGGAATCACATGAATGGGTTATTTATTCCTCACTTTTGCACCTTAAAAAGTCTTTGGAGGTTGTGCTGATCTGTTAAACAAACCCACACACACCCATTTACTGTTAGGTAGTGAGATTTTTCATCTTCTCTCTCAGTGTCAGAGCAAATCAGGCATAAGAAAGCTCCAAGAACTCCATCTCTCCTTCCAACATGACCCAAGATAGTAGAAATCCTTTAAGGCTATTTGGCTCCTTGAATTTATATCTGCTAGCAAAGAAATCTCACAGAACAGATTGTCCCTTTTCAAGACTACCAAACTCGATTCTGTGCCTCACCTTCAAACCTCAACTTTAAACTAGGCCTTAAACTTGACATGGAAATTGATTCAAATTTCTCCTTTATATGTACACTAGTTTTTATTTTCCTCAAATAATTTTCCTCTTCTTTGCTACTGGGATCTGCAAACACTTAAAGAGGCACCTAAAACTTGGTCACCAGACTCATATTAGCTGAAGATGGATTAAGTGCAAAGAAGAAAAAACAACTCTTTATCTTCCAGAAAAGATGTCCAGAAAAGGTCTGATGCCAACTCCCACCCCTGACACATGCAACTGGGATTATGGCAAAGATGTTCACAGTCTCCAGCAGAGAAACACTTGAAGGCATTTAAGGCACCCTGTGAGTACCAGCTGGAGTTTGCAGCAGAGGCAGCTGTTCCAGTATGTGGGAAAGGGGGCTGCAGATTAAAACAGACAAGGGAGCTTAAGGGAGCATTTGGAGTGAGTTCCCAGTGTAGATACCCATTCTTCATTGACAGCTGTGCCTAGTGAGGAGGAGTGGAGCATGCACTTGCTCCAGGTCCTGGAATGCACAGAAGGAAAGCAAAACAGTGTCTTTGAATTGCCAGCAAATGCTGTTTCTGTCTTCAGATCCTTGCCAGACCATCACTAGGGAGCATCACATATGTGTGGCAGACATCACACTAGACACAGCTGTTGGCAGCTCCTTGCAAGTGGAAGGCCAGTATTGCTCCTCCAGCACTTAGCTGGGAAGGGATGAAAAAGGAAGAAACTCAATTTATATGTCAAATATACACACATCTTTCGAGGGCAGGGAGTGCAGACGCTTACAAGAAGACTCATGTCTCTTTTTCTTCTGTCACCTGGACTAATACCTTGTTGTTGTGAGTTTATATGCTTCTTAAAGATCAGAGGATGAGCACATCTTGGACACTCTCTGTACAAAACAACAGTCCTTCATATATGCAGGGAGGAACATTTGCTGCCGCTGGTTTTTGTCCCCACACCTTGCTTTTCCATCTACACACAGGAAAGGGTTGAGACTAGGTACAATAGGTTCCCAGAGATGCGGACAGATGAGATGGGAAGAACAAACCTGAGCATAGGTTAAAGTCCCAGACCCCAAGGGGCTTTTTCATCTATGCTGAAGCCTGGTCGTATTTCATTAAACTCAAAGCCTTAACACAAGGAAGGGGCTAAGTTTGGCCTGGGCAGGTCAACCACGAGGTGGGTTTCCTTCTCAGCATGCCCTGGGCTGGCACCAGAATACCTGCTTCCACACTTTCAAGAGTTCATGGTTGAGCGCAGCTGTGCAGACGTACACAACATGTCTGACTCCACATGAGCAGCCTTCACCTCTTAGACCACAGAAAGGAATTTGCCCCCCTCGACACCTTTTCCCCTGCCAGGAACAGCTCAGACCCATGGAGCTTTTTACTTCTGTCAGAGGAAAGAGAAGCATAGCCCTGCTTTTCGAGAACTCATCTGCAAGAACACAATGCCACAATCAGCACACCTGTTCTCACAAAGCATACCTGTCCTGTATGCTGCACAGCTTCCCACAGTTAAAAGAATGTGGAGGAACTTGGCCTAGTAACACTGTCATCAACAGAAAGAGAACTGGTTTATTTGGTAGCAACCTTTTCATCTGCTACATTAACATCACTTTTATGCTCCTTCCTCTGGTAATTTGGCATGCCAGTGGCACTGAGAAGCCACAAAGTTACTGTTGTTCTAGATGCTATGCAAACACATGGCAAAATTGCATTGCCTGCCTTCAGACCTGAAGTCAGCCACCAGTGGTATAGAAGTAACATCCCAGCACTAAAATTATTCCCAAAAATATTGCAGGTTGTTATGGCACTGTCCAAAATGACCCAAAAAGCACATAAGAAATCGCTAGGTGTTGTGGTTCTCCACCTTTCCTGAAAAAAAGGTCACTGGTTATTTATGGGGAGGGAATCGCATTTGGACATAATGCATGGCAGCAGTGCTCAGTTCCCCTGCTCCAAAGGCAACCAATGTTGGTGATGGTACTTTCTCCATTGCCGGGTGAGTTATTGCTCCATTACCAGCCTGAGCTTGGAAAACCGCTCAGGCTGCAGCAATAAGAAGACAGATAGGTCTTTATGAAATCTATACTATTAACACTATTTGTTTTACCATGAGTTGACAACTTTAGTAAATTGCTTATAATTGGCTATCAAGACAAAAACACAGCTCTGCTCACCATTATTATGTTATTGATTTTCAATAATTGCTTTTTTGAGGGGTGAGGGTAGTGCATGCGTTGCTTTTGTGTTGTAAGAGAGCCTAGAAAGAAACTGTCTGTGTGGGTCTGCTCTGCATCTGGAACTTCAGTGTGACAGAAAACACATGAAATGCACACCAGAAGTAGCTGGAGTAAAGCTTTATTTTCTTTTTCTCTGGCATTATATTTTAGTATTAAAACAAAAGAATTGAATTAACCATGTAGCTAAACACCATGGTAGCCCTGTAGGATATTCATGTTAGTCAAAGGCTGAAATACATTAACATTAAAAAACTCCATAGGGTTGTTTTAAATATTCATTAGGAAATTTACAAGCTTTGGTGTAATGGCTGAGGACTCCAGTGTTTTTATAATTGGAAGCCAGGACAGTGGAAACTTTCTCAGCCATGGGAAAATAATGTGGCCCAGTTTCTGTTCCTATGTTGGAGATTCTTGATTATGCTTTCTAAATATCAGACCCTTGAACACAGACACAGACACACACACATATCTGATATTAGAGCATTATGGTATGGCAAAATTCATTATCAGCTCTTTTTTTTTTTTTTTTTTAATACACAGTCATTGCCACAGCCAAAAATGCAGCGTTCTTCTCTTCATATTTTGGGTGAAAGGGTCAAGGTTTCTGGTAAGAATGTAAAGAGTGTCTGGTGTCTCTCAACAGGTATATTCCAAAAATTTTTTGACAAGTACAAGCACTTAGGACAGAAAGAACACCCACAACCTTATTCAGAGATGACTCACTCAAAATTCACAACGGCCACAAACTGATTCAGTAAAAGAAAGGGGATCTCTCACACATATTTTTCTTTTTCTCTCTTTTTTTTTTTTTTTTAATGTATGGGTTTTAACCTAGAAGCTAAGCCAAAACGTCAGCATTCCTCTCATTTTTCTGGGCATAGGAGAGCTGCCTGAATTTTCACTTCCTCACTTTCTTGTTCCATAGATGTCAAATGATCACCATGAAAGACTGGGAAAGGAGAGTTCTGAAGATTTACCCTTCCCAGGAGATCTTTGCCCAGATTTGCTATAAAATTCAGTGTAATCTTTGATCTTCCAGTGACTTGTACTCTTCTCTGTTACTTGAAACCCAGCATTATTATTAAGCTTAAGTAGATTGCTTTAAACTTCTAAAATATTTACTCTCCTGCCTCCCAATGGGATGTTAACAATAAAAAATAGTCAGGGCTTCTACATTTGTTTTTACTTTACATAAACGAATTAAGCAGTCCCTACTAGACTCGTTTAGATCCACAATAATGTAAACTGAAGCAACACAAAAGAGCCCCCACATCCATGTTTACAGAATAGAAATCCTACAGTTTTTGGAAGGAGAAGTTTAGAGAAAGTACCTAACTCATCTTTAGTCCCTCAACCACAAGCAAACCTGGACAGGCCTCTTTGTTCATAAGGGAAATGTGTGACACTAACAGCTCAATTGTTTGCTTTTGTATTTTTTCAAGTGAGTTCAAAGGCACTCACTTGATTGTATCCCTTCCCCCTCCCCCATCCTTCATCCTTCATAACCATTGTTTAATGAATTTTTATTAGAAAAGCATGGCTGCACTTATGGAAAAAAAATTAAAAACCCACACATTTCTTTGAAACCAGGAGCAGAGTGTGTTTTCCCTGGCATTAGCCTGTTAGTTTTTAATATCAGGTTTGCACTGGAGTTGACTCCTGGTGCATTTTGGAATCATAAGCCAACAAAGTGAAGCTAATGGGAAAGGAAATAATACAGAAGAGAGACCCTTTTGAAGTGTGGGCAGGAAATCTGCACAACTCTTTCTCCTTTTTCTGCTCTATCCTTCTCCTACTCATGTCCCATGCAGTTCCCTCATCTCCTCCTAATGAGTAACTTTTGTGGGTTTGTTTTTTTTTTTTGTTGAAAGGATGAGATCAAGCAAAACCACTGTCTTAATTTCAGCTTATTAATTAGCAAAACTTCTGGGAAAAGCACTCACTGATGCAAAAAAAAGACAAACAAACCAATAAACATATGGAATTAATAAAATGAGGATTCAGCTCTGTAGTTCTGGACAAATTAAAAGATGTTGCCTTCCACCAAGCTTTTTTACTGCAATATACCTCCCATAAAGCCTTTGAGAACCAGCAGCATGCACAGTGCTTCTCAGTTGAGTGAAAATACTGTAGTATGTCATAGGTACCTCAGAGACCTGCTTGTACCCCATCACATTAAAAACACTAAGAAGAAATTACTAGGCAAAATCACTTCCAATTCTAAATAGGATGCTGGTGAAGCACATCCTCATCAAGTCACAGACACAGTTCCAGGTACTTACAAGTAGCTTGTTCTCTGCTAAAATCCCTCATGAAGCTAAGTTTGTTTTGTGTGACTGTGAGAATTCTGAGGTAATGTTGGTTGTCCTTTCTCCTTTTCTCTTAGTGTTCCCTGAAGAAACAAACTGCCAGTAGAAAGGCCTCAAACCTAGGATTTGGAGGTTTGCTTACTTTGCCTGCTCAGTAGCCTACTCTGTCACAGACCTTTTTTTTGTATTGCTTAAGTTCCTTTATGTCAGACTCTCAACTATTTAACAGAATTTGTGTTCTAAAATATTTGCATGATTTTGTTTGTGGTGCTTCATCTTAGAAAGCCACAAGCACACTTTCATATCATACAGCAGTACCTAGGGGGAAAACATCAGGGGAAAAGCAGATATTTCAGCACTGGGTATCATCAACGTGTCAAGAGACCTGAAAAAAAAGATGTAATGGAATGTGAAACAGATTGCAGAATTTACAAATAGACTATAGAAATTCCTGAATTTCTCATATCCACTCCACTTCAGCTCAAAAGCTATGATAAAATATTACAAGAACCATGGCTAAAAGGGAATAGAAAATGCTAGAAATATGGCATATTATAACATTCTGGGTTAATATTCTGCCACAGTGGTCCAAAATGGCATACTAGAACCTGTTTAGAAATCCAGCTTCTTGTTCTAACACATGCCAGTATCTCCTTAAGATATCAACCAGGACTGAGTTACCTGTAAGATTTTTTCACAGGTGAAGCATGGCTGGAACATCACCTGGTCAGCTACTGGTGTGATCATCACATACAGGAAAATAGTCTATGAGTACCATGTATTTGTGGGCCACAGGATGCTGGTAGTGACTCCCTGATGCAGTTCCCAGAGTTACCTGGACTCCTAGGTGTGATAAGCACAAAAGAAATTGATGTGATCAAAAGACAAGAGGGTAACTGCCTCTGTATGTTATGATCTTCCTTAAAACCAGTTCTTTTATAGCACTAACACTATGGACTTGTTTACTGATCTGAGTAAATACCTTTCTCTCCAGCAAAAGAGTCAGCATGAGCTGAGGAGATAACCTCTGATATTTATTTGCTTTTTTTGTTGATGACCAGAGAAGGCCAACAGAACAGGGCATGGCAGGCTTCCTGAAATATTCCTCTATCCCTTGTGACAAGCTTGACAAATTCTTAACAGCATGATATGGTGGCACATTTCTCATCAAGGACTGAACATGACTATATACTGCAAGGATAACAATGAAAAAGTAGGTAACAACCAAAATAAAAAACAAAACTCAAAACCAAAAAGCCACGATTATGCAGTAGTTGTGTTTTTCAAACTCAGGGTGTTGAAATAGTATTAATCATCTTCTGAAGATATCTGTGTCAGAGTTAGCTACCTTGAGTTTCCACTACAGTCAGTGAAAAGAAAAGGGGCACTTACATAACCCAGTTCATTTCCTCCAGAGGCAGAAATCAAGTGAATTACATCCTAAAAGTTCTTCCTTGTTTCCATCACCTACAGCGGTAACATCAAGTACCAAGCTCAGATATAGCCATCCATAGGAGAGAAGGCTGAGACAGTGATTCCAAACCCCAGAGAACAGATCTAAGTAGAGGTTTGAGGATCAGTAATTCCAAACTGCAGAGAAGAGATCTAAGTACCACTTTGAGGATCAGTGCAGGAAAGACACAAAGGTTTGGGAGACATATAGCCTGGGAAAGGTTGGAGTGTAGGTGGAACTAATAAGAGTTTGATTTAGGCTGTAGAGGCTCCATGTCCTCTAGGGAATTCATTAATATTACACAAGCAAACTGCTGCAGAGTTCCACATGTGTCCTCAGAGTCAAGTTCTGCTTTAACTAAGTGGTCTGACACCATCTGGCTCTACGGTGGCACTGTCTCTGTGACTTTGCTGGCAGTTCTGCATGGCACTAATTAGCCCTTCTGCCTGCAGGAACTGCACCCAGTGGAGTGCATGCAGGTCTGGAAGGATGGGACATTATTTGGAGATCATTGTGCCATCACTCACTTGCTCAAGTCACTCCTTCATACACAAGCTCTGAAATTAAAGAAGCAGAAAAATCCATGTGTCTGGCAGTGTTGTCTGTCATGATGGGCAGTCATTCCTGCCACATCCTGAGAAATAACAACCACCATGCTAAAAGAATTGCCAGCTTCTTGCACATGAGACATGAAGACATCAAATCCACCATTCAGGACTAACTGAACTTTCCAATGCAGGTGTTTGTGCTTCTCACTGAGTTTACTCAGAGCATCCTCCTTCTACCAGATGAAAAAAGTTATGTAGGATATATACAATCTCAACTTTTAACTTAAACAAAGCCCACTAATGTAAAAAGCTCACTCTCTAAAGACTTCAGTAGAGTTTGGACTTCATTAAAGAAAAGAATAACGATCTTGATACCATCTGCTGTCTAATACCGACACTAGATCAGAGCCAACAAATCGAACTTCAGACCGCAGGCAGTTGCAGGGTAGCTGCTGAGAACTACCACAGGAGGTGGAGACATTTGGTAGAGAAGACATGTAGTCCCAGGCTCCAGGTGAGAGCTGGACCTGGTTTTCTGGCCCATACCTGAGAAGGCAAGATGTGTTTTCACACCTTCTGTAGGAGCTTGTGTGAATGCTGCAGTTATTTCTGGGTTCAGAGCTTCAGCCATATGTTCTTGCTGAGACCAGTTTTGTGCCCCTGCAGAATTAAGCCCTATACGCATATCTTATGACAGACCACGAGCCACTATTCAATGGAGCACAAGAATCTGGGCACAGGGACTAAAAGACTTGCTAGGAAGGCAATGGGAATGTGCACCCACAAGTAGGCACAGGGTAACGGTGTTCAGTGGCAGGAGAATATAGCTTCAGGAGTGATGCTAAAGAGAGCAGCTGTGCTCAGTACTCAGATGCAGTTTCCACAAGATCAGGGGGCAAGTTGGACCAGATTCATTTCTTAACAACATGACAGCCTCCTTGTGTCACAAGCCAATCTGAATTCACCTTATATAAATTCTGTATGTCTTATTTTATCTTTAGTATAAAGGAAGTAATAACTGTTCCCACCTCCCCATGATGCACAGTCACTCATGTTTCTGGGGCAGGCAGAACCCTAAACATTCCTCAGGAGATAATCTTCAAATTATTGATGTAAAATTATATATACAACCAAAATGAGGTGAACTTACTTCAGGAAAATCCTTCTCCACCTCTCTAAAAGGACTGTCAATTCAAGTGGATCAAGGGAATTAAAATCAGGAATAGTGTGACCAGCAGGACAAGAGAGGTTATCCTTGGTACTGGTCAGGCCACATCTTGAGTACTGTGTCCAGTTCTAGTCCACTCAATTCAAGAGAGATATTGAGGTACTGGAACGTATCCAGAGAAGGGTGACGAGGCTGATGAGAGGCCTGGAGCACAGCCCTATGAGGAGAGACTGAGGGAGCTGGGGTTGTTTAGCCTGGAAAGGAGGAGGCTCGGGGGACCTCATTGCTGTCTACAACTACCTAAAGGGATGTTGTAGCCAGGTGGGGGTTGGTCTCTTCTCCCAGACAACCAGCAACAGAATGAGGGGACGCAGTCTCAAGTTGTGCCAGGGGAGGTATAGGTTGGATATTAGGAGGAAGATTTTCACAGGGAGAGTGATTTGCCATTGGAATGGGCTGTCCAGGGAGGTGGTGGAGTTTCTATCCCTGGAGGTGTTCAAGAAAAGACTGGATGGAGCACATAGTGCCACTGTATAGGGCTGGGTGATAGGTTGGACTGGGTGATCTTGGAGGTCTCTTCCAACCTGGCTTATTCTATTCTATTCTATTCTATTCTATTCTATTCTATTCTATTCTATTCTATTCTATTCTATTCTATTCTATTCTATTCTATTCTATTCTAATTCTATTCTATAACAAATCAGAGTGAGCTTGAAAGCTACCATGCCTGGAAAAGGGTCATCCTCTGAGAATGTTAATCCAAATAATAGTTTATTTAAAAGTAGTGAGGTAAACCCTGCTTTGCAGGTGCAAGGGGAACTGTTCCACATTTTCGACTTCAGGAGGTTGGAGGAACCCTCACCTGATGTCATTTTAGAGTGCTCTGCAAACACACTAGATAAGAGGGGAGTTTCTGCACAAAATGAAAATTTATACAGTCCCTTTAAGAAAGCCAAACCTTAAACATGTGAGAGCTTATGAAAAATCAGATGATGTGAAAAACACTTTAAATCAAAGCAGCAGGTAAAGCTGGAAATAAAGTTATCTTAAGTTAAAATCTCTATGTACCACACTGACGGTAATGTTTCATTTCCTGTAGACTGTAAGTAAATCAAAGCCTACTTTGGGTTTCCATATCTGTCTAAGATCTCATCTCCAAGAATGTATTATTTTGGCATTTCCCACATCGGAATTACCTCTGGTCCAAATTTGGATGATAGAGTATGATAGCATATTAACAAGTAATAAGCATGAAGTTTTTATCCATTTTTAAATGTATTCCTGAGAAAGAAAACAAACACATAAAAAATACAGCATTTCAAAAGTAATCAGCAATAGAACTGAGAAAGTAAAAAATGGAAGTCACAAGAGAAAAAAATAAAAGAAAGGAGAGTATAGCTAATTGGTGGCACTTTCGCAGAGAAAGAATGTAAGAAACATTGCATACCTATTCAGGAAAACCAAAACAGATGTGTGAAGTGTCTGGCTGAGCTATTGTTTTAACTTTGTAATCTAAAATAGCTGACTTGATTTCATTTTAACATGGGATTAGTTTAGCAGACAGTTTGGATTAGCAGCAACATACATAAATAAACATGCTACTCTTAAAACTTAAAATACTCAGCTTACAAGGCGCAGGGCAACAAGAATCAAGAAAATGCTAGTCTTGAACTTTTAGATGATAGAGCCAAAACACATGTCCATTCCACAGAGACAAGGAATTATCAAGAGCTCTCACAATGAATAATGTAATACAAGAAATATTTGTGGTTATGATTTCACCGAGAAGCAACTCCAGCCCTGATCTATGCCCTAATTGCAGAGGATTACAGAGTATTTTACACCTATGCCATTTTAGGGAAAATAAGGATAAGCCTTTACTTTGCTATTCATATGAGAAGGAACCTGACACAAGTCAGAAATCATGGGTCAGGTGTTTTGGAAAAAAAGATCGATGTTGTTTAAGCTATTTGAGATAGGGAAAAATCCTGTCCGTAGCTAAGGAAAGCTCTCTTCTAATGTGACGTTCACACAACTGCGGAGATCAGGACTAACAGCTCTGAGGAGGGGAGGTGTCTGGGCCAGTAACCAGAAGAGGATGAGCCTGAGAGAGAACCACTCATCCTTCTCTGCAGGCAGAGAAGCTATCTTTCAGTGAGCTTGCTCAGAGCCTGCACTAAATTTTAAGTCATAAAAATTCACAGGTATTTTGGGCTTTATATAGGATCTTGTATAGTCCTTTCCAGTATTGCCAAGCCAGATGTGATTCTAAAATGGTGCTTTCTGTAGCATCTGTTAGAGGGCAATGTTAATATGAGCCCTCTCTTTTTTAGGTCCCTTAAGTCAGTAAAGGCTTACGCTTGCTACTGATTTCAGTGCACTTTGGCTCTTGCCATCAGAGTGAAAAACTGCTCTTGTATATACAGAATCAAGATTTTGTTCACCTACAGGATGCATAGAGTGCTTCCATGAGTAGCAACTACCTCAGTTGCTAGAGGGCTTTTTGGTTCAGTTCATAAGTACTTGCATGTGCTGACTGTAAGGATGGCCACGCTGCAATGGTCTTCCTCGGAAAAGAGTACACCAAGGAGGAAGACAAATAGGCTGAATCCAGTAAGCTTTAATTACAGTAAGAAAAGTTTAAAATAGATGTTAAAATTTGTCCTAGCACCACAGATGCAGAAATATTGTGAAGGCTTAGGATCCTAGAGTGGCTGGAAAGGCCCTTAGAGATCATCTGCTTCAACTTCTCTGCTGTTGGCAGGATTGCCTCTCAACTAGATTTGGTTGCTCAAGGCCTAATCCAATCTGGCCTTGAGCACCTCCAGGGAGAGGGCATCCACAACCTCTCTGGGCAACCTATTCCAAAGTCTTGCCACCCTCATACTGAAGAACTTCTTCCTAAGATCCTGTCCAAACTCACTCTCCCTCAGCTTAAAACCACTGCCCTTAGTTTTGTCTCTAGACACCTTCATGAAATGTCTCTCTCCAGCCTGCATGTTCCCTTCATGTATTAGAAGGTAGCTACAGATCTCCCCGGAGTCTTCACTTCTCCATATCCCTCAACCTATCCTCATAGCAAAGGTGCTTCAGCCATTGGATCACCTTTGTGGCCCTCCTCTGGACTCACTCCAACAGCTCTGTGTCCTTCTTATTATGGGGATGCCAGAAGTGGACACAGAATTCAAGTCAGGCTCTCACAAGAGCAAAGGGGAAGAATCACCTCTCTTGACCTGCTGGCTTCAGTCCTCTTGATACAGCCTAGGATAGGATTTGCCTTCTGGGCTACATGAGCACACTGCTGGCTCATGTTGAGCTTCTCACCTATCAATACCCCCAAGTCTCTTCCTTCAGGGCTAGTCTCAACCCACTCTGCACCCAACCTGTATTTGTGCCTGGGATTAGCCCAACCCAGATGCAGGACCTTGTCCTTTGACTTGGTTGAACATCATACAATTTGCACTGGCCCACTTCTCAAGCCTATCAATATCCTGCTGGATGACATCGCTTCCCTAAAATGAGTCCACCACACCACACATCCTGGTGTCATCAGCAAACTTGCTGAGGGTGCACTTGATGCCACTGTCCACGCAGCTGACAAAGATATTAAACAACACTGGAACCAAAACAGACCCCTGAGGAACTCTGCTTCATAAATGGAGGTCTGTAAAATGAGTTAGGCGTATATGTGGGGAACAGCCTAGGAAGGCAGAACCTGGACTATATCTAAGGTTCCTTCTTTTATCATGAAGTAACATACACTTGATCAAGTAGTTAAAAACACACTGGCTACTCACCATCAGGTGTATGGCAAGCAGAGTCTAATGTGTATTAAATCCACAGAACTTACAAAAGGAGTTCCAATTCAAACCAAACATCTTTAGCAAGGAGTTCCTGAGAGAAAGATCTTGCAGGCATAGGATAGCCCATTGCTGAAGAGATCAGAGAGTGTCAGACCAGAGACAGGTATCTCCCAGCCAGATAATTGTCAGGCGAATGCACAAGGTAGCAACACAGCATATAGTTTCATAGACCCCCAAAATCTTCTCAGGGAGTTGGCACAGAGAGAATATAAAGCAGGGTAACAAGGTCTGGTCCCAGCATTTTGGAAAACAGATTAAATACACTGATGGTGTCCAGAGGTCTTGCTTAACACCTGCATGTCTCATGTGGAACAAAATAGGCATTATCTGAATCTTTTTGCCTCAAGGAGAATTGACCTGAGAGAAAGCAGTACAGGGAAATGTATCGAGCAGAGTTCTTTCATGGAAAACATAACCTCAGGCTGTGGTTGTGCCCTCCAGAACATGTTCACAGGAGATTGAGAAGTGAATTAATTTGGGAGCATCCTGCTTAATACAAGAACTAAATAAATAAAGGGATGCTCTCTGTAAGGTTGGTGTATATCTCTAAAGACAAGACAACAGGAAAACTCTTTCCCCTCCTTCAGAGCAAGGGGAACACAGAAATGTTTGTAGAAGAAGGAGCTGCTTCTGTCAAAAGAGAACAAGGAAACACAGTATGTTGTGGTGGTTTTGCCCCAGCTGGGGG